>CM019713.1:64248709-64611209 GCA_009760885.1 Achatina immaculata | reverse complement strand
TGTATGTCACACAACTCTTGACAGAATTTTTTTTTCCCATTTTTTAAATACTGGTTTTTGTTAAGTACTCATTTTTTTTTTTTTTACAACACTCTAATACATGAGAATTTACTACAGTTTACACGCTCTTACGTCAGCAAAAAAAAAAAAGGAAACAAACCCGTACGTAGTTCTGGCAATATATTACTCTTTATTTTGCCCAACAATGAATAAGTAATGTTTTTATCATTTCTTTTTATATATCTTTTTTTTCCCCACACTTTACCCAAACCGTGTTTCATAGAATCAACATTTCACTCAACGCTGATAAAAGAAATGGATATCTCTTGACAATGTTCACAATAAAAGCTGCCTTGTTTTGTTTTGTTTTTTAAGGGAGAGTCTGAGAGAGGCAGTGGAGAGTCTGAGAGAGGCAGTGGAGATGGTAAACCAAGAATTCTCCACCCTCTGGCGGTGCTGTGCACTGAAAGAGCTGATACACTGCCCGGAGATAGAGAGACGAATGGCGGGGTACATCTGACGGTGGCTCCTACAGCGGAGAGAATAAAACAAATTTTACCTCCAGCAAAAAAACAGAGACGGTGCTGAGGAAATTGGAGACGGGGCCCCTGAATAACTTTTGTTTGTGTTTCGCAATGCTCCCTTAGCTTCTCAAGCGGTCTGTAGCTGCTGCCATCTCGGCAGCCCCCGTGTCTGCTATATTTTATTACTTCATTACAGAAAAAAGTGCTCTCCAGAACAAACAAAATGGCGCCAACAACGGTTTTTTAAAACCCCAACTACCCCCCATCCCCTGCTGGAAGTAGTGCTTCCATTTTTTTTGTTTTTATATATAGAGCTACTCACTTTAGTCTAAGGGGGGGGGGGGTAATTTTACGGAGGTCTGCTATACATAAATATGACGCACTCACGCACATTCCAGCCCACGCCCGCGTCCGCGCACGCACGCACGCACGCACACACATGAATGATAATAATAATGATAATTTGAATTGAATAATCGGCATAACGCCATCTTGTTTCCCCTATATATGTCGTCATATCACGTCGTCTTGTAATATAGACCATGTAGAGGAACGCGTGTTGACGAAGTTGCCAAGGAGATTTGGCGGACCACGTGATCAGCATACGGTGCTCGTGTCTCTGACCGACAAGTTTCTACATTCAGTGTATAGAACAAAGTGATAGATTTCTACATTCAGTGTATAGAACAAAGTGATAGATTTCTACATTCAGTGTATAGAACAAAGTGATAGATTTCTACATTCAGTGTATAGAACAAAGTGATAGATTTCTACATTCAGTGTATAGAACAAAGTGATAGATTTCAACATTCAGTGTATAGAACAAAGTGATAGATTTCTACATTCAGTGTCTGGAACAAAGTGATAGATTTCTACATTCAGTGTATAGAACAAAGTGATAGATTTCTACATTCATTGTATAAAACAAAGTGATAGATTTCTACCGTCAGTGTATGGAACAAAGTGACATATTTGAACAGTCAGTGTATGGAACAAAGTGATAGATTTCTACAATAAATGTATTCAACAAAGTGACAGGTTGAATAGTCAGTATATAGAACAAAGTGATAGATTTCTACAATCAGTGTATTGAATAAAGTGACAGATTTGGACAGTCAGTGTATTCAACAAAGTGACAGCTTTCGACAATCAGTTTATAGAACAAAGTGATCGATTTCTACAATCAGTGTATTGAATAAAGTGACAGATTTGGACAGTCAGTGTATTGAACAAAGTGACAGCTTTCGACAATCAGTTTATAGAACAAAGTGATAGATTTCTACAATCAGTGTATTGAATAAAGTGACGGATTTGGACAGTCAGTGTATTGAACAAAGATGACAGCTTTCGACAACCAGTGTATAGAACAAAGACTCTGATATCTTTTGATCTGCGACCAAATGTTCCCACCCTAGGCTGGAGTAGCTAACAGGTCCAGGGAAGAAGCTAATCAAGATGTTGAGTTGGTAGGTCAGTTCTCTTCGACCTGAGAAGCTCGACCAAGACTAGGAGAACCTTTGTTAAAACTTGCCATCAGATCGAGGCTGGGAGTTGCTGAGAAAAGTTTACGACGAATCACGTGAACAAGTGCGAGTATTAGCGAAGACTTCTCCCAGGCTTGTCAGTAGGATATTATTGTCCGTAAGATTCAGTCCGGATATAAAAGAAACTGGTGTCACCAACTGGAGAGAGAAGATTAGGAATAGAGGGGAACTTTATCTGAAGCAATGAGCCTTAGTGGCTCGGAAAGCTGAAGAAGAAGAAGAAGATTTAGTTCAGTGTATGTTTTATGTTTATACTGGTTAATGAAGGAGGCAACATCAGACAAACGCAGAGGATTACAATGGACCATTGACACAGTGCTGGAGGACCTTGACTTTGCGGACGACATTTGTCTATTATCAAGCAGCCACAAAGATATGCAAGATAAAATAAACAAGCTAACTCAGAATGCAAACAACATAGGACTAAAGATCAACGTAGAAAAGACAAAGTTAATGAAGCAAAATGTGAACAACAGAAATGTACTCAGAGTAGATAGCAAGTTAGTGGAGGAGGTCAACGAATTTGTATACCTTGGCACTAGAGTAGTAGAAAATGGAGACAGCACAGAGGACATCAACAGCAGACTTATTAGAGCAAACTAGGCTTTTGCAGTGCTGCAGAATATATGGAAATAAAAAAAAACTAAGCGTAAATATGAAAATCAGGATATTTAAGAGTACTGTTCTAAGTGTACTACTCTATGGAAGTGAATGCTGGAAAATCACCAAAACCATATAAAATAAGTTGAATTCTTTCCAGACTAAATGTTAATGAAGAATTAGAAATATATTTTGGCCAAACACCATAAGAAATAACATCTTATTGGCAGAAATGCAGATGAAGCCACTGACAGCAATTATTGAGGAAAGACGCTGGCGATGGTTGGGACATGTGCTCCGAATGACTGACAACTCACTACCAAAAATAGCACTAAGATGGACACCACAGGGGAACAGAAGTAAGGGTATACCAAAAGAGACATGGAGAAGAACAACAGAAAGGATGTTGAGTAATAGAGGGCTCACTTGGGCAAGAGCAGAAAAAAAGGCGAAGGACAGGCATTTGTGGAAAACCCTTGTGGAAGCCCCATGTGCCCTGGGCACTTAAGGTTCAGAGAGAGAGAGAGAGAGAGATGTTTTATGTTTGAATTCAGTGTATGTTTTATGTTTGCACTCAGTGTATGTTTTATGTTTTAATTCAGTGTATGTTTTACGTTTGGATTCAGTGTATGTTTTATGTTTGGATTCAGTGTATGTTTTATGTTTGAATTCGAATCAGTACGTGAATGTGCTGCGTCAGTCGTCCACATGTTTTTGTTGAATAACGTCCTCTGAGCCTGGCGAGCCGAGTAATACATAAACTAGATGATCTGTCTTGTCTCGCTGACAAGGTGTGGACTCACAGCCAGCATCAGTCTCATTGTGTGAGAAGTGATAAACTTGGCAGTGAGACAAAGGATATCATTTGCTTCTTCTCTCGGCATCACTTCAGCCCGAACCACCCCTCCCCGGCGTCTCTCGTGACCTAACTTTGTGTGACCACCTGAACCTGGAAACCACTGATTAAAAGTAATAATTAAGTCAGCCCAGTACTGGTGTTGTCTTTAAGTTTTCCTTAAATGTTGGCGAAAGTTGACATGCTATAAATAGCACCGCTTAACCTAACTCCAGAAAACGGCCAGATCTGGGTCGAAGGTTATCAGGGTAAAGGGAGGTAACAAACAAAAAATTAAAGAAGATTCACTTAGACAACACATGAAAGTAAAATCCCATCCGCTTTATCTCCGAGCTTTAGCTCCAGCACAAAGGAAGAAAGTTTGATGATGCACGAATACAACAAGCCAGGCATACTTAATGCAGCCAACAACATTTTTTAAAAAAACTGCCAGTAAAACAAGTCAGAATGAAAAACAAAACGAAAAAAAAGAAGGTGCTAACCAAAATAGAAGGGAGCTCGCTGCTAAAAGCATTCCATAGTCTGGGCGGAAAATATTCGTTCTGTAGGTAGGCCCTCACGATGTCTGAGTAATGCACGACCTAACCGAACCTACGCTCCTGGCTTTGTTGGTGTTGCTTGATGTTTGTTTGGAGATGCTGTCAGGTCAATGGAAGTTAAAAAATAGTTTTATTTAGTTCCTTTGGTTCATTGTTTCATGTATAGTGTTTACATCCTGGAGTTTAGTTCATTGTTTCATGTATAGTGTTTACATCCTGGAGTTTAGTTCATTGTTTCATGTATAGTGTTTACATCCTGGAGTTTAGTTCATTGTTTCATGTATAGTGTTTACATCCTGGAGTTTAGTTCATTGTTTCATGTATAGTGTTTACATCCTGGAGTTTAGTTCATTGTTTCATGTATAGTGTTTACATTCTGGAGTTTAGTTCATTGTTTCATGTATAGTGTTTACATCCTGGAGTTTAGTTCATTGTTTCATGTATAGTGTTTACATTCTGGAGTTTAGTTCATTGTTTCATGTATAGTGTTTACATCCTGGAGTTTAGTTCATTGTTTCATGTGTAGTGTTTACATCCTGGAGTTTAGTTCATTGTTTCATGTATAGTGTTTACATCCTGGAGTTTAGTTCATTGTTTCATGTATAGTGTTTACATCCTGGAGTTTAGTTCATTGTTTCATGTATAGTGTTTACATTCAGTAAAAGGAGATAATCAGACTAAAGTGAAGGAAATCTGTGAATCAATCTCTCTCCCTCTCCCTCTAACTCTCTCCCTCTCTCTCTTTCCCTCTCATTAACAAATGCTGAATGACTGTGACTGAGTGAAAACTGTATGATGAAGGGCAGAAAGTTAGACGGGCCTGCATGCCCAATTCTTAACCCTTTGAAAATAAAGTATATTCGTTCGTTGGTTCGTTCTCTCTCTCCCTCTCAAAGGGCAGAATGTCAGACGAGCCTGCGTGCCCAGTTCTTAACCCTTTTGAAATAAAGACCAATCAATCCCTCTCTCTCCCACTCTCTCCCTCACTCTCACTCACACACTTTACAGCTCTGTTGATCAGTCCATCTCTTGGCCCAGACTATACAAGCAGTTCAATTCTCTATCCTTTATCGACACGGTCAACGTAATACAACGTAATAACAAGGGCGCGAATTTTTACAAACAGGAAACAACGAAACAATCAATACCTGTCCATCAGAGAGTCGTGACACCAGGAAAGGAAACGATGCCACGACACACAAGTTCCGCCGCTTAGATTCAGTCAGGTTCTAAGGACTGTTATAGCCGGAGGTGGGGTGGAGGATACGCTATCCACTCCAAGTAAATGTCTCCAAGGCGTGCGTCTCAAACAGCCTCTGACAGTCAAGTCCAGCTCCTGGCCTTCTTGTGGCGGAACTGTTCAAACTGACAAGGAGAAGGGGCGAAAGCAAATATCTGGCGCATGAAAACCAGACAGTTCGAGTAGATGAGAATCTTGTTTGGTAGCTCATCTGAGAGAAGGAAAACTCTTAGATAAAACCCGCTGCTGGCGAGATTCTTCAGCTGCCGTGCGTGGAGTGGGGCTCCTCCCGGCCAGCGAAGAAAGCTGCGAATGGGGTTGCCGCCCTGCGCCACCGTGGAAAAGGTAAAAGAAAGGATTAAGTGAAGTAATCAGTAGTTTCGAGGTCAAGACTGCTCAAATCACGGCACCTCTGCTCTGGAGGTCGGCCACGTCCTAAGTGCACTCATACCCGGCGGATTGAATGAACCGGCTTAACCCCAGGGTTAAACTAAGACACTGCTGGCGAGATTCTTCGTCTGCCGCGCGTGGGGTGAAACTCCTCCCAACCAATGAAAAAAATGCGATTAGGGTTGCCGAGCGGCGCCGCTACGAGAATGTGATGACGAGAGCTATTCATATCACGGCACCTCTGCTCTAGAGACCGGCCACGTCCGATTTACACCAATGCTGGTGAAATATGCTTAAACCAGGGGTGACATTTGATGACTGCTCATGTCATGGTACCTCCGCTCTAGAGGTCGAACACGTCCTAAACGCGCCAAAACTGGGATAATACGCCTAAACCGGCTTAACCCCAGGGGTGAAGCCTACTAGTGGCGAGGATTCGTCCTCCTGGACAAAAGCTCCGTCCTGGTCACAACTAGGAAGGGTAGCGGCCACGACCACAAAACGGTGAAGTCGGAGACACTGGACCATATCAGTCTAGATAGGCAACCACTTCTCTCTCACCCGACGGGGATATATACGTATCCTAACCACACTGAGGTTTTCCGGTGAGAAAGTTCAACGCTGGACTAGATGTGCAACCACCTCTCACCCGGCGGGGATATACGGATATTCAAAACACGTCAAGGTTTTCCGGTGAGAAAGTCCAACTCTAGGCTGGATGAGCAATCACCTCTCACCCAGCGGGGATATACTCATATCTAAAACATGTCGAGGTTTTCCGGTGAGAAAGTCCAGCTCTAGATTAATTCGTGAAAATCTTGAATTCATACCACTTTTACTTAGTGCTTACAACAAAGATGAAGAGATAAAGAAGATTCAGCGGATATTTAATTTTCAAACATCTCTTTTTTAGATGACCTTGACTTCACCTCGAAGGCGAATATCCGATTGGTTGATTATTTTGGGCGAAAATTGGTCAAATAGGAAGCAACAAAACAAGTCGAACTTCCAGGATGTGTCATCTCATTAAATTCCTTCCACTTAAACGCGAAAACATAAGAACAGACAACATTAAACCAGGAATATCAAGTTACAGTTTGGACAGCCCGTGATGAAGAAATAACAGGCAAAAATGAAAAGAACCCACAACAAATATTTGATAAGACAGTGACAGAAAGTAGGTAAGGTAAAGGTAACTCTATCATGTCTTAGAGGCACATAGGGATGTGGAGGTTACTGCCCTTGACATGTCAGCCCACGAGAGAGTGATGTGGCCAGCACCACGCCCTGGTCACCTTTCCTTTCCCAACTCCAGAAGAATTTCAGGCACCCATTTCTACAGGTGAGTGACTGGGGCGCCGGATTAGAGCTCCCGACTTCTGCCACAAGAAGCTAGTGTAAAAACCACTTCGCCACTCAAAGGCCAAGTGAAAGCAAGAGAGCAGAAAATAAATGTCAAGAGAAAAAAAATAGTCGTATGGTTTATTTTATTATTTATCTTCTTATTTATCTCTGTCACTAAACATCAGAAAATGAATTCTAAATCGCTACACTGAGCTTATCATACTCTATGGAAGTGAGTCATGGACAATCAACAGATTGATGGAAAGATCACCAGAGGCAACAGATACGTGATTTCTTAGAAGAATGTACCACGGACAGTTAAGATGACGAACAGAGAATGGCTAACAAAAAATAAATAAATATAGAAATGAACTCAGTAATAATTAAAATGACATTCATAATTCATTGGGCATACAAGTATAATGAAAAGAGGTGAAGGTGAAGGTAAGGTAAAAGTCCCGGTTCCATGCCATTATTGGGGATACGGTGTTAGTCCCGTATTTTCCGTGACCTCTGGCACATGAGAGTCTGATGTGGTCAGTATCACGCCTGGCTGCTTTATCTTCCCAGATGTCTCTGGTACCCATTTTTAGAGGCTGGGTCAACCGCGGAGCCTCTGTGTGTGTGTGTGTGTGTGTGTGTGTGTGTGTGTGTGTGTGTATGTGTGTGTGTGTGTATGTGTGTGTGTGTCCGCCAGAGAAAATCCCGCTGCTGGGACTGAAGTTGGTACCACCGGAGAAGGGGAGGACTTGAAAATTTCATAACAATAGGAAAGACAAATGGAAAGAGAAGCAATGGTAGACCAGGAGAGAAGATTTTGATCAACGGAAAGGCATGATAAGTCACCACTGAGGTGATGGAGAAACGGCCCAGAGTTTGCCTACAGCGCACCTGCTGATGTTGTGGAACTTTATGTAGAGGTCTGACCACACAACCCTGTATTCTGTTACTTGGCAAAGACCCGGTACTCATGATGAATGAGACAGTGGTCTGTGATCCATATCTGACAGCTGAGCCAGTGTTAAGGAACCAAAACTGATCAAGACCCTATTCTACCTCTCAGTGTGCCACTGGTAACAGCGTGAAGTCCGGCCAAGTGAAAAGGGATTAAATGGAAGGCAAACCCTGTCCTAAAAATAAACCATTCCGAAGATGGATGCTAGGTGCCGAAAGGCGCAAATATCACAGCTTAGTTACGTAAAAGAATTTCCTCAAAAAGCAAATTAATTCGTGAAAATCTTGAATTCATACCACTTTTACTTAGTGCTTACAACAAAGATGAAGAAATAAAGAAGATTCAGCGGATATTTAATTTTCAAACATCTCTGTTTTTAGATGACCTTGACTTTACCTCGAAGGCGAATATCCGATTGGTTGATTATTTTGGGCGAAAATTGGTCAAATAGGAAGCAGCAAAACAAGTCGAACTTCCAGGATGTGTCATCTCATTAAATTTCTTCCACTTAAACGCGAAAACATAAGAACAGACAAAATTAAACCAGGAATACCAAGTTACAGTTTGGACAGCCCGTGATGCAGAAATAACAGGCAAAAACCCACAACAAATATTTGATAAGACAGTGACAGAAAGTAGGTAAGGTAAAGGTAACTCTATCATGCCTTAGAGGCACATAGGGATATGGAGGTTACTGCCCTTGACATGTCAGCCCACGAGAGAGTGATGTGGCCAGCACCACGCCCTGGTCACCTTTCCTTTCCCAATTCCAGAAGAATTTCAGGCACCCATTTCTACAGGTGAGTGACTGGGGCGCCGGATTAGAACTCCCGACTTCTGCCACAAGAAGCTAGTGTAAAAACCACTTCGCCACTCAAAGGCCAAGTGAAAGCAAGAGAGCAGAAAATAAATGTCAAGAGAAAAAAAATAGTCGTATGGTTTATTTTATTATTTATCTTATTATTTATCTCTGTCACTAAACATCAGAAAATGAATTCTAAATCGCTACACTGAGCTTATCATACTCTATGGAAGTGAGTCATGGACAATCAACAGATTGATGGAAAGATCACCAGAGGCAACAGATACGTGATTTCTTAGAAGAATGTACCACGGACAGTTAAGATGACGAACAGAGAATGGCTAACAAAAAATAAATAAATATAGAAATGAACTCAGTAATAATTAAAATGACATTCATAATTCATTGGGCATACAAGTATAATGAAAAGAGGTGAAGGTAAGGTAAAAGTCCCGGTTCCATGCCATTATTGGGGATACGGTGTTAGTCCCGTATTTTCCGTGACCTCTGGCACATGAGAGTCTGATGTGGTCAGTATCACGCCTGGCTGCTTTATCTTCCCAGATGTCTCTGGTACCCATTTTTAGAGGCTGGGTCAACCGCGGAGCCTCTGTGTGTGTGTGTGTGTGTGTGTGTGTGCGTGCGTGTGCGTATGTGTGTGTGTGTGTATGTGTGTGTGTGTGTCCGCCAGAGAAAATCCCGCTGCTGGGACTGAAGTTGGTACCACCGGAGAAGGGGAGGACTTGAAAATTTCATAACAATAGGAAAGACAAATGGAAAGAGAAGCAATGGTAGACCAGGAGAGAAGATTTTGATCAACGGAAAGGCATGATAAGTCACCACTGAGGTGATGGAGAAACGGCCCAGAGTTTGCCTACAGCGCACCTGCTGATGTTGTGGAAGCGTTTGTCTATAGCAAGGGAGATAACTAGGAGAATAACGAAGTGACGCAAAATACCTAGTTGTTGTTACTGCATCACTGGATCACAAATGTTGCTTCGTAATGCGAAGGACATGCTATCTTCAAAGTTGCTTCAGAAGTAATAGGCAGTTAAAGGTGCATGAATGTGAGAGAAATAAATGTCCGAATGACCTGCAGGTAGCTGCAAGTGGGCAGAGCTCAGTCACGAAATTCTCTGGAGGAATGCCTGCTGAAGCTTGCAACTCGTGTGATCATCTGGTGACTTGAAACTTAAGGGAGGCTACGTGGAACTTAAGGGAGGCTACGTGGAACTTAAGGGAGGCTACGTGGAACTTAAGGGAGACTATGTGGAACTTAAGGGAGGCTGTGTGGAACTCAAGGGAGGCTGTGTAGAACTTAAGGGAGGCTGTGGAACTTAAAGGAGGTTGTGTGGGACTCAAGGGAGGCTGTGTGGAACTTTAGGGAGACTGTATGATCTAAGAAATGTTTTAACTCACAGCTGTCAACACTGTAAACACAACATAACTATAATCAAGAAACAACACTGTAAATATAGAGTAAACACAGTACAAAATATAACTCTCTCTCTCTCTCTCTCTGTCTGAACCTTAAGTGCCCAGGGCACATGGGGCTTCCGCAAGGGTTTTCCACAAATGCCTGTCCTTCGCCTTTTTTTCTGCTCTTGCCCAGGTGAGCCCTCTATTGCTCAACATCCTTTCTGTTGTTCTTCTCCATGTCTCTTTTGGTCTACCCTTACTTCTGCTCCCCTGTGGTGTCCATCTTAGTGCTATTTTTGGTAGTAATATAACTATAATAATGAAAAAACACTGTAAATATAGAGTAAACACACTACAAAACATAACTATAATCAAGAAAAAACACTGTAAACAGAGTAAACACACTACAAAACATAACTATAATCAAGAAACAACACTGTAAACAGAGTAAACACAGTACACAACAAATGTAATCAAGAAATACCACTATAAACGGAGTAAACACAGTACAAAACATAAATGTAATCAAGAAATACCACTATAAACAGAGTAAACACAGTACAAAACATAAATATAATCAAATGAGAACACTAATCGCAGCAGCATTGTTTACCTACCACACGACAGAAGCTAAAAGCTGAAGACCTGTGTTCTCAGTCGTCCGAACTTTCACTCAACATTTTGTAGATTTCTTGTCACGTCTTCGTGCTTGGTATAAATCGCCGTGGTTTCTCTCTGTGTTTGTCACACTCCTTATTTGTATATGTCACATTGCTTATTTGCATTAGTCACACTCCTTATTTCTGTATGTCACACTCCTTATTTATATTAGTCACACTCATCGGTCACATTCCTTATGTGCATTAGTCACACTTTGTGTTTGTCACACTCCTTATGTATATTTGCCACATTTATCTACGTAAACTCTGGTTTCTCCCACTTTTTGCTGCTCTGGTATAATCTGGTATTTTTGCGCCTGAAAGATTCACTATTTTTTTTTCCATGAGACTGTTAACAAGTGCACCATTTTTACAAAAAATCGTATTATTTTTCCTCTAACAGAATGATGATGATGATCTTCTTCTTCTTCTTCGTCTTCAGATATTACTTCCTTATGCTATTGCTTCCCCCCCCCAGAACCTGACACCTCAACCCACCTTCCCACCCCCCCCCCCCCCCCCCCCCAGTCTCTCTGTCTTGAACTTTAATGTCACGTGATGAGTTTCTTCTTCTTCGCTCAGACTCATATGATTACCTGCCTAGACAAGGACACGGGTTGCCTCCATGAGTCCCACCATCAGCAGTAATTCTTCCCGGGTGCCCTACAGCTTCTCATCGTTGTTCTTTTCCTGGGGCCACGTTTGGGCCCTAGATCTGCAGATCTGCAGGAAGTGTTCTGGAGGTTGTAGGCACGTTATGCGTTTGACCTCATTTCATTAGTTTCTCCTTCGTCTCTTCCGCCCCCAACTCTCTTCAATGTTCAATGTCACAGAGATCGACAGCAGAGCACAAACTCCGTAGCTCCGGCGACAATTTCGTATTGTGCACGACCTAAAGTACCTGGGTATATTTAATCGATCGCTGTCTTCCTGTTGACACACTGACCATGTCCTACAACAAGCACGTACATCACTTAGTGCTATGAAGGCAGTGGCTAGATGGGATATGTATACTTAGTGCTAAGAAGGCAGTGGCTAGGTGGGATATGTATACTTAGTGCTATGAAGGCAGTGGCTAGATGGGATATGTATACTTAGTGTTATGAAGGCAGTGGCTAGGTGGGATATGCAGCAATTGACACTTGTACAATTAATGCAAGCACTGGTGCTAGCAGTGGCTAGGTGGGATATGCAACAATGGACACTTGTACAGTCAATGCAAGCACTGGTGCTAGCAGTGGTTGATCATGGGTTTGGACCACTGGCCTTATCTAAAACCCAGACTGACAGATTGGACAGAAGTCACACAGAAGCTATGAAGACCGTCCTGGGTTGTGACCATGGGTTATTTGCTGGGCATGTCTTGTATGGAGGCCAACATGGTGGGCCTGTCTTGTGTGGAGGCCAACATGGTGGGCCTGTCTTGTGCGGAGGCCAACATGGTGGACCTGTCTTATGTGGATGCCAACATGATGGGCCTGTCTTGTGTGGAGGCCAACATAGTGGGCCTGTCTTGTGTGGAGGCCAACATGGTGAGCCTGTCTTGTGCGGAGGCCAACATAGTGGGCCTGTCTTGTATGGAGGCGAACATAGCGGGCCTGTCTTGTTTGGAGTTCAACACGATGGGCCCGTCTTGTGTGGAGGTGAACACGGTGGGCCCGTCTTGTGCGGAGGCCAACACGGTGGGCCTGTCTTGTGTGGAGGTCAATACAGTGGGCCTATCTTGTGCGGAGGTCAATACGGTGGGCCTGTCTTGGTCGGAGGTCAACACGGTGGGCCTGTCTTGTGCGGAGGTCAACATGGTGGGGCTGTCTTGTGTGGAGGTCAAAATGGTGGACCTTTCTTATGTGGAGGCCAAGATGGTGGACCTGTCTTATGTGGAGGTCAACATGGTGAGCCTGTCTTGTGTGGGGGCCACCATGATGTACCTGAACTGTCATATAAAGATATTTGTAAGTCATCAGTGCAAGATTTTTCTGTCAGTCACGAGTTCTGGGAAAACTTGCAAAAGACCGAGTCACGTGGGAGCACACTTGGCAAAGAGTGCAGCACCATTTCAGGAGGAAATGAGGACCAAATTTGAAATTAAAGATGCACATACAGTGCAGTACAAATATTGGTTTCTGTATTGGTTCAACACTGGCAGAGTCAGCTAGTCCAACGCTGGCAGAGTCTGGTGGCCGAACACTGACAGAGTCTGCTGGCCGAACACTGACAGAGTCTGCTGGCCGAACACTGACAGACTCTGCTGGCCCAACACTGGCAGAGTTAGCTGACCCAACACTGACAGAGTCTGCTGGCCCAACACTGGCAGAGTCTGGTGGCCGAACACTGGCAGAGTCTGGTGGCCGAACACTGGCAGAGTCTGGTGGCCGAACACTGGCAGAGTTAGCTGGCTCAACACTGGCAGAGTCTGGTGGCCGAACACTGGCAGAGTCTGGTGGCCGAACACTGGCAGAGTTAGCTGGTCCAACACTGGCAGAGTCTGGTGGCCGAACACTGGCAGAGTCAGCTGGCCCAACACTGACAGAGTCTGGTGGCCGAACACTGGCAGAGTTAGCTGGTCTAACACTGACAGAGTCTGGTGGCCGAACACTAGCAGAGTTAGCTGGTCCAACACTGACAGAGTTAGCTGGTCCAACACTGACAGAGTTAGCTGGTCCAACACTGGCAGAGTTAGCTGGTCCAACACTGGCAGAGTCATCTGGCCCAACACTGGCAGAGTTAGCTGGTCCAACACTGGCAGAGTCTGGTGGCCCAACAGTGACAGAGTTAGCTGGCCCAACACTGGCAGAGTCTGGTGGCCCAACATTGACAAAGTCTGGTGGCTGAACACTGACAGAGTTAGCTGGCCCAACACTGGCAGAGTCTGGTGGCCCAACACTGACAGAGTCTGGTGGCCGAACACTGACAGAGTTAGCTGGTCCAACACTGGCAGAGTCTGGTGGCCCAACACTGACAGAGTTAGTTGGTCCAACACTGGCAGAGTTTGGTGGCCGAACACTGGCAGAGTCTGCCATGAGAGGAGTTGCTCACCAAGATGTTGCTTGGCAAAACGTCTTCTTAGAATCCATCCATCCATCCATCCATCCATCCATCCATCCATCCATCCATCCATCCATCCATCCATCCATCCATCCTATCATGGTCTGTAGCCAGCTTTTGTATTGTTTTCCAGATGTGCTATACACTATCCATTTCCGCTTCTAGATTCTCCGCCAGGTAGTCTTTAGCTTGCCTTTCTTTTTTTTCCTTGGGCGTCCATCTCATGGCTGGCTTACCGATGTTGCTGGTGTCTCTTTGGAGCACATGGCCAATACGTTTCCATTTTTTTTCTGTTATGACATGCATATCTTCTAGCTCACATCGGTCAAGTAGGTCTCTTTTATTAGCCAGTAAATATTCAAAATTTGTCTTGGGCAGGTTGTGTGAAATAAGGACACTTTGCCCATTTTCTTTCTAGTTGTTCTCCAGAAAACAGCTGAGAAACACATGAATGCCTTTGAATGTAAATGCTACAGAAGAGTTCTCCAAATATCGTGGACACAAAAAAGAACAAATATATCTATACTACAAGAGCTTAATGTTGAAGAAGGCTGGCTAGTAAAGAGGATTAAAGAGAGAAAACTGAAATATTTTGGACACATTAAACGTCATGATAATTTAGAGAAGACCGTATTGGAAGGATACATAATGGGAAAAAGAAAAAGAGGAAGACCAAGACGAAGATGGCTGCAAGACATCGTTGACGATCTGGAAATGGATGCAACAGCAGCAGGCCATCTTGCTCACAACCGAGAGGCCTACAGGAGTGCTGTTTGGGAGGCAAAGTTCCGCAAGGGACATGCAAATGAATGAATGAATGAATGTTCTCCAGAATTCTGCTCCGTAGAGGAGTATGGGTAACACACAACTTTGGTACAGCTTTATTTTGGTCCTGGTACTGTCTTGGGAGGACTTCCAGATGTTTCTAAGATTAATAAAAGCTGCTCTCACTTGATTTATTCTACTCTTTATGTCTTTATTGGTTCCTCCATCTGGTGCTAGTATGTTGCCAAGGTATGTGAAGCCTTTGTCTATTTCTCTTAGGTTCTGCTCAGTTAGTCATTTGCATGTCTCTTGCGGAACTTTGCCTCCCTAACAGCTCTCCTGTAGGCCTCTCGGTTGTAAGCAAGATGCCCTGCTGCTCATTCATTCGTAGATCATCAACAATGTCTTGCAGCCATCTTTGCCTTGGTCTTTCCCTTTTTTCCCATGATGTACCCTTCCAAGATGGTCTTCTCTAGATTATCATGACGTTTAATGTGTCCAAAATATTTAAGTTTTCTCTCTTTAATCCTCTTTACTAGCCAGCCTTCTTCAATATTAAGTTTTTGTAGTATGGATAAATTTGTTCTTTTTTGTGTCCATGATATTTGAAGAACTCTTCTGTAGCATTTACATTCAAAGGCATTTATGTGTTTCTCAGCTGTTTTGTTAAGTGTCCAGGTCTCACAGGCATATGTTGCGATGGGAAAGATGCATGCCCTTAAAAATCTTATTTTTGTGGTTCTGTCTGCTCCTCTCCACAGATTCTTTAGTTGTTTTACTTTATGAAGAGTGATAGATGTCCTCCTTTTAATTTCCCTCATTGTATTTCCATTATTAGTTAGTAATGATCCAAGATATTCAAAACTATCCACTTCTTCCAAGTTTTCCTCATTGATACATATTTCAGCTGCCGTATTTATTTTGTCAGTTCTGGTTATTTATTTTAATTGCTGTTTGGTTTTCTATATTTACTTTCGTTATTCCTGACCCATTTGTCTACTGGTTGTATCTAGAGCGCTCGCTTTCTCTCGTACGTGGCACTGAGTCTGTGCCACGAGTGCTGTTAGTACACCAATATCTTCTTATATCTTATATCCTTCCCGTGCCGTTAAACGTCACATAGGGCTCGCAAAGTAGTTCGCCAATTTTTCCTGTCTTCGGCGAGTCTTTCAACCTCATCAAGGGATTTTATGCCTGTTAATTTGGCCTCTCTTAACAATGTCCTCTTTAGAGTTTCACGCGGTCTGCCTCTTTTTCTTTGGTCTGTTGTGTTCCGCTTGATAGCTTGTTTGGGGATTCTCTGATCATTTCTTCTCATCAAGTGACCAACATATGTCCATCTCCTTTTCCTGATCACACATGAGACTGGTTGTTGTTCAGTCATCTGTCTTATCTCTGTATTGTTCTTGAATTCGTTCCACTTGATGCCGAGTATTTTCCTTATGCATTTATTTTCAAAAGAGTCTAATTTCTTGTCTATTTCTTAAGTTGTTTTCCAGCTTTCGCATGCATAAATGAGGGTGGATATTGCATTTTAATTGAATAATCTTAACTTGATTTTTGTGCTTATAACTTTTTAATTCCATATGTTCTCAAGATTCTTGACGATCAATGCTGCTTTTGCAATTCTGAATCTAACTTCCTTTCTAGTGTCACCATCCTGGTCTATGTAGCTGCCAAGGTATGTAAATTGTTTGACTTCTTCAATATCTGTCCCTTCTATGTGTATTTTTCCATTACAAAAAATATCGTTACGGAAACTCGCAGAGAAACCAACCGAGCATCAGGGCTGCCAACTCCGAGGAGCTCATTCATCGGCCCCAAACATGCTTTTAGAAAAGTCAACATTAAAATTGTTTAAGAATAATAAAAATGACCATTATTTTGTGTTCGAAACTACGGATATTTTTCTGTGAGAAGATGGAGACCTCAAGGGCAGGTTACTCTCAGTGAACCATGGATGTGGTTGGCAGGCGACTGAGTTTTTATGTAGTAAATTACCGCATGTGAGCCGGGGTGATTTATTTACAGCTGCTTCGTAAGTTTTTTTTTATTTAATGTATCGTTCAGATTTTTTCTAATAGTGTGAGTTTTATGTTCTGTGTGATCGTCTGAGTTGTTCACACTTTCCTTCATGGTTATCAAAGTTAGAGACGATCTGAAGTGAACTTTTGGCTACATCCTGCCCCCAATTGATGGGATTGGCGCTCCACTAGAGTCATGTCCCGGATCTTATTTCTGTCTTTGCATGAGTAACTCAGGCTTGAAGTATATTTATTTCAGTTTTGTTAAGTCTATTTTCGAGTTCATATATGCAGTCGTGGCGAGTGAAGGCCTGGTTTGCCCGATCTAAGCCAGCAGGTGGTCAGACAGTATGTGCCGTTCATTGCTATAACATGTTACAAGATGAATAGACATGTTTACTATCATTTTAAAATATAAACAAAATGTAAATTACCATAGAAACTGTGTGAAAATTAAACATAAAATATGAACCACGTCACATTAAATAAAAAAAAAAATCATACTGCAATAACTTCTAAGTGACACATATATGAACATACAAATATATACTCACATGTATACATTTTGTATTTGCCAAATGATGATGTAGTATGCTAGTTAATCTCCTTCTCTTGTCTTGTAGTGAATTCATACTTTATATAGAACAGCAAATGTTTGTAAAGAAGTCACAGAATTGATTACTACAACATTAGACAGTTTTATGGGACCTTGGCTATAAGTACAAACGACTGTTAACTCAGTCAACTGTAATTTGATCACAACAGTATATCAGTACGTTAATGTTATATTTCTTTGGGAAGGAAAGCAGAAAAAACGCATGGACAATCTAACTTGATTCTCTGTCTCTCTGAACCTCAAGCACCCAGGGCACATGAGGCTTCCACAAAGGTTTTCCACAAACATCTGTCTTTCACCTTTTTTTCCACTCTTGCCCAGGTGAGCCCTCTGTTGGTCAGCATCCTCTCTGTTGTTCTTCTCCATGTCTCTTTTGGTCTACCCTTACTTCTCTTCCACTGTGGTGTCCATCTTAGTGCTATTATTTTTTTCTTTTCTTGAATGCTGCAGAGACTGCTGCATGCATATTTTCTCTTATTTCTGCTTCAGCCTTGAATTATTTCTCTTATATAGAGTATTTTTCATTGACATTTGTTTTCTTTGGTTGTTTTCTGCTTGCATATGAAAGAATGAGGATATTCAGCTCGAATGTCATACTCATTCTTTATTCAGTTCAAATGTAATATCCACCCTCAATTATGCATATGAAAGCTGGAAAACAACTAAAGAAATAGACAAGAAATTAGACTCTTTTGAAAACAAATGCCTTAAAAAATACTTGGTATAAAGTGGAACAAATTCAAGAACAACACAGAGATAAGACAGTTGAGCAAACAACAACCTGTCACATGGGTGATCAGAAAAAGAAGACGGACATATGTAGGGTGATGAGAAGAAACAATCAGAGGATTCCCAAACAAGCTATTGAGTGGAACACAACAGGTCGAAAAAAAAGAGGTCAAGCACATGAAACTCTAAAGAGGACATTGTTAAGAGATGCCAGTTCAGTGGACATAACATCCCTTGATGAAGTTGAAAGACTCGCAGGAGACGGGAAATCTTGGCGAACTTCCAAGCGGGCCCTATGTTACGTTTAGCAGCACAGGAAGGATGCAGTAAGAAGAATGATCGTGCCCTCTGTTAACACAATTCAGCTAATCTTTCTCCATTCTGATTTACCATGTCAGTTCCTTCTTTCCCCATTACTTTTTCTACATTGGTGCTATCTTTCCCTACCTTGGCGTTGAAGTCTCCCATGACAATTAGGATATTGTGTTTAGGGACTTTGTTAATGAGATGTTGTATTTGGTGATAGAAATCGTCTTTTACTTCATCGTCTGCATCGTTCGTGAGTGCACAACAATGGGTGATTGTCATTCTTCTGTGTCTTAGTTTGTATCATGCTATTATTATATGACTGTTCACTGGTTCCCGTTCTATAAGTCTCTTTTTTGCTACATTTGACATAATTATACCTACTCCCTCTTGGTGTTTCCCATCCTCTCTGCCTGAATGTATTGTTAACTTATAGTTTTACTCCATTCTTTTCTCTGTTTCTGGCCATCGCATTTCACTGATGCCCAGTACGTCTAAGTGGTATCTCTCCATTTTTTGGATTGGCTGAGTAGTTTTTGATGGTGCTGCCATTGTTCTTATGTTGCAGAATCCAATCTTTGTCACTTTGGCCAGTGAATGTATTCATTCGATCTTTGTCTGAGTTCTTCAGAGTTGGTATCCCTGATGCTCACTTGGTTTTGTTACAAGTTTCCATAACAATTCCTCTTTTCCCCCTCTAGATGGCTCCCAGGATAAGTTTGTTAGCTTTATGCCAAACTTCTGGTTCAGGATATGTGAAAGAGCAGAATGGTGATATAAAGTGAGATAAATTCAATATTATAGCCTTTTGGGCATTTATTTGGACAAAAATATTGACAAACATACAGCATAATTAACGCTGGTAGCAGATGTTCAGATGCTGTTCATAGCTGAAAGTTGTGCAACATAATAGGTTGAGATATCGTGTTAGAATGTGAGCTATCTGTGGCACAGATGTGACATATATTTATCATCTGTAGTGAAATGCCACACCACAAATCATGATGTGGCAGGGAATATGTTATCATTCTTGTATCACTCCATATAGCTGTGATTTGGAAGTTGTTTGTAATTGATATTACAGCAAACAACCCATTTGTGTTCATTTTCTGAATTTTGTTGTCCTGGATGAATGAGATTTGTAAGATTTGTGAATTTACTAATATCTTTATATAGATCAAAGAGAACACAGAAATGGATCAACCAAACATATCGGTCAGCTGTAACTAGAAGGCAGACATGATAAAGATCTACAAGAGGTCACAAACACCACCACATGATGACTATCACAAGCTAAACAGGAAGCCACAAACACCACCACATGATGACTATCACATGCTAATCAGGAAGGCGCAAACACCACCACATAATGACTATTACATGCTAAACAGGAAGCCACAAACACCACCACATAATGACTATTACATGCTAAACAGGAAGCCACAAACACCACGACGTGATGACTATCATAAGCTAAACAGAAATGAACAAGTCATTGTTTTCTGCCTTTAAACAACAATGCCAACTCTGAAGTCACATGTATGCAGAGTTTAAGGTTGGCAATTCCCTTCTTTGTACATGTACCTTAGCATCTCACCCTGTATCTTAGCATCTCACCCTGTATCTTAGCATCTCACCCTGTATCTTAGCATCTCATCCTGTATCTTAGCATCTCACCCTGTATCTTAGCATCTCACCCTGTATCTTAGCATCTCACCCTGTATCTTAGCATCTCACCCTGTATCTTAGCATCTCATCCTGTATCTTAGCATCTCATCCTGTATCTTAGCATCTCATCCTGTATCTTAGCATCTCACCCTGTATCTTAGCATCTCACCCTGTATCTTAGCATCTCACCCTGTATCTTAGCATCTCATCCTGTATCTTAGCATCTCAGTCTGTACCTTAGCATCTCATCCTGTATCTTAGCATCTCAGTCTGTATCTTAGCATCTCACCCTGTATCTTAGCATCTCACCCTGTATCTTAGCATCTCATCCTGTATCTTAGCATCTCATCCTGTATCTTAGCATCTCATCCTGTATCTTACCATCCCAGCCTATGACACACATCCTCCAGACAGAGACACATCCTCCAGACAGAGACACACATCTTCCAGACTGACACACATCCTCCACACTGAGACACACATCCTCCAGATAGAGACACATCCTCCACACTGAGACACACATCTTCCAGACTGTGACACACATCCTCCACACTGAGACACACATCCTTCAGACTGTGACACACATCCTCCAGACAGAGACACCCATCCTCCTGACTGTGAC
This sequence comes from Achatina immaculata, assembly GCA_009760885.1. NCBI lineage: Eukaryota > Metazoa > Mollusca > Gastropoda > Stylommatophora > Achatinidae > Lissachatina > Lissachatina immaculata. The sequence continues at coordinate 64,590,562 of CM019713.1, read as the reverse complement.
ACACATCCTCCACACTGAGACACACATCCTCCACACTGAGATACATATCCTCCAGACAGAGACACACATCCTCCAGACAAAGACACACATCCTCCACACTGAGACACACACATCCTCCACACTGAGACACACACATCCTCCACACTGAGACACACATCCTCCACACTGAGACACATCCTTCACACTGAGACACATCCTTCACATTGAGACACACATCCTCCAGACAGAGACACACATCATCCAGACAGAGACACATCCTCCAGACTGAGACACACATCCTCCTGACTGAGACACACATCATCCAGACTGTGACATATATCATCCAGACAGAGACACACATCATCCAGACTGTGACACACATCCTCCACACTGAGACACACATGCTCCACACTGAAACACACATCCTTCATACTGTGACACACATTCTCCACACTGAGACACACACATCCTCCAGACTGTGACACACATCCTCCAGACTGAGACACACATCCTCCAGACTGAGACACACATCCTCCAGACTGAGACACACATCCTCCACAGTGAGACACACACACATCCTCCACACTGAGACACATACACATCCTCCAGACACATACACATCCTCCAGACAGAGACATACATCCTCCAGATAGAGACACACATCCTTCACACTGAGACACACATCCTCCACACTGTGACACACATCCTCCAGACTGTAACACACATCCTCCAGACAGAGACACACATCCTCCAGACAGAGACACACATCCTCCAGACAGAGACACACATCCTCCAGACAGAGATACATCCTCCACACTGAGACACATCCTCCACACTGAGACACATCCTCCAGACTGTAACACACATCCTCCAGACTGTAACACACATCCTCCAGACTGTGACACACATCCTCCAGACAGAGACACACATCCTCCAGACAGAGACACACATCCTCCACACTGAGACACATCCTCCACACTGAGACACATCCTCCAGACTGTAACACACATCCTCCAGACTGTGACACACATCCTCTAGACTGTAACACACATCCTCCAGACTGTGACACACATCCTCCAGACAGAGACACACATCCTCCAGACAGAGACACACATCCTCCAGACAGAGACACACATCCTCCAGACAGAGACACACATCCTCCAGACAGAGACACACATCCTCCAGACAGAGACACACCTGCTAATCCAATGAGAACACTTAATAAGCCAAGGTCTGGGATTGTATACAGGAACTATTAAAACAAGGCCAGGCAAATTTATTCAAGTAACAGAACTGCAGATGTAGATGGTGCTGAAGAAGACAAGAAGGAAAAAAGAGGAGCAAAACAACTGAAAAAAAGCAATAGAAGTAATGAAGACATAACAGTAAAACTGACAACAATTATTTTGACCATGTCAAAACACATGATAATATAACGAGTGACACACTTGGTAGAAAAGTTAATGAGGAAAAAAACAACAGGTGATGATACATATGAATGGACAACATCTGTAGATAGGCAACACTATAATATGAAAACCTAGAACAGACGAAATCAGGAAATAGGCAACATCAAGAGATGAACAGCATCATAACATGGCAATGTGAAGAGATGGGCAGCATCATAACATGGCAATGTGAAGAGATGGGCAGCATCATAACATGGCAATGTGAAGAGATGGGCAGCATCATAACATGGCAATGTGAAGAGATGGGCAGCATCATAACATGGCAATGTGAAGAGATGGGCAGCATCATAACATGGCAATGTGAAGAGATGGGCAGCATCATAACATGGCAATGTGAAGAGATGGGCAGCATCATAACATGGCAATATGAAGAGATAGGCAGCATCATAACATGGCAATATGAAGAGATGGGCAGCATCATGATATGGACATCAAGATATTGGTAACATTGAGAAGTGAACATTAGGAGATATGTATCATCAAAACATAGATAATGTCATTGTTGATTATGATGGTGATGATTTCATTCAACAGATGATGGTGGCCTCCATCATTTTTGTTCCTTTTTTTAAATTTATTTATTTCAAAGAATTCAACAACAGAGCCCAGTCAAATCACTCTCAGAACAGATGAAATCTTCAACACATCCTCTTTTGCTGGATCACTAAAGCAGTGAAGGCTATTGGTTGAAGTGCTATGAAGAAATCACATGCTGGGAATCCCCGTTTTCGACAGCTGAGTCATTCCTTGAAATACAACGTTGACCAATAACACATGCCTCACTTGTCTGTTTTTTTATAAGTGTAGCTGCTAGAACAGCAGACCAGTGCTTTACTGTTTTGTTTTTGTTTTTCCCATCCAGATTAAGAAAAAAAAAATACCTGAAGACTTCTGTGAGCATATTTTATGTGAGCTGTCCTTTTTTTTTGCTTTTTGTGCATGTGAAGAAGGAATTAAAAATGTTTATACTGTCTGGTGCAGGGATGTCAAGCTGCCAGCCTGCTGTTGGCACTTGGCACGTGAAATAGTCAAGACATTAAGTTATAACGTGCGCTTACATCAGTTTCTTTTTGTTCAGGTTGGTTGGGACTCATTTTTACGACTAGTATTTTCTTCTTTTTTTTCCCTTTAGAAAGGACTAGAGTTTGAGTTTTCTGAATTCAGTTACTAAGTTCAAAATTTAAAATTGCCCATGCTGATTTACAATGGTCTGTGTGATGTTTGAGTGACTGTGCTGTCTTTACAGTGGTTTATGTGATGTTTGAGTGACTGTGCTGTCGTTACAGTGGTTTATGTGATGTTTGAGTGACTGTGCTGTCTTTACAGTGGTTTATGTGATGTTTGAGTGACTGTGCTGTCTTTACAGTGGTTTATGTGATGTTTGAGTGACTGTGCTGTCTTTACAGTGGTTTATGTGATGTTTGAGTGACTGTGCTGTCTTTACAGTGGTTTATGTGATGTTTGAGTGACTGTGCTGTCTTCAGAATACGATATTTGGTTTAAGTGATGTTGAAGTGGCTGGAGTTTTAGATCAGGAAGTAAAGTATCAGTTGTGTCCCTTCCTTTCTTTGTTACGTTATTGTTTTCATCTTGTGAGACAGAGCCTAGGATTTGATGATTTATAACTGGATCTGATGACCTTCTCTGTGTGTTTTTTTTTTCTTTGCTTTTCTTTTCATGATCAGGTGTCAGCATCATCTGAAACAGATTGACAGGATATTCAGTGACAGGGTGTAGTCATAGAAACAGATTGACAAGATATTCAGTGACAGGATGTAGTCACAGAAACAGATTGACAAGATATTCAGTGACAGGATGTAGTCACAGAAACAGATTGACAAGATATTCAGTGACAGGATGTAGTCACAGAAACAGATTGACAAGATATTCAGTGACAGGATGTAGTCACAGAAACAGATTGACAAGATATTAAACAGATTGACAAGATATTCAGTGACAGGATGTAGTCACAGAAACAGATTGACAAGATATCAAAGAGATTAACAAGATATTGACAAGATATTCAGTGACAGAGTGTAGTCACTGACACAGAGACTGTGAATGTTAATGAGCACTGGTTGTGCACCTTCATGGCTGCCTGTAGCCTTCTTGCACAGCATCAACCCAAAGCACTGCAGCTGTTTCTATATAAGCTCAAGCATTTGAGCCATGCTTGCAGCAGGTAAATGTAAAAATAGCTCATGCGCTCAGAAATCATGCCTGGAACTGACAGCAATGGTGAGCATGCAGGAAGATGAGGAACATCAAGCTAAACATGAACCAGTTTCAAAGCAGCAAAAAACTGAAGGGCAGATTACAGAGCTCTGGTTATGAATAGATACAATGTGTTAGCAAAAAATACAAAGTGTTATCACAAAGGGAAATGCTGTGAGATGTAATCTGTCATACAGTAAGAGAAATAATACTTGAGAAAGCAGAAATAGCAAAGAAGAAATGGATGACACCAGAAATATGGCAGCTCATGGATAAAAGAGGGTACAAAAAGGACAAAGAAAAATCTGAAATGATTAACAAAGAGATAAGAAGCAAATGCAGACAAGCTAAAGAATATTGACTAGATGGGGAAAGTTGAAGGATGTCATCACAAAGATTCTGAGAGTATACACAAACTGACTGGCAGAGAAACAAAATACAGCACAGCTTGCTTGGAGTCAGAGGAGGGCACACAGCACTAAGATGGGCACCACAGGGGAACAGAAGTAAGGGCAGGCCAAAAGAGACATGGAGAAGAACAACAGAAAGGATGTTGAGCAATACAGGGCTCACCTGGGCAAGAGCAGGAAAAAAGGCAAAGGACAGGCATTTGTGGAAAACCCTTGTGGAAGCCCCATGTGCCCTGGGCACTTAAGGTTCAGAGAGAGAGAGAGAGAGAGAGGAAATGATAACAGGGGAAGGGGAACACTGTGGAAAGGTGGACAGAGTACATTAATAAATAAACCATACAGTAGAGCAAGACCAGACCTGTCATCAGATATAAACAACTGTGATGGACCAGCAATACTTGAAGAGGAAATCTTAAAATGCCAGTAAACATATGAAGAGAGGGAAAGTGACAGGACCTGATAAAATATCTGTAGAAGAATTAGAAGCCCTTGATGAATACAGCTTGAAAGTAATAAGAAAATTGTTGAATGATGTCACTGGATATCTCTACTAAACTATTAACCTTCACACTTTTGCCAAAGAAGTCAGGGGCCAGATAATGTGAAAACTTCACATGTCACGTCACAAAACTGCTAGTGAGAGTTATTATGAAAGGAAGTAGACACAGATTAAAGATGGAAATAAGAGATGAACAATTCGGATTTGTAGAGGGAAAAGGAGCACATAATATCATATATGTACTAAGAACTCTGATAGAGAGGTTTAGAAGTAAAGAAGGACTTATTTGTATGCTTCATTGCCTATAGCAGAGTGCATAAATATTGAGGGGTAAAATGTGAGAGTGAAAAAAAAAGCAAGTACTAGAATCAGGAAGCAGCCATCAGGGTAGACAGCTGTGATACAAATATCAACTAACAGAGCAAGGAGGTAGGCAGGCTTGTGTCCACTCGTCAGATTTGTTCTCAGTGTAGAGTGAAGCTGTCATGAGATAAATCAAAAACAGACCAGGAGTTCGAGTTGGAGTTTTCAACATGAACAGTCTACTTATGCAGATGATACAGTACTGATAATCAAAAATGAAAAGAGCGTACAGAAATTTTTGATATAATAGCGAAGAAAAGCGAACACAAACTCATCCTAAATAGAAAGAAAAGAAAAACAATGGCTTTATCATTAAGGAAGAAGTCACTTAATGCAGAGACAAGCTAGAGATAAAGGTAACCCTGTCATGCCTAATGTTGTTGTTCGTCCATCGTCGATGATGACCACAGATTCATCTTAGTCAAAGTAAGGAGAGGTGTGTCTGTGCATGACCAACCAGCCCTGTATGAGCTCTAAAAGTTTTGCCACACACGGAACATATATGTCCAGATTCAGTTGTGGGTGCTTGTGCTGCCTTGGCTTTTCACATTGCACGTTTGTGCTGGGCACTTTCAGTTCTTGAGAGCTCTGCTCTCTGAGCACCCAGGGTGGTTAAAGCCCTCCATGTTGGGCAGACTTGTGCTATGGCCTCCCAAGAGTTTATGTCTATCCCAAAGGCTTTGAGTGAGATTTTGAGTGTATCCTTGTAACACTTTTTTGCCCTCCAGCTTTCCGTTTTCATGCCTGATAGGCACATAAGTTTAAGGTGTTAGTGTCCCTTGACATGTCAGCACACTAGAGGGTGATGCGGTCAGCATCATGTCTGGGTGAGTGGGGCGCATCCGGTGTGCCCGCAACAAATTTTGCGTAAAGCTCGGCAAATCTGCTACCAAAACTCTTCAAATGCTTCTTCAGGTTTTTGGCCAACACCGGTTCTCAAGGGGATAAGGACCAAATTTAAATAAGGTAAGTTGTGCATTTTAGGACCAGTCCAGGAACTTTCTGATACTACCTCATATACTGAGAAGAGAAGGGCTTGAAAACAGCAGGAAAGATAAATGGGAAAACAGGCTGGGAAGTGCCAAGAGAAAGAAAAAAAATCTTGGACAATCTAATGCGATGGTACAATAAAAAGTCATTATCAAGATCTGTAGATAAGCATGACACTAGAGTCTGTCAGCACTGCTCCTATTAAGTATCTTGTCAATAAGTTTTGGAAGTCAATCATTTTGTGTGGTCACAGGTACTTCTTACTATATCATTTGCCTTTTTTTTTCTGTTCCATTTGGTCAGCCTCTTTGTATAATGTACTCTTGGTCTTCCTTTCTTTCTGTTTCCTTCAACTTTCCAGTGATTGTGAGGTCATGTAACTTCTCACATTCTGGAATTTTGATTATTGGTACACTTACACATATTAGGCATCTTAAACAAGTGAGTGTCAGATGTCATGACAGTATCATAGGTGATGCAACAGAGGTTGGAAGTGACATATGTCATCAGGGACTAACAAAACTGGACAAGTTCATGAACTGTAATAGGCCGTTGTGACACTTGTCTTCCATATTTGATCTCTACACATTTGTCTTCTGCACGTGATCTCTCCACATTTGTCTTCTGAACTTGATCTCTCCACATTTGTCTTCTGAACTTGATCTCTACACAGTTGTCTTCCGTACTTGTTCTCTCAACTCTAATTTTTTGTACTTGATCTCTCTACACTTGTTTTTTTTTTGTACTTGATCTCTCCACACTTGTTTATGTACTTGATCTCTCCACTCCTATTTTATGTACTTGATCTCTCCACTCCTATTTTATGTACTTGGTCTCTCCACTCTTATTTTATGTACATGATCTCTCCACTCTTATTTTATGTATTTGATCTCTCTATTATTATTTTATGTACTTGATCTCTCTACACTTGTTTTATCGTACTTGTTCTCTCCACTCTTATTTTATGTATTTGATCTCTCTATTATTATTTTATGTACTTGATCTCTCTACATTTGTTTTATCGTACTTGTTCTCTCCACTCTTATTTTATGTATTTGATCTCTGTATTCTTATTTTATGTACTTGATCTCTCTACATTTGTTTTATGTACTTGATCTCTCCACTCTTATTGTATATACTTGTTCTCTCCACTCTTATTTTATGTACTTGATCTCTCTACACTTATTTTATATATATGTTCTCTCCACTCTTATTTTATGTATTTGATCTCTCTATTCTTATTTTATGTACTTGATCTCTCTACACTTGTTTTATCGTACTTGTTCTCTCCACTCTTATTTTATGTACTTGATCTCTCTACACTTGTTTTATGTACTTGATCTCTCCACTAATATTTGATGTATATGATCTCTTCACTCTCATTTTATGTACTCGATCTCTCCACCATTATAAAGCATTTAATCATCCACAAACTCACTTCAGTTTTATGGTTTTTCTCTGGTGGATGGTCACTGACGTTTTCACATTTATCATTTTTACTAGCTGATTACCCGGCTTTGCCCGAGTATTTATTTATCCCAATCATCAAAGTTCTGTTCATTTCCACAACCTTCTAGACAGTTCTACAACATTCTATTCATTTCCACAGCCTTCAAGAAGGTTCTACAGATGTCTATTCAGTTCCACAATCTTCTAGAATGTTCTACAATGTTATGTTCATTTCCACAATCTTATAGAAGGTTCTACAGAGTCTAGACAGTTCTACAGAGTTCTATTCCTTCTATTTGACTAAACGTGGGGTTAATTGTCATCAGGACTGTCACCAGTCAGCTTAGCGACCCCGAACACTATGGATTCAACACAGTCTCGGTCAATTTGGACATTTTATTTTTCACACTTCTCACCCCCCCCCCCCCCCCACGCCGAAGGGGGCTGAACTTGCGAGTATCACTGTTCATCTCAGCGACCCAGAAAACTATGGATTCGACAGTAATTATTTGTACATGTCACCACATCCCATTCCTAGGATCCAATGCCAACTGGGGCTAAGCTTGGACTTAAACGGTATCGGGAGTGTCACTGTTCATCTCAGCGACCCAAAAACTATGGATTCGACACTAATATCGGTCGTTTTCAATAATTTGTAAATGTCACCCCATCCCACCCCCATCGCTAGGCGCAACCCCCCCCCCCATGTGGTTGGTGGCTGATTTAACCTATGTATGGGCGCTCTCTGTTATGAAATAATAAACAATCTGACCGTTTTCTAAATGGACGCTGAGGTGAACAACAGTAGGGTGTCTTTTATGAATCAATAATCTGCTCCATGTTATCAATACCAAAGGTTCGGCACCTAAGCAGATATAACGTCATTGATTTGTGTGGTGTGTGGGCTGACCTTTGTTCGTCACGGCCGACAATCCAAAGCAAGCATAAATATCACGGGAGTTACTTCCCGTCGTTCAGTAGGGGTATTGTTTGCATCGTTCTGTTTTGGTCCCACCCAAACCAGCCAAGCCCCCTTAGGGGTCATAGGGATGATCAGACGCACACGGTGCATTGTCCAGACTGTAAGTCATATATGTGCCAAGTTTGGTTACAATTGCTCCAGGCGTTCCAGCGTGATGCTCTAACATAGATACATGCATACACACACATCATCATCATCAGGTGCCGTGCCGACTGGCGTTGGCTATTATGCTCTCCAGAGTACACGATCCTTCATGTAGTCCATCAGCTCAGTTGGTGATCTCCTGTCACACCATCCCGTCAGACTGTCCAGTATCATTTCTCTTGGTCTTCCTCTTCTTCCTTCTATTTTTCCTGTTGTTATAATATTTTCAGTGCCCCCTCTTCTCATTGCATGTCATATGAAAGTACATTGTCTCTTTCTTATCTTTTTGACAAGGTTTTTTGTCTCTCCAGCTCTTGTCATACATTCTTCATTAGTTATTTTTGCTGTCCAGGGAATTCGCAACATTCTTCTAATAAACCACATTTCTGCTGCTTCCAATGATTTTTGTGCAGACCTGCCTATTGTCCATGATTCACTTCCATATAACAATATAGGTTCAATATAGCATTTTAGGACTAGTTTTCTAACATTCATTGATAAGGATGTGTTGGATAATATGTTTCTCATTCTCTGAAATGCAGTCTTTGCTTGGCCTATTCTGTTCCTAATTTCTATTCTACATTTCCCATCTGCAGTTATTACTGCTCCAAGGTATTTGAATTTCTGCACCTGCTTTAGAATAGTTCCGTTTATTTTTATACTGCATGCTGGTGGATTCTGTTTCTTAGATATAACCATAGTCTCTGTCTTTTTGATGTTCAAAGTAAGCCCTTTTTGTTCACTTTCTTTGGCAACTTTGTCCAAGAGATTTTGCAGGTCTTGTTGGTTCTCAGCTATCAGTACTGTGTCGTCAGCATACCGAAGGTTGTTAATATTGTATCCTCCAATTTTTATGCCTGGTTCTGTGATGATCACTCTTAAAATATTCTCGCTGTATAGAGAAAAAAGGTCTGGAGATAGTACACACCCGTGTCGCACCCCTTGTTTTATAGGTTGATATTTTCCAGTTCTATTTTCAACTCGAATTGCTGCTTCTTGCTTCCAGTATAAATGTTTTACAGTCCTCAGTTCTTTGCCGTCTATATTGATGTCTTCAAGCATTTTAATAATTTCATTATGTTTCACCTTGTCGAATGCCTTGGTGTAAGCAGTGAAGCATAAGTAGAGATCTTTCTGTACTTCTAAAGCTCTTTCTGTTAGTGTTCGTAAAGCATAAATGGCGTTGTGTGTTCCCTTTCCTTCAACAAATCCAGACTGTTCATCTGCTATTTTCATTTTTATCTTTTTCCTTGTTCTTCTCATAATTATTCTCAGAAAGAGCCTCGTTATGTGACATGAGAGGCTGATAGTCCGGTGGTCATCACATTCCTGTGCACCTGGTTTCTTTGATAGTGCTATAAACGTGGATTTAATCAGGTCACTGGGAATATAACCACTGTTGTAAATGTCATTCAGTAACTTGGATATTATTTTTATTCCTGTCTCCTCTAGTGCCTCTATTTCTTCTATTGTTATATTATCAGGCCCAGTCGCTTTTCCTTTCTTCATGTGTTTGATGGCATCTACGACTTCGTCTTCAAGTATTGGTGGTCCATCACAGTTTTCAGTATCTGGTGTTAATTCTGGTCTTTCTCCTCCATATAGCTCACCGATATACTCTGTCCACCTGGCCACAATGTCTTCTTTTCCCATTAACATTTTACTTTCTTTTAATTTCAGGCATCCTGTGGTATATTTTGTTTTCCTGCCTGTGAGTTCACTAATTCGTTTGTACATGTTTTTGCTGTCTTTATTATGAGAGTCCTCTATTTGTCTGCACTGTTCATTTAACCACACTTCTTTTGCTTCTCTGCATGTGCGTCTTATTTCTTTATTTATCCTGCTATATTTTTCTTGGTTATTTTTACTCCTCCTCCTCTTGTCCATCAGTCCTAAGATGTCGTCTTTCGTCTATTTATTTTTAGGGGCTTCTTTTTTCGGTGGTATTATCTCCTTAACAGTTTGGTGGATAGAATCTCTTAACATTGCCCATTGTTCATCTATACTATTTATCTTTGCTATTGTATCTATTTGTTATTATAACTTTGTATTGTTCTCGCAGTTCTTGGTATTTTTTAAGGAGTTCTGTATTCAGTTTGATGTTTCTCACTTTTCTGCATGTTTTCTTTAGCTTTATTCTAATTTTTCCACAGAGTGGGTCATGGTCACTATTGCAGTCTGCTCCTGGCATGGTTTTTGTTGTCAGTAATGCATTGCAGAATCGTTTGTTGATTAATATGAAGTCTATCTGATTAAATGTCTTTTTGTCTGGGCTGCACCATGTTGCCAGTCTTCGGGGATGTTGTTTAAACCAGGTGTTTCCTACAACCATGCTGTGCATTCTTGCCTGTTCATTTAATTTACTACCTCTATCATTCCTCTCCCCCAGTCCATAGTCACCAACAATGTCTGAAGTTCTTCCTTTACCAACTTTGGCATTAAAATCTCCCATGACTATGGTAACTTCATGTGACTTTGTGTGTTTTAGGGCTGTCTCTATGTCATTATAAAATAGCTGAACATCTTCTTCAGAACTTTCAGATGTTGGAGCGTACACTTGTATAATATTTATGTTTATTGGTCGTCCTTTCAGTTGGGCTAGCAGGACTCGGTCCGAGATGTTCAAATATCCTACAATTGTCTTTGCTGTTTGTTCGTCAAATATTATTCCTACTCCTCGTTCATGTTTCTCACTTCCTGAATATATTATTGTATATTTATCAGAGTTTATCTTCCCTGCACCTGTCCATCTTACCTCACTCATTCCTGATATGTTGATCTTCATCCTTTCCATTTCCCTCTTTACATTTTCTAATTTTTCAGCCTGGAATAAAGTTCTAACATTCCATGTTGCTATTTTGAACTTGTTAGTTTTGCCACCAGTAGCTTGATGACGATCTGGCTTCACCTGTGGCTCGTGAGCTGTCCTACCGGACGAGGCTGTTTACGCTAAGTTTAGGTCAGAGAGAAAGAGAGTTCCTTTTCTTCAGTCATAATTGGCTAGAGGTTACCAGTTATGTGCTTCTGTAGAAGTTTGTGCGTGTTGTCCTTTTCTTCAGTCATAATTGGCTAGAGGTTACCAGTTATGATGCTTCTGTAGAAGTTTGTGCGTGTTGTCCTTTTCTTCTGTCATAATTGGCTAGAGGTTACCAGTTATGATGCTTCTGTAGAAGTTTGTGCGTGTTGTCCTTTTCTTCAGGCCAATATGTAGTTACAGAGGTTCTCAAAATGTAGGTGTTTGTTTTATGTTGTCCTTTTTAGGACAAGTGCAGTATTTGTTAATAGTGATTTTGATGACCTTGTGAGAGGTTAGTTTCTTCCGTTGGGGAACGTATGTGTTGTTCCATATATTGAAGTATGTGAATTAGCATATTATTATCACTGGTATTATAATATAGAACTTACGACTTCCAGTGGCAAGCCTTTGTATTGGCGGAGGATATTGTGTTCTGGCTTGTGAATTTTTCCTGCCGTGTGGCAGGAGTAGTTTTCCCTCGCATCTTATATAATATCACCCCTCATCTTCCTCATCTCAGATAACATCACCCTTATCTTCTTCATCTCATATAACATCACCCTCATCTTCCTCATCTCATATAACATCACCGTCATCTTCCTCATCTCATATAACATCACCCTCATCTTCTTCATCTCATATAACATCACCCTCATCTCATATAACATCACCCTCATCTTCTTCATCTCATATAACATCACCCTCATCTTCCTCATCTCATATAACATCACCCTCATCTTCCTCATCTCATATAACATCACCCTCATCTTCCTCATCTCATATAAAATCACCCTCATCTTCCTCATCTTATATAACATCACCCTTATCTTCCTCATCTTATATAACATCACCCTCATCTTCCTCATAAGTTTCTTATATAAAGAAACGCTGTTTCTACTAGTGGCAGCCTTACCCCTGTGCTATATCATATATAGCCAGCTCATCTTCTTCTTGTAAAGTAGAAGGAGAGGGCAGCCACGCGTAAATCGTAACACTGTGTTATCACAGCTTTACTGCAGTGGTTTTGTGTATATTTATACTTCATTCGTGTAACACTGGTTTAGTTTCTACTGGCCAGGTAAATATGTTAAGTCTGTGTATGACCACGGTTTTTTTTTCTTTCAGTGAATCAAGCAGATGTTCACCTCTGAACCTGATCACGTGACGTTGTGTGGTCGACGGTCCTGGGGTTGTACACAAGCCGGGACCCCTCCTGACAATGTGCGTGACAGCTCGTCAGAGTGAACTCGAAAGTTACTGCTCGCCCAGGCCGGGAGGCGATTAAGTTAGAAGGTATGTAGCTGCCTGTCTTCTCGTCCGTTCTACTCTCCGTCTCTGAGGGTGTTGTGTGCGAATACAAAGACAGTGTTATCCTGTGTATTTAGCTGTTCAGTTGTGTCTAGTGTGTGGATACAAGGTTTGCCGTTCTAGATTTTTGTTTGTATTTCGTTATTCCGGTTCTTGTATTGAAATGTTGAGTGTTTGTGATAGTAGAAGAGGTGACGGCCAGAATGTCGTGTGAGCTTGCGTTCCTAGTTTCACTAGTACTGGTTATAGTATTTTCTCTCATTGATATTCTTGGTATATCGTGTCATTGATATAGTATTTTATATCATTGATACTTCTGGTATATCTTGTCATTGATATAGTATTTTCTGTCACTGATATTCTTTGTGTATCTTGTCATTGATATAGTATTTTATATCATTGATATTCTTTGTGTATCTTGTCATTGATATAGTATTTTATATCATTGATACTTCTAGTATATCTTGTCATTGATATAGTATTTTCTATCATTGATACTCTTGGTGTATCTTGTCATTGATATAGTATTTTCTGTCATTGATATTTTTTGTGTATCTTGTCATTGATATATTATTTTCTGTCATTGATACTTTTGGTGTATCTGGTCATTGATATAGTATTTTCTATCTTTGATGTTCATGATGTATCTTGTCATTGATATAGTATTTTCTATCATTGATACTTTTGGTGTATCTGGTCATTGATATAATATTTTCTATCTGTGATATTCATGATGTATCTTGTCATTAATATAGTATTTTCTATCATTGATACTTCTAGTATATCTTGTTATTGATATAGTATTTTCTGTCATTCATACTCGTGGTGTATCTTGTCATTGATATGGTATTTTCTGTTTATTATTGACATTCTTGGTGTATCTTGTAATTGATATAATATTTTATATCATATTCTCGTAGTGTCGTGTCACTGATGCAGTTTCTGTATTTTGTGATAACCTTGTCTTGTATTATTGATGTGTCGTAAATGACCTCCCTATATATAGTTTTACAACAGACATAAATATGGCTGACAATAAGCAGCAATAACCAAATTCAAAACATATTTTATTTTCTACAATGAAATGGTTTAATGTTACCGTGGCCGAAAGCTCCCAGGTGACCTAGTTCTTCTCCTACTGGAAGCATGATTGACACAGTTGTTTTGATGTATACCGCTCCAAATGTAGGTCACTGTCTTTAAAAGAGCGCCACGTTCCGTCATCATTCGACCTAGATGACCAAGAGAGACACGAGACGCGGGGATTCTTCATCTGCCCCGGTCTTTAGCCAGCATTTTTATCTACCATTCTGCCTGTCGTAGATTCGGAGATCTGTTAGGTTTCTGTCTATGTACCTCATGGCACATCTTGTTAGGTTTCTGTCTATGTACCTCATGGCACATCTTGTTAGGTTTCTGTCTATGTACCTCATGGCACATCTTGTTAGGTTTCTGTCTATGTACCTCATGGCACATCTTGTTAGGTTTCTGTCTATGTACCTCATGGCACATCTTGTTAGGTTTCTGTCTATGTACCTCATGGCACATCTTGTTATGTTTCTGTCTATGTACCTCATGGCACATCTTGTTAGGTTTCTGTCTATGTACCTCATGGCACATCTTGTTATGTTTCTGTCTATGTACCTCATGGCACATCTTGTTAGGTTTCTGTCTATGTACCTCATGGCACATCTTGTTAGGTTTCTGTCTATGTACCTCATGGCACATCTTGTTAGGTTTCTGTCTATGTACCTCATGGCACATCTTGTTAGGTTTCTGTCTATGTACCTCATGGCACACGTGGAGTCCAGGCCAGTGTCTGTCCTAATTATCTGCCCTTTCGGGCTGTGTATGTCACGACCCATGTCCATGTTTTATATGGCGGTTTACGCCGCGTGTTACTGAGAGGTTCTTGAATGTCACAGGTCCTTACTCTCGCTGTTAACTTTCATCTGACCACTGATTTCACAGTTAACCTACTGTGGGCGTGTTCTGACTTGTAGTATGAAAAATTAAAGGTCAAATTTCAGCATAGAGTGTAGTCTGGGACTGTGACATAAACCAGAGTGTAGTCTCGGACTGTGACATAAACCAGAGTGTAGTCTGGGACTGTGACATAAACCAGAGTGTAGCCTGGGACTGTGACATAAACCAGAGTGTAGTCTGTGACTGTGACATAAACCAGAGTGTAGTCTGGGACTGTGACATAAACCAGAGTGTAGTCTGGGACTGTGACATAAACCAGAGTGTAGTCTGGGACTGTGACATAAACCAGAGTGTAGTCTGGGACTGTGACATAAACCAGAGTGTAGTCTGGGACTGTGACATAAACCAGAGTGTAGTCTGGGACTGTGATATAAACCAGAGTGTAGTCTGGGACTGTGATATAAACCAGAGTGTAGTCTGGGACTGTGATATAAACCAGAGTGTAGTCTGGGACTGTGATATAAACCAGAGTGTAGTCTGGGACTGTGACAGAGGTGGATGTCTCTTAAGTTTGTTCAAGTCTTTTTTGTTTCTCGCACTGGCCACTCTCAAACCAGGCTTCACAAGGGCAGCCATGTCAGTGACGCTGTTTTCTCTTTCTCACTCACTCACTCATTCACTTACTCCACTCACTCACTCATTCACTCACTTACTCACTCACTCACTCACCTCTCACTCTGTTGCTCTCACTCTCTCATTCTCATTCACTATCTCTATGTGTGTGGGTTTGGGTTTGTGTGTGTGTGTGTGTCTGTCTGTCTCTGTTTTCCTTCTAATTCTGTGTTTTTGTTCCATGTATCAGTCATTGTTTCCCTCTCTCTCCCTCATTTTCTTTCTATGTCTCTGTTTTCCCTGTCTTCCTCCTTCCCTTTCTCTGTTCTCCCTATCTTTCCCCATTATTCATTGCTTTCTCTATTCTCTTTCTCTTTCCCTGTTCTTCATCGCTTTCTCTATTCTCTCTCTCTTTCCCTATTTTCCATCACTTTCTCTGTTCTCCTTCTCTTTCCTGTTTTCCATCACTTTCTCTATTCTCCTTCTCTTTCCCTGTTTTCCATCACTTTCTCTGTTCTCCTTCTCTTTCCTGTTTTCCATCACTTTCTCTATTCTCCTTCTCTTTCCCTGTTTTCCATCTCTTTCCCTTTTTTCCATCACTTTCTCTGTTCTCCTTCTCTTTCCCTGTTCTCCCTCTCTTTCCCTGTTCTCCATCTCTTTCTGTGTTCTCCATCCCTTTCTTTATTCTCCCTCTCTTTCCCTGTTCTCCCTCTCTTTCCCTGTTCTCCATCGCTTTCTCTGTTCTCCCTCTCTTTCCCTGTTCTCCATTGCTTTCTCTGTTCTCCTTCTCTTTCCCTGTTCTCCATTGCTTTCTCTGTTCTCCTTCTCTTTCCCTGTTCTCCATTGCTTTCTGTGTTCTCCTTCTCTTTCCCTGTTCTCCATACCTTTCTCTGTTCTCCCTTTCTTTCCTTGTTCACGAACCCTTTCTCTCTTCTTCCTCTCTTTCCTGTTCTCCCTCCCCTTCTCTCTTCTCCCTCCCCTTCTCTCTTCTTCCTCTCTTTCCTGTTCTCCCTCCCCTTCTCTCTTCTCCCTCCCCTTCTCTCTTCTTCCTCTCTTTCCCTGTTCTCCTTCCCCTTCTCTCTTCTCCCTCCCCTTCTCTCTTCTCCCTCTCTTTCCATGTTCTCCATCCCTTTCTTTGTTCTCCCTCTCTTTCCTTGAACTCCCTCCCCTTCTCTGTTCTCTTTCTCTGTTCTCCTTTTCTTTCCTATTTCTCTCTTTTTTTCTCTGTTTTCCTTCTTGTTATTAATCTGTTTTCTCTCTCATTCTCTGTCTCTGTTTTCTCTCTGTCATCTGCATGTTCTCCCTCCTTCTGTCTGTTTTCCATCTCATTCTCAGTTTTCCCTCTCTTTGTCTGTTTTCTCTCGCTTTGTCTGTTTTCTCTCTCTGTTCTCTCTCAGTATCTCTTGTCCCAGTTTTTCCCAATTATTCTTTTTCTCTGTTTGTCCTCGTTTTCTTTCTCTGTCTCTATTCTTGTTCTCTTTTTTTATGTTCTGTTTCCCTTTCCCTGTCTCTGTTTCCTCTCTTTTTCTCTATCCCTGTTCTTCCTCATTCTCTGTCCTTGTTCTTCCTCTCATTCTCTTTCTCTGTCCCTGTTCTTCCTCTCATTCTCTTTCTCTATCCCTGTTCTTAATCTCATTCTCTTTCTCTGTCCCTGTTCTTCCTCTCATTCTCTTTCTCTGTCCCTGTTCTTCCTCATTCTCTGTCCCTGTTCTTCCGCTCATTCCCTGTCCCTGTTCTTCCTCTCATTCTCTTTCTCTGTTCTTCCTCATTCTCTGTCCCTGTTCTTCCGCTCATTCCCTGTCCCTGTTCTTCCTCTCATTCTCTTTCTCTGTTCTTCCTCATTCTCTGTCCCTGTTCTTCCTCTCATTCTCTATCTCTGTCCCTGTTCTTCCTCTCATTCTCTATCTCTGTCCCTGTTCTTCCTCTCATTCTCTTTCTCTGTTCTACCTCTCATTCTCTTTCTGTTCTTCCTCATTCTCTGTCTCTGTTCTTCCTCTCATTCTCTTTCTCTGTCCCTGTTCTTCCTCTTTCTCTGTCCTTGTTCTTCCTCTCATTCTGTCCATGTTCTTCCTCATTCTCTTTCTCTGTTCTTCCTCATTCTCTGTCACTGTTCTTCCTCTCATTCTCTTTCTCTGTCCCTGTTCTTCCTCTCATTCTTTTTCTCTGTTCTTCCTCATTCTCTGTACCTGTTCTTCCTCTCATTCTCTTTCTCTTCTCTGTTCTTCCTCATTCTCTGTTCTTCCTCATTCTCTGTCCCAGTTCTTCCTCTCATTCTCTTTCTCTGTCCCATTTCTTCCTCTCATTCTCTTTCTTTGTCCCAGTTCTTCCTCTCTTTCTCTTTCTCTGTCCCAGTTCTTCCTCTCTTTCTCTTTCTCTGTCCCTGTTCTTCCTCTCTTTCTTCCTCTCTTTCTCTTTTTCTGTTACAGTTCTTTCTCTCTTCCTCTGTTCATGTTCTCTTTCTCTGCTTCATTTTACCTTATCTTTGTTTCTTTTATCCCTCAGTTTCTCAGCTTCTTTTTTAATCCTTTCTTTGCTGCTATCTCTCACCCCCCCCCCAAATCATCTGAATGAATGTCATCCTCTTTTTTATCCTCAGCACCTCTATGTGGTATGGATTTGAAATAGTTAACTTTCATGGTAACCTGTTCCATGTTAAACTGTTTCCTGGTAAAATGTTTTATGGTAAAGTGTTCAATTGTAAACTATTTCATGGTAAATTGTTTCATAACTCTTCCATGGTAAAGTGTTCTATGGTAAAGTGTTCTATGGTAAAGTGTCTTAAAGTAAACTGTTCCATGATAAACTGTTTCATGGTAAACTGTTCCATGGTAAACTATTCCATGATAAACTCTTCCATGGTAAACTGTTTCATGGTAAACTGTTTCATGGTAAACTGTTCCATGGTAAACTGTTCCATGATATACTGTTTCATGATAAACTGTTTCATAATATACTGTTCCATGATAAACTGTTTCATGGTATACTGTTCCATGATAAACTGTTTCATGGCAAACTGTTCCATGATAAACTGTCCCATGGTAAAGTGTTTCGCAGTAAAATGTTCCATGGTAAAGTGTTTCATGGCATAGTGTTTCATGGTAAAGTATTTCATAGTAAACTGTTCCACGGTAAAGTATTTCATGGTAAACTGTTCCACGGTAAAGTATTTCATGGTAAACTGTTCCATGGTAAAGTATTTCATGGTAAACTGTCCCACGGTAATGTATTGCATGGTAAACTATTCAACGGTAATGTATTTCATGGTAAACTGTTCCACGATAAAGTATTTCATAGTAAACTGTTCCATGGTAAAGTATTTCATGATAAACTTTTCCACGTTAAAATATTTCATAGTAAACTGTTCCATGGTAAAATATTTCATAGTAAACTGTTCCACGGTAAAGTATTTCATGGTAAACTGTTCCATGGTAAAGTATTTCATGGTAAACTGTCCCACGATAATGTATTTCATGGTAAACTGTTCCACTGTAAAGTATTTCATGGTAAACTGTTCCATGATAAAGTATTTCATGGTAAAGTGTTTCTGTGATAAACTGTTCCGTAGTAATATATTTCATGGTAAACTGTTTCATGGTAAACTGTTTCATGGTAAACTGTTCCGTAGTAAAGTATTTCATGATATACTGTTCCATGATAAACTGTTTCATGGTAAACTATTCCATGATAAACTGTCCCATGGTAAAGTGTTTCGCAGTAAAATGTTCCATGGTAAAGTGTTTCATGGTAAACTGTTTCGTGACATAGTATTTCATGGTAAATTGTTCCATGGTAAAGTAGTTCATGGTAATCTGTTCCATGGTAAAGTGTTTCATGGCAAACTGTTCCACGGTAAAGTATTTCATGGTAAACTGTTCCACATTAAAGTATTCCATGGTAAACTATTCAACGGTAATGTATTTCATGGTAAACTGTTCCACGATAAAGTATTTCATAGTAAACTGTTCCATGGTAAAGTATTTCATGGTAAACTTTTCCACGGTAAAATATTTCATGGTAAACTGTTCCATGGTAAAGTATTTCATGGTAAACTGTCCCATGATAATGTATTTCATGGTAAACTGTTCCATGATAAAGTATTTCATGGTAAACTGTTTCATGGTAAAATGTTCCATTGTAAATTGTTCTATGATAAACTGTTCCGTAGTAAAATATTTCATGGTAAACTGTTTCATGGTAAACTGTTCCGTAGTAAAGTATTTCATGATATACTGTTCCATGATAAACTGTTTCATGGTAAACTGTTCCATGATAAACTGTCCCATGGTAAAGTGTTTTGCAGTAAAATGTTCCATGGTAAAGTGTTTCATGGTAAAGTGTTTCATGGTAAAGTGTTCCATTGCAAATTGTTCTATGATAAACTGTTCCGTAGTAATATATTTCATGGTAAACTGTTTCATGGTAAACTGTTCTGTAGTAAAGTATTTCATGATATACTGTTCCATGATAAACTGTTTCATGGTAAACTGTTCCATGATAAACTGTCCCATGGTAAAGTGTTTCGCAGTAAAATGTTCCATGGTAAAGTGTTTCATGGTAAAGTGTTTCTTGGTAAAGTTTTTCATGGTAAAGTATTTCATGGTAAACTATTTCATGGTAAAGTATTTCATGGTAAACTGTTTCATGGTAAAGTATTTCATGGTAAACTGTTTCATGGTAAAGTATTTCATGGTAAACTGTTTCATGGTAAAGTGTTTCATGGTAAAGTGTTCCATTGTAAATTGTTCCATGATAAACTGTTCCGTAGTAAAGTATTTCATGGTAAACTGTTTCATGATAAAGTGTTTCATGGTAAACTGTTTCATGGTAAACTTTTTCATGGTAAAGTGTTTCATGGTAAAGTGTTTCATTTAAACTGTTTCATGGTAAAGTGTTTCATTGTAAACTGTTCCATGGTAAAGTGTTTCATGGTAAAGTGTTTCATGATAAAGTGTTCCGTGGTAAACTGTTCTGTGGAAAACTGTTTCGTGGTAAACTGTTCCGTGGTAAACTTTTCATGGTGAACTGTTTCAGAGTTTGGTATGATAAAAGTGCAATGATTTATCACTATAGATTTGAAAGGATAATGGTCGCATAATCCAATTAATCTCCGGTGGTAACCAAGCCGCAGATCCTCAGATAACAAAAAATCAATTGGCCTCCTTCGATCCCAATGATATCATGGTTTTATTTTATTTATTTTTTTTACTTTAGACGTAAGCTGAACTTAATGGTGTTTAGGGTAGATAAAATACAGAGAGCCAAGGAGACCATACATCTCTGTTCCTGCTGTTGTTGTATGCTTTCTTATTTGTGGGTGAGGTAAGTGAAATGTTCAGACAAAGTTTTCTTACATGTAGGAGTAGGCTTTCAAAGCTGGAACTGTGACAGAAGTTCACTAAACTTCTTCATCATGAAGGTGCCCTCTGTCAGAGTAAGTTTTGTCAACAAAAAGTGTACAAAGGAGTGAATGTTTTAAAACCTAAACTATCAGTGAATGTGTTAAAACCTAAACTACCAACTGTTATCGTGTTAGAATGTTCACTTGTTTTCATTTGTTACTGAAGTGTGTGTGTGTGTGTATGTTTTTTAAAGGTTTATACTTCTCTTGTCGGTGGTAGTGTTACTAGAAGGCAGTAGTAATAGATCATGATCATGACCAAGCGAAGACAAAAAAAAAAATAAAACCATACATCTAAAGTAAAAAGTGCAGTACCTGCTGTTTGCTAAAGAATGTTAACTGTATTAAAATTGTGAACACTGTTTTTTTCTCCCCGTTCATAAACTGGAGTAACAGAGCAGTGTGAGCAAGGAAATTGTGTGTAGAGATGCGTGATATTTTGTCATTAAATCCGTATCCCAGCTGGAGCCACCTGTAACTTTACAAACACTAATTAGTCAGTGCACTCTGCTAGTGATATCACATTGGGTCTTCTGAGACTTTAAGGCAACGGTTCCCAAACTGCGACACACTTGCTAACACAAATTTCTGTCGCGGCACACCTGTGTTCTCAGTACCGGTCTCTCGTGCAGGTAACAATATATTTTTAACATTTTCCAAGCGTCAGTGCACATGTGACAACAAAAGCGGGTGGTATGAGTGAGGCTGGCTTACCGACCACAGCAAATAGAGTCCACTGTATGCTGCCATCTTGTCACCTAAATCTGAAATGACGGGAGAAGTCAAAAGTTGACCATCGCCAAGCAAGCTCCCATCTAGCGCCCAAATTCTAACAATATAGAGAAGTACAAGTTGACAGCCACTTGATGGAATCATCGTAGCGTAGATTGACGTGCAGTGAAAGTGGTTTTTATTTTATTCTGGTGATGAAATTTCACATTTAGAAAATGTTGCGGCACAGTGTCTGGCACACAGTTTGAGAATCCCTGCTTTAAGGGCTGTCTTGACAGCAAAGTCAGATAAGACGGTCCAGGAAACATGGGATGTGCTGTAGGTGGAGTCACGTGGGTCAGATTCTGGTGTTCTATGATGTACTGTAGGTGGAGTCACGTGGGTCAGCTTCTGGTGTTCTATGATGTACTGTAGGTGGAGTCACGTGAGTCAGCTTCTGGTGTTCTGTGATATACTGTAGGTGGAGTCACGTGGGTCAGCTTCTGGTGTTCTATGATGTGCTGTAGGTGGAGTCACGTGGGTCAGCTTCTGGTGTTCTGTGATATACTGTAGGTGGAGTCACGTGGGTCAGCTTCTGGTGTTCTATGATGTGCTGTAGGTGGAGTCACGTGGGTCAGCTTCTGGTGTTCTATGATGTACTGTAGGTGGAGTCACGTGAGTCAGCTTCTGGTGTTCTGTGATATACTGTAGGTGGAGTCACGTGGGTCAGCTTCTGGTGTTCTATGATGTACTGTAGGTTGAGTCACGTGGGTCAGCTTCTGGTGTTCTATGATATACTGTAGTTTGAGTCACGTGGGTCAGATTCTGGTGTTCTATGATATACTGTAGGTGGAGTCACGTGGGTCAGAATCTGATGTTCTATGATATACTGTAGGTGGAGTCACGTGGGTCAGCTTCTGATGTTCTATGATATACTGTAGGTGGAGTCACGTGGGTCAGCTTCTGGTATGCTTTGATGTACTGTAGGTGGAGTCACGTGGGTCAGCTTCTGGTATGCTTTGATGTACTGTAGGTAGAGTCACGTGGGTCAGCTTCTGGTATGCTTTGATGTACTGTAGGTGGAGTCACGTGGGTCAGCTTCTGGTGTACTGTGATGTACTGTAGGTGGAGTCACGTGGGCCAGCTTCTGGTGTACTGTGATGTAATGGACTAAATTGACCTTACACATATCGACCAGGCCCTGGTGTCAGAGACGACTTATGATTCCATTTGCTCAGTCATGCAGTCAAATAAGTCAAGCCAGAGTGTTTGACTAATGTACACACTGTGGAACTAGAGTATGAGAAACACTGATAAATAAATATGAATGAAACGTGGCGAAGACAGCAGAAGAGAAGGCAGGCAAGAAAAGAAGTGAGAAATTGGCAGCTTGTCTGTGCTTGAGTTGAAGTCATTGTTGTTGCTTGTCTGTGGGTTCAGCCAGGAAAGATTAACCTGTAAGTGATCCCGTGAGATTAGCCGTGGAGACAAGCCTGCGCTGTTCTCACATAGAAGAGTGACGTGGCTGTCATCCCCAGTCCGAGTTTTCAGTCCACCGTCTTGTGCAAATCGTAACTGTCGCATTGATAAGAAAACAGTGCTTCCCAGACTTTTTCAGATACCTGGCCCCGCCCGCACCCACGCGTCCCACACCGTTTTGTAATAGTTATAAAAAAAAAAGAAAAACCTTCGTGCATCTCTAGTATTTTAGAATCAAGACGTGCTCCACCACTGACTTTTGCAGGCCCCCACACCCCCACGCCAGTGGATACCGGCATAGCACAGTTTGGTAACCGCTGTATTAGAAGACAATTTTGAGGCAGGGAGATGGTTATGGAAGAGTTTTTTATTAGCTGAATATCCTGTCAAGTGACAGGCTGTAGCAGTGCTGGATTTCTCTAGTCCAGTGCTTCCCAAAGTGGGCGATAGCGCCCCCGGGGGGGGGGACGTTCAAAAGTACCAGCACGGCACAAAAAGGGACAGTAGAGTGATAGTGGACAAAAACGGGGACAGTAGGGGGATAGTGGAAAAAAAGAGGGCAGTAGGGAGATAGTGGAAGAAAAGAGGAAAATAGGGGAATAGTGGAAGAAAAGGGGGATAGTGGAAGAAAAGAGGGAAGTAGGGGGATAGTGTAAGAAAAGAGGGCAGTAGGGGGATAGTGGAAGAAAAGAGGGAAGTAGGGGGATAGTGTAAGAAATGCTAGAGCCGGAATAAGCCTAGAAAAGACTGGCGTAGTGAGTGGCAGTAAAAGTACACGGTGTGTGTGTTTTAGGAAGGTCCAGTCGCCCTGCGCTTGCCTTGTTTGATCTCGACTTTGACCATTGTTTACCTCCATAAGTATGGCGCAGTACGATACACACAGGCGTGACACGGCGCCCTACACACAGGCGTGACACGGCGCCCTGACAAGAGTCGTGACACGGCGCCCTACATACAGTCGTGACACGCCGCCCTGACAAGAGTCGTGACACGGCGCCCTACATACAGGCGTGACACGCCGCCCTAACAAGAGTCGTGACACGGCGCCCTGACAAGAGTCGTGACACGGCGCCCTACACACAGGCGTGACACGGCGCCCTACACACAGGCGTGACATGCCGCCCTGACAAGAGTCGTGACACGGCACCCTACACACAGGCGTGACACAGCGCCTTGCACAGTGGCTTTTCAATTAGCAGGTCATTCATTAGATCTTCGCTGATGGAAAAATCTGTCATAGATGACTTAACAAATATCTTTAACATCTCAGCTTTGCTCTCTCTTTGCTCCTCCCATGTATTATCTTCTTTTTGTACACTTCAAGAGGAAAAAACCGAAATCTGTGTTCCACTAATAAGACAGCCAAGATGAGCCTATTTGATAGTTTTTAGCTAGAAACACATTGATATATTGAGGCAGAGAACTACAGCAGTACATGTCACCACTAGCCTTGTCTCTGCCTTAGAGAATCTCTGGCCTAGTAGGTAACAGAAGTGGACTCCAACCGTTGAAATATACTTTGTTCTTTAAAAAAAAAACACAAAAAACTGTCAGACTTGGTTGTGAGAAGTTTCGAACATACTGCCTCTACAGAAAGGTACAGGAAACACTGGTCCAGCGTGTTCCGACCGAAAACAAAACCTCTTTTACTGTGATATTTATGAGAGATATCTTATAGTGAACTGATAACTCACCTTTGTGTATAGTTAATAATTGCAGGTGGTTTTTATGTGAATATAACGCTTGGATACAAGATGGCCAGATGCTGTCTCAAATGGGCTCCTGTCACAAAAGCCTGACTTTGAAATGTTTGCAATGGAGACATTACATACAGGTAGTAAATCTACCTCAGAAAGATTTATAATAAACGATGAAATTCATAGCATGAAAAAAAAGCAGGCTGAGTATTATAAGAGAAAATGATAAGTGATGACGCTAGTTTTGTAAACGTGGGCGGACTGTGTAGCCAGTGATACGCTGTTATACTGTAAAAGTGTTGTGATCTAGTTTCTTGTAGGCTGCAGCAGGTGAGCATGTATTGATTTCACTGCTTCAAGATTGTATATGCAGATCTAACTTTACTTTCTGACACATACAGTAGTACGGGAAAGTTCACGGGGTTTTCATCTTGTATGCCGACGGTGTCTGATAAGTGATGGTCCTCACGTGGCATGTGGCTCAGTGGTTTTCAACTCAGACATGATTACTTGTGACGTTAGATGTTAGTGGCATAGAGAAGGTACTCGAAGTCCTGGGAAAACATAATATGTTAGTAGAAGGTACTCAAAGTCCAGGGAAAACATAAGATGTTAGTGGCGTAGAGAAGGTACTCGAAGTCCAGGGAAAACATAAGATGTTAGTGGCGTAGAGAAGGTACTCGAAGTCCAGGGAAAACATAAGATGTTAGTGGCATAGAGAAGGTACTCGAAGTCCAGGGAAAACATAAGATGTTAGTGGCATAGAGAAGGTACTCGAAGTCCTGGGAAAACATAAGATGTTAGTGGCGTGGAAAAGATACTCGAAGTCCAGGGAAAACATAAGATGTTAGTAGAAGGTACTCGAAGTCCAGGGAAAACATAAGATGTTAGTGGCGTAGAGAAGGTATCAAAGTCCAGGGAAAACATAAGATGTTAGTGGCGTGGAGAAGGTACTCGAAGTCCAGGGAAAACATAAGATGTTAGTGGCGTGGAGAAGGTATCAAAGTCCAGGGAAAACATAAGATGTTAGTGGCGTGGAGAAGGTATCAAAGTCCAGGGAAAACATAATATGTTAGTGGCGTGGAGAAGGTACTCGAAGTCCAGGGAAAACATAAGATGTTAGTGGCGTGGAGAAGGTACTCGAAGTCCAGGGAAAACATAAGATGTTAGTGGCGTGGAGAAGGTACTCGAAGTCCAAGGAGCACAGACACGATTACGTATGACGTACTTTTAATGAGATCTTCATTCTTTCTTTTACTGTATCTGAGAGCTGTCTTCTCAGTGTTACCTGTATCTCAGTATGAGAACTGTCTTCTCAGTGTTACCTGTATCTCAGTATGAGAACTGTCTTCTCAGTGTTACCTGTATCTCAGTATGAGAACTGTCTTCTCAGTGTTACCTGTATCTCAGTATGAGAACTGTCTTCTCAGTGTTACCTGTATCTCAGTATGAGAGCTATCTTCTCAGTGTTACCTGTATCTCAGTATGAGAACTGTCTTCTCAGTGTTACCTGTATCTCAGTATGAGAGCTGTCTTCTCAGTGTTACCTGTATCTCAGTATGAGAGCTGTCTTCTCAGTGTTACCTGTATCTCAGTATGAGAACTGTCTTCTCAGTGTTACCTGTATCTCAGTATGAGAGCTGTCTTCTCAGTGTTACCTGTATCTCAGTATGAGAACTGTCTTCTCAGTGTTACCTGTATCTCAGTATGAGAACTGTCTTCTCAGTGTTACCTGTATCTCAGTATGAGAACTGTCTTCTCAGTGTTACCTGTATCTCAGTATGAGAGCTATCTTCTCAGTGTTACCTGTATCTCAGTATGAGAACTGTCTTCTCAGTGTTACCTGTATCTCAGTATGAGAGCTGTCTTCTCAGTGTTACCTGTATCTCAGTATGAGAGCTGTCTTCTCAGTGTTACCTGTATCTCAGTATGAGAACTGTCTTCTCAGTGTTACCTGTCATTGTATATCAGTATGAAAGTTATATTCTCGGTGTATCTATCTCAGTATGATAATTCCCGTATTGTGTTAGCTAGGGCGGGCTGAATTAATGAACTTTTTATGATGGTTGCACAAGTTCGTATTCACACACAAATGTGATAAAAGTGATCGATCTGTCAACTACTACATCGGCTGTCTTTATAACTTTTGTTCTTTACATACATCTTAATGAAATGTTCAGGGAGATTTATGTGCTTTTCCTTCCCTTTTGTTCTCTAAAGCAATTTAATCATTATCATCGTCGTCGTCGTCGTCATCATCATCATCCCTTATAAAGCTTATCGCAGAGACTCACCTTCAGATCCTTCTAATGTGCATAGTGAGAGGCGGGCTAGGGTAAGATCACAGGGGCCCACAGCTAACAGTGCAGTGAGGAAATGGGTGGAGTAAGATCACAGGGCCCCTCAGCTAATAAAGTAGTGAGGAAATGGGTGGAGTAAGATCGCAGTGCCCACAGCTAACAATGTATAGAGGACATGGCTGGAGTAAGATCACAGCGGCCCACAGCTGACAAAGTAGTGAGGACATGGCTGGAGTAAGATCACAGCGGCCCACAGCTGACAAAGTAGTGAGGACATGGCTGGAGTAAGATCACAGGGGCCCACAGCTAGTAATATTGATTTACTTCTTACTGTAGAAGAATGTCCATGGGAAGTCGACAGCTTCTGCGAGGCCCACAGGGTCTGTGGTTTATTCGTTACTCCTGCAGAACGTGAACGCCAGGGGAGATAACCGCGTGTGAGATTTATTCCGTGAGCGCGCATATTTTCTACGTGGCCAGATGTCGTCGTCTCCCCAGGTGACGCTTGTTCCCTTGGCTGTGTTCTGTCGGGTAGTGACAAGCCATTAGCTTCCCCTTGATCACGTATAGATCTTTGTTTTATTGTATTTCTGAATCAAGCAAGGTTTACAGTATATCACACGCAGTCAATGTCTTATCAGCGGCTCAAGCAATCGTTATACTCGAGAGACTGGAAAGTAACAGCTGTAAGAAAGTGTTACATTTCCACCAGTGAGAAAAGAGTTGGCCAGGCAGCTCCAACATTCTATCAGTTATCATACAACTTTCAAGCTTTCAGTTTAGCACATGCAGCTCCAACATTCTATCATTTATCATACAACTTTCAAGCTTTCAGTTTAGCACATGCAGCTCCAACATTCTATCATTTATCATACAGCTTTCAAGCTTTCAGTTTAGCACATGCAGCTCCAACATTCTATCATTTATCATACAACTTTCAAGCTGTCAGTTTAGTACATTCAGCTCCAACATTCTATCATTTATCATACAACTTTCAAGCTTTCAGTTTAGCACATGCAGCTACAATATTCTATCATTTATCATACAACTTTCAAGCTTTCAATTTAGCACATGCAGCTCCAACATTCTATCATTTATCATACAACTTTCAAGCTTTCAGTTTAGCACATGCAGCTCCAACATTCTATCAGTTATCATACAACTTTCAAGCTTTCAGTTTATCACATGCAGCTCCAACATTCTATCATTATCATACAACTTTCAAGCTTTCAGTTTATCACATGCAGCTCCAACATTCTATCATTATCATACAGTTTTCAAGCTTTCAGTTTAGCACATACATACAGAAAGAGCATGAGGAAAATTAAAATAATAAAATGCGTACATTTAATCTCTTGCTTCTGTTTCTGTAGCAGTCTGATAGTTTTTTACCAGATAGGGTTGCCGGCCCTACGCAGAGGATTACAATGGACCCTTGACACAGTGCTGGAGGACATTGACTTTGCGGACAACATTTGTCTATTATCAAGCAGTCACAAAGATATGCAAG
This sequence comes from Achatina immaculata, assembly GCA_009760885.1. Lineage (NCBI taxonomy): Eukaryota > Metazoa > Mollusca > Gastropoda > Stylommatophora > Achatinidae > Lissachatina > Lissachatina immaculata. The sequence goes on along the minus strand of CM019713.1, from coordinate 64,562,106 downwards.
ATAAAATAAACAAGCTAACTCAGAATGCAAACAACATAGGACTAAAGATCAATATAGGAAAGACAAAGTTAATGAAGCAAAATGTGAACAACAGAAATATACTCAGAGTAGATAACAAGTTAGTGGAGGAGGTCAACGAATTTGTATACCTTGGTGGTAGAGTAGTAGAAAATGGAGACAGCTCAGAGGACATCAACAGCAGACTTACTAGAGCAAACCAGGCTTTTGCAGTGCTGCAGACTATATGGAAATAAAAAAAAACTAAGTATAAATACAAAAATCAGGATATTTACGAGTAATGTTCTAAGTGTGCTACTCTATGGAAATAAATGAATGCTGGAAAATCACCAAAACCATAGAAAACAAGTTGAATTCTTTCCAGACTAAGTGTTTACGAAGAATTAGAAAAATATTTTGGCCAAACACCATAAGAAATAACATCTTATTGGCAGAAGTGCAGATGAAGCCACTGACAGCAATTATTGAGGAAAGACACTGGCGATGGTTGGGACATGTGCTCTGAATGACTGACAACTCACTACCAAAAACAGCACTAAGATGGACACCACAGGGGAACAGAAGTAAGGGTAGACCAAAAGAGACAGGGAGAAGAACAACAGAAAGGATGTTGAGCAATAGAGGGCTCACCTGGGCAAGAGCAGAAAAAATGGCAAAGGTCAGGCATTTGTGGAAAACCCTTGCGGAAGCCCCATGTGCCCTGGGCACTTAAGGTTCAGAGAGAGAGAGAGAGAGACATTTAATCTCTGATACATAGAAGTTTGATATCCTCTGGGAGATTTGTTCTGGGACACCCCCCCCCCCCCCCCCCCCCTTTCCTCTCTTCTGTCTATAATCAGGTTCTTAATAGAAAATGGCGTAGTATTTGCATATGGTATAGGCACATCCTCCAGTGTACTGTAAACTATTCCTAGATTGCTGACAATACCAAATAGAATGTAAATGCTATGTAAATAGTTTCTTTAATATGCTGTTTGTGGATTAATAAGGAAAAGAGTCTGGAAAGCAGAGTTTCTCTTCTGTGAGTTTCCTCAGCTCCGCTGGGAAGACTGATGCTGTCTTGGTACCACCTGGTGCCTGGTTCTGCTGTGCTCTTTAAGTTGCTGAGGCTGTAGTGTTGTGCATGTGTTAAACTCTTTCCTCTCCTGAGACTGTAGTACTGTGCATGTGTTAAACTCTTTCCTCTCCTGAGACTGTAGTACTGTGCATGTGTTAAACTCTTTCCTCTCCTGAGACTGTAGTACTATGCATGTGTTAAACTCTTTCCTCTCCTGAGAAGGTAGTACTGTGCATGTGTTAAACTCTTTCCTCTCCTGAGACTGTAGTACTGTGCATGTGTTAAACTCTTTCCTCTCCTGAGACTGTAGTACTATGCATGTGTTAAACTCTTTCCTCTCCTGAGACTGTAACGCTGTACATGTAGTAAACTCTTTCCTCTCCTGAGACTGTAGTACTGTGCATGTGTTAAACTCTTTCCTTTCCTGAGACTTACTTAACTGGAAGGCATGTTTCATAATATGCCTTATATGATATTTTAGTTTACCAGTTTGTTATGTAAATTTCCAGTACATTGTTTGCCCACGTAGTGATGTATAGTCTGGGGGCCTGGGTATGTCAGAGATACTTGAGTCCAGATCAGGCTGTAACTTGTTTTGTCAGTGAATATCATAGGAGACGCTGTGTGCTGTTGAGTCTACTGCACTGTACTGTTACAGCATGAACAAAGTGATTTTCTTCTTGTCAGAGCACAGTTCAGCCTATGTGAATTAAGGTTCTACCATTCTTTTACATTTTTGATACTTTTTTCTCCATTTTTCCCCCATCTTTGTATATTTGTTTTGATAAACTTTCTGATGATATCAGTTCCCTTCATATTCAAGATTGGTTTTGATAAACTTTCTGATGATATCAGTTCCCTTCATATTCAAGATTGGTTTTGATAAACTTTCTGATGATATCAGTTCCCTTCATATTCAAGATTGGTTTTGATAAACTTTCTGATGATATCAGTTCCCTTCATATTCAAGATTGGTTTTGATAAACTTTCTGATGATATCAGTTCCCTTCATATTCAAGATTGGTTTTGATAAACTTTCTGATGATATAAGCACATTGTGACTATCAGATGTAAGGTGGACACTTGTTTGAAGAGATACTTTCAGCACATCATGACTGTCAGATGTAAGGTGGACATTTCTTTGAAGAGATACTTTCAGCACATCATGACTGTCAGATGTAAAGTGGACACTTGTTTGAGAGATACTTTCAGCACATCATGACACTTGTGATATAAGGTGGACACTTGTGATGTAAGGTAGACACTTGTGATGTAAGATGGACACTTGTTTGAAAAGGTACTGTGCAAACAACTACCATATGGTAAAGAAACAGTCTATAATGTAAGAGATGTAAGTTATCAGGGTGTAATGGCAGTTGACATGAACCCACCTGTACAGCTTTGCATACCTCTGAACCACCTTTAGTCTTTACCTGTCATATAACAAGTAGTCTTGTGCTAGTCTGCATGTGCTGTTATGTAGATTATACATGGTGGAATTCAATTAGGTTAAATTAAGCATAGCACTGACTGTTTCAGTTAGCAGGATATGTTGTGGTTACATTCAGCTGACATGTTGTAAGTATGTGTAGGCCATGTAGTATGGGACTTGTTTATGTTGTTGATGTGACGAGGTAAGAAGTTGCTCTATCCTGCTCTCACAGATTAGACCAGAACATTTCAGACCAAAGGGGAAGTACAATTTGTTTTCAGACGGTGGAGAGTTAGGGTAGGCAGGCATCCTGCACTTTATCTGTCTCAAGTTTCAGACTGAAGCAGGCATTCAGCCTGAGTTTAGTGCATTCATAATCTAAAAGATGAGTGAAGTTAAAATGTCCTTTCTGATACATTCACTCTGATAAAGTACAGAATCTAGAACATGAAGTTTGTTGTTTCTTCTTCTTCTTGTAGAAATGTTGGCTCATTTCAAGGATCACTAGACATTTGTGGAGTTGGTGCAGACATAATACTGAATGTAAGAGTTAGTGCAGACATAATACTGAATGTAAGAGTTGGTGCAGACATAATACTGAATGTAAGAGTTGGTGCAGACATAATACTGAATGTAAGAGTTAGTGCAGACATAATACTGAATGTAAGAGTTGGTGCAGACATAATACTGAATGTAAGAGTTAGTGCAGACATAATACTGAATGTAAGAGTTAGTGCAGACATAATACTGAATGTAAGAGTTAGTGCAGACATAATACTGAATGTAAGAGTTAGTGCAGACTTAATACTGAATGTAAGAGTTAGTGCAGACATAATACTGAATGTAAGAGTTAGTGCAGACATAATACTGAATGTAAGAGTTAGTGCAGACATAATACTGAATGTAAGAGTTAGTGCAGACATAATACTGAATGTAGAGTTAGTGCAGACATATACTGAATGTAGAGTTAGTGCAGACATAATACTGAATGTAAGAGTTGGTGCAGACATAATACTGAATGTAAGAGTTGGTGCAGACATAATACTGAATGTAAGAGTTAGTGCAGACATAATACTGAATGTAAGAGTTAGTGCAGACATAATACTGAATGTAAGAGTTAGTGCAGACATAATACTGAATGTAAGAGTTAGTGCAGACATAATACTGAATGTAAGAGTTAGTGCAGACATAATACTGAATGTAAGAGTTAGTGCAGACATAATACTGAATGTAAGAGTTAGTGCAGACATAATACTGAATGTAGAGTTAGTGCAGACATATACTGAATGTAGAGTTAGTGCAGACATAATACTGAATGTAAGAGTTAGTGCAGACATAATACTGAATGTAAGAGTTGGTGCAGACATAATACTGAATGTAAGAGTTAGTGCAGACATAATACTGAATGTAAGAGTTAGTGCAGACTTAATACTGAATGTAAGAGTTAGTGCAGACTTAATATTGAATATATTAGCTGGTGCAGAGGTAATACTGGATGTAAGAGATCTTATATCCTTCCCGTGCCGTTAAACGTCACATAGTGCTCGCAAGGTAGTTTGGCAATTTTTCCTGTCTTCGGCAGTGCATGCATAATACTGAATGTAATCAACAAGTCAACAAATCTGTCTGTATGCCTGTGTGTGTGTGTGTATGGTGCATTGCTTCATGCTGTCTGATGCATAACATCGCAATCATGTAAGTTTTATTTGCCACACCTGGCTACATTTAATACCGTACAGTGGTTCTCAGACTGTGTTCTGCTGCGCCGTATATTTTACAGTATTCCAGGGATACTTGACATGCACCTGACACAGTGCAAACAAGCAGCTGGAGATGGTGCAGAGTTTCAGCATTAGATCATGGTACTTTCCAGTAAAGAAGTGCTTCTTAAAGTTTTTCAGGGTCCCACCCCCAAGCCTTCCAGACAACATCTTCAGCGCTGTCAAAACCTTGTTTCTCTCAGCTGGTTCTCATACCTTCTCTCCTCTGTTCTCTCAGCTGGTTCTCATACCTTCTCTCCTCTGTTCTCTCAGCTGGTTCTCATACCTTCTCTCCTCTCTGTTCTCTCAGCTGGTTCTCAAACCTTCTCTCCTCTCTGTTCTCTCAGCTGGTTCTTTCTTTCCTCTATGTTCTTTCAGCTGGTTCTCATACCTTCTTTCCTCTCTGTTCTCTCAGCTGGTTCTCATACCTTCTCTCCTCTCAGCTGGTTCTCATACCTTCTCTCCTCTCTGTTCTCTCAGCTGGTTCTCATACCTTCTCTCCTCTCTGTTCTTTCAGCTGGTTCTCATACCTTCTTTCCTCTCTGTTCTCTCAGCTGGTTCTCATACCTTCTCTCCTCTATGTTCTCTCAGCTGGTTCTCATACCTTCTCTCCTCTATGTTCTCTCAGCTGGTTCTCATACCTTCTCTCCTCTATGTTCTCTCAGCTGGTTCTCATACCTTCTCTCCTCTATGTTCTCTCAGCTGGTTCTCATACCTTCTCTCCTCTCTGTTCTCTCAGCTGGTTCTCATACCTTCTCTCCTCTATGTTCTCTCAGCTGGTTCTCATACCTTCTCTCCTCTATGTTCTCTCAGCTGGTTCTCATACCTTCTCTCCTCTCTGTTCTTTCAGCTGGTTCTCATACCTTCTTTCCTCTCTGTTCTCTCAGCTGGTTCTCATACCTTCTCTCCTCTATGTTCTCTCAGCTGGATGTTCGTGTCCAGCACAGGGGCTGTACTGCGCACTTTTTGAGCCGCTGTGCTACAGAAACTAAATCCTCTTGCACTTCCTCATGAAAAATGCATTTGTTTAATATGTTAGCTTACAGGGTGTTAGTACATATCTGTGTGTCTCTTTTGTTGCCTGTGATAGCTCACCTGTAACAGTTAGCTTCACCTGTGTGCTTGAGTTACTCTACATCGTGACAGTGACTTCATCTGTGTGTCTGGATTATGATGGGAACTATACTTCATGACAATGGCTTCTCCTGTGTGTTTAATTCAGATTCTGTACTTTATAACAATGGCTTCTCCTGTGTGTTTAATTCAAAGTCTGTACTTTATAACAATGACTTCTCCTGTGTGTTTAATTCAAAGTCTGTACTTTATAACAATGACTTCTCCTGTGTGTTTAATTCAAATTCTGTACTTTATAACAATGGCTTCTCCTGTGTGTTTAATTCAGATTCTGTACTTTATGACAATGACTTCTCCTGTGTGTTTAATTCAAATTCTGTACGTTATAACAATGGCTTCTCCTGTGTGTTTAATTCAAAGTCTGTACTTTATGACAATGACTTCTCCTGTGTTTGTGAATTATGACAGAAACTATGCTTCTTTTTTAAAGTAGAACTACATGAGAGTACCAAGAATTTCTTTGGACAGTGATTTTTTGTTTCTCAAATGACAACATGTGGACTGTGTTATGAAAAAAGCTGAGTGTCAGGAAGACCTTCGAGAAGGGCAGTCATATCTGGACACTTGCAGCACCAGTGCCAGGCTTCAGACAGAAGTTTTTAAAAAAAATTGCAGCTTCTTTGACATCATTTGCTCAGAGATCAGCACAGTCTCTCTCACAATCTTTGGTTTTTAGCATCACCACACAGCCTCTCTGGCAGGAATTCGAGGTCTGGTGAGATCCTTTGTCTGAGTGGGGTTGTGTAGCTAGCATCTCTGGAAGATTCTTTGTCTGAGTGGGGTTGTGTAGCTAGCATCTCTGGAAGGCTCCTAGTCTTTTATAGAAATGACAAGAAAGGTTGTTGCCAAGACTGTTGTAGCAGTTTGTTACATGAAATGAGGTTTACCTATGTTGTAGCAGTTTGTTACATGAAATGAGGTTTACCTATGTTGTAGCAGTTTGTTACATGAAATGAGGTTGATTTACCCATGGACTGTAATCTTGTTTTTAGAGGCAACCAGCTCAGCTCAGTGACTGGTTTGAAAATATATTAAATTTTTTATAACATCATCATCATCAGGTGCTGTGCCGACTGGCGTTTGCTATTATGCTTCTCCAGAGTACCCGATCCTTCATGCAGGCCATCAGCTCAGTTGGTGATCTCCTCTCACACCATCCCATCAGACTGTCCAGTATAATTTCTTTTGGTCTTCCTCTTGATCTTCTTCCTTCTATTTTTCCTGTTATAATATTTTCAGTGCCCCCTCTTCTCATTGCATGTCCTATGAAAGTACACTGTCTCTCTCTTATCTTTTTGACAAGGTTTTTTGTCTCTCCAGCTCTTCTCATACATTCTTCATTAGTTATTTTTGCTGTCCAGGGGATTCGCAACATTCTTCTAATAAACTACATTTCTGCTGCTTCCAATGATTTTTGTGCAGACCTACCTATTTTATAATGTATTTTGTTAAAAAAAAGTTTTTAACAAAAGCCTCATCTTTGTTCTTTGCTTTTTGATTATTATATATTGTTGGAGCACAATCAGGTTGTGCTGTCCACGTAAGTATTGCACTAATACAGGAGCAGAGGCCAAATATGTAAGAGTAAAGTGAAAGAAGTAGTAATAATAATGAAACAATACACAGAAAATGACGTGTGTGTTTATAATCTAAATATTTCATCAGGTACTTGTGTTGTTGTCAGCACAATATGGGACTCAAGCTGTGCAAGGGCTTACTCAGCCAGTACTTCATAAATACTAGTTTTATATTTCAAGGAAGATTAAGATAGGAGAAAAATCAATGCATAAATAAACTTCATAGCTTGGTATCTTTAATATAATAGAGTTTGTATGGTGAGGTAAACTGGCCTACATTCTTATTTTTTGTGGTAACAGGTTTGTGAATATTTTCTAGTTTTAGGCTTTGCCTGTGAATTATGGTTTCACAGGTTTGTTAATATTTTCTAGTTTTAGACTTTGCCTGTGAATTATAGTTTCATAGGTTTGTTAATATTTTCTAGTTTTAGACTTTGCCTGTGAATTATGGTTTCATAGGTTTATTAATATGTTTTAATTTTAGGTAAGTGCTAGTTGATCCTGTTTTTCTGTGATGACCCTCATGTGCTCCCACATGATATGGAAGTCTGTCTCATTGTCAGGTTGTTCCTTCTATAGCAGCCAAAGTCTGTCTCAGTGTCAGGTTGTTCCTTCTATAGCAGCCAAAGTCTGTCTCAGTGTCAGGTTGTTCCTTCTATAGCAGCCAAAGTCTGTCTCACTGTCAGGTTGTTCCTTCTATAGCAGCCTTTTTAAAAGCTGTTTATGTTCCTCCAACATATAACTCTTTTCTTTATGTGTTTTGTGGCTCCACCAACATATAATTCTTTTCTTTATGTGTTTTGTGGCTCTACCAACATATAACTCTTTTCTTTATGTGTTTTGTGGCTCCACCGACATCTAACTCTTTTCTTTATGTTTTTCATGGTTTCTGTAACATGTATCTCTTTTCATTATGTTTTTCATGGTTTCTGTAACATGTATCTATTTTCATTATGTTTTTCATGGTTCCTCAAACAGCCAGGTTCTAAATTTATCACCCATCATCCCACTGTGTGTCTTCTTTAGGAGCGAAGTAAAGTTGTAATATTGAAGCATAAAGATCTTATGCAAACACACAGCGCTTGCTTGTGAGTCAGTGATTTCTTGTATCTTATATCTCACATCCTTCCCGTGCCGTTAAACGTCAGATAGGGCTCACATGGTAGTTCACCAAGTTTTCCTGTCTTTGTGGGCTTTTCAACCTCATCAAGGGATGTTATACTTACTAATTTGGCCTCTCATAACAATGTCCTCTTTAGAGTTTTGACAGTGTGAGTCAGGTTAATGTTTGGTGTTCACAGTATGGAGGTGAGTCGGTTTAATATTTAGTTTTAACAGTGTATGAGTCTGGTTAATATTTAGTTTTAACAGTGTATGAGTCTGGTTAATATTTAGTTTTAACAGTGTATGAGTTGGGTTAATATTTAGTTTTAACATTGTATTAGTCTGGTTAATATTTAGTTTTAACAGTATATGAGTCTGGTTAATATTTAGTTTTAACAGTGTATGAGTCAGGTTAATATTTAGTTTTAACAGTGTATGTGTGTCTCAGGTTAGTGTTTAGTTTTAATAGCATATGAGTCAAGTTAAAGTTTGGTTTTAACAGTGTGTGTGTGAGTCAAGTTAATGTTTGGTTTTAACAGTGTGTGTGTGAAGTTAATGTTTGGTTTTAGCAGTGTGTGTGTGAGTCAAGTTAATGTTTGGTTTTAACAGTGTGTGTGTGAGTCAAGTTAATGTTTGGTTTTAACAGTGTGTGTGTGTGAAGTTAATGTTTGGTTTTAGCAGTGTGTGTGTGAGTCAAGTTAATGTTTGGTTTTAACAGTGCGTGAGACAAGTGTTTGAAGTTAACATTAAGTGTTATTGCACAATAACATGTGATTTGTAATTTGTTTTTATGATGTGATTTCAGTGTGCAGGGTCACTTGGTACAGTGAGAGAGAAGCCTTGGCCATTATCAAGGAAACTACTTTATCCTGAATATCATCAAGAAATGGAGGCACTGTCGGCAGCTGGGCTGGATGTCAGCTCATCCTCACACATCAAGGTGCCCAAGGTGACCCTGAGCATGCTGCAGATGTTGCTTCTGAATGCTGTAGTTTGTGGCGTGGAGATTGTCGCCTGTGCTGGCTTCACGTACATCCCGCCCATGCTTCTCAAGGCGGGTTACTCTGAGGAGAACATGGGTTTCCTCTTAGGGATGGGACCGCTCATGGGATTCCTGTTTGTTCCCATCATTGGCCGAAGCAGTGACAGATGCTACAGTCGGTTTGGTCGCAGAAGACCGTTCATTCTTGGCCTGGCAGTTCTTTTAGTTTGCGCTCTGTATCTGATTCCCTTCGGTGAATATTTTGCATCATTATTAATCGGCGTCAGACCTTTGAGCAAAACTCTGGGATCTCTGGCTCTGGCCATAGGGGTGGTGTTGTTGGACTTTACAACACAGGCAAGTCTCACTCCTTGTGAAGCTTTGCTCAATGATGCCTCCAAAAATTCTGAACAAAATGAGAAGATTTTCACAATCTACTCGCTGATGATCAGCTCTGGAGGCATCATAGGATATCTCCTGACGGCCATCGACTGGACGGCAAATCCTCTAGGAGTATATTTCGGTGGTCAGGAAGCGTCCATCTTCTCCATCCTCATCATCGTCTTCACTCTGATGTTGTCTGCCACGCTGGTGGTAGCCAAGGAAGTACCGTTGTCCAATTCTGTGGTCCCGGTAGATATTGCAACAGTTAATGCGTCATTGTCATCATCATCTAGCCTCTTGAGTATAACATCTACTCAGCCAAAGATCATTCATGAAAGTGGCTACGAGTCCAGCAGCAACTCTTCTGACGACGGCTCAGAGTTGGCCAAATCAAGGACTAGAAACTCAAAGAGACACCAGAAAAGCACTTGGCAAAGTATACAGTGTGTGCAGAGTGTTTTCTTAAAACTAATTCGTCACCTGCCAAAGCAAGGCAGGTGCGTGAGCACTTTTCTAGGTTGTCTCTGCTGGTGTGGTAGGCAGATGGTGCCATCTCAGTTAATGCAGCTGTTCAAGATCCCGGCTGTTCTCAAGCTTCTGGCCTTCGCTGATGTCTGTTCCTGGACTGCTATCATGTGCTTTAATATTTACTACACAGATTATGTGGGTCAGGTGAGTCTTTGTGGAGCAGGTCAGTGTTTGTATTACATTATGTGGGTCAGGTCAATGTTTGTGTTACATTATGTGGGTCAGGTCAATGTTTGTGTTACATATTGTGGGTCAGGTCAGTGTTTGTGTTAACAGAATGTTGGTTCAGGTGACTGTTTGGTGTTAGCAGTGTATGCTGCCTGTTTGGTGTTAGCAGTGTATGCTGACTGTTTGGTGTTAGCAGTGTATGCTGACTGTTTGGTGTTAGCAGTGTATGCTAACTGTTTGGTGTTAGCAGTGTATGCTGACTGTTTGGTGTTAGCAGTGTATGCTGACTGTTTGGTGTTAGCAGTGTATGCTGACTGTTTGGTGTTAGCAGTGTATGCTGACTGTTTGGTGTTAGCAGTGTATGCTGCCTGTTTGGTGTTAGCAGTGTAAGCTGACTGGTGTTAGCAGTGTATGCTGCCTGTTTGGTGTTAGCAGTGTATGCTGACTGTTTGGTGTTAGCAGTGTATGCTGACTGTTTGGTGTTAGCAGTGTATGCTGACTGTTTGGTGTTAGCAGTGTATGCTAACTGTTTGGTGTTAGCAGTGTATGCTGACTGTTTGGTGTTAGCAGTGTATGCTGACTGTTTGGTGTTAGCAGTGTATGCTGACTGTTTGGTGTTAGCAGTGTATGCTGACTGTTTGGTGTTAGCAGTGTATGCTGACTGTTTGGTGTTTACAGTAACTTCGTTTGTGTGAGTCTGTAGCAGTATCAGTGACTGGTGGGCATGCTCTCTTCTCTTCTGTTATCTTATCTTATCTTATCTTATCTTCTCTTCATATCGCAGTATAGGTGACTAATGGTCATACTCTCTTCTCTTCTCTGCTCTTCATCATATCGCAGTATAGGTGACTAATGGTCATACTGTCTTCTCTTCTCTTCATCATATCACAGTATAGGTGACTAATGGTCATACTCTCTTCTCTTCTCTTCATCATATCGCAGTATAGGTGACTAATGGTCATACTCTCTTCTCTTCTCTTCTCTTCATCATATCGCAGTATAGGTGACTAATGGTCATACTCTCTTCTCTTCTCTTCATCATATCGCAGTATAGGTGACTAATGGTCATACTGTCTTCTCTTCTCTTCATCATATCACAGTATAGGTGACTAAGGGTCATACTCTCTTCTCTTCTCTTCTCTTCATCATATCGCAGTATAGGTGACTAATGGTCATATTCTCTTCTCTTCATCACAAAGCAGTATAGGTGACTGGTGGGCATGCTTTCTTATCTACAGTACAGACTGTAGATCAGCACAAACAACTCAAAATTCTACCCCTCAGATATAGTCATTTTTAACAAAGTTATGCTCACAGAATTCTGTCGCACAATACTCCACCTTACTTGTGGTCACTGTTTACATATAACACTAAACATAGCCAGCGTTTAAAAAACTGTCTTCCTAAACCCAGAATTGATCTGTACAATAAAAGCCTTGCATACTCTACAGTACAGCTCTGGAAAAACCTCCCCTACCATTTAAAATCCATTACTAATACTATATCCTTTAAATTAAACCTGTTTCATTATTTACTTGCTTGTAATTATATGCCTCTGTAGAATAAACAGCACTCTCTCAACCCATGACTCGCCAGCCATCAAATACTGAAATGACAATTCGAAAAGTAACTTGTTAGAAATTATTTTAATGTTTGTTAAAAAACATATGTTAGAAGATCTGTACTGACAGTGTATTTTGATTATGTATATGTCTGTGTGTGCGCGTGTATGTGTGCCCAATTCTTTACCCTTTAAAAATAAAGATCATTCATTCATGCATTACACTGCTGGCAAGATTCTTCGGATGCCGCGCATGGAGTGAAACTACTCCCGGTCAATGAAGAAAATGCGATTAGGGTTGCCGTGCGGCGCCGATGTGAAAAAGGTTATGGAAAGTATAAAGTGAAGCTTAATCAGTATGTCCAGTAGTCTCACAGCGAGAGCTACTCATACCACGGCACCTTCGCTCTAGAGGCCGGCCATGTCCGTTCTAAGCCCATATTGGTGAAATTTGCCTAAACTGGCTTAAACCAGGGGTGAAACTTGATGGTTACTCATGTCACAGTGCCTCCACTCTAGAGGTCAGTCACGTCCTAAACACGCCCATACTGGGATAATATGCCTAAACCGGCTCAACCCATGGGTGAAACTTACTAGTGGCGAGGATTCGTCCTCCTGGACAAAAGCTCTGTCCTGGTCACAACTAGGAAGGGTAGCGGCCACGACCACAAAATGCTGAAGTCGGCGACACTGGACCAGTGCAGTCTAGATAGCCAACCACCTCTCACCCGGCAGGGATATATGCATATCCAAATCACACTGAGGTTTTCCAGTGAGAAAGTCCAACGCTGGACTGGATGGGCAACCACCTCTCACCTGGCGGTGATATACTGATATCCAAAACACGTCAAGGTTTTCCAGTGAGAAGGTCCAACTCTAGATTAAACTGGTGGAATGAAAACTACACTGTCATACAATCCCACTTCTGTAACCCACCAAGAATTCAGGCCCAACCCCCGCAGTACTCTGAACCTCTTGTGATCCTCTTGGGGATATCTTGTGGGCCTCTCGATGACCACAGGGGGATCATGGGATGCATCAAAGGACCACAGGAGTAAATTCAGCAGGATCACTGGTGGTAGAAGCGAATGAAGAAGAAGATTCATTCATTCATTCATTCATTCCCCTCTTCTCTTCTCTTCATCATATAGCAGTATTGGTCCCTGGTTGGCATGCTCTTTTCTCTTCTTTTCTGTCCTCTTCTCTTCATTATATAGCAGTATGGGTGGCTTGTTGTTGTGCTGTCTTCTCTTCTCTTCATCATATAGCAGTATGGGTGCCTGGTTGTCATTCTTTTGTCTCTTATCTTCTCTTCATCATACAGCAGTATGGATGCCTGGTTGTCTTCTCTTCATCATATAGCAGTATGGATGCCTGGTTGTCTTCTCTTTATCATATAGCATTATGGGTACCTGGTTGTCTTCTCTTCATCATATAGCAGTAAGGGTGCCTGGTTGTCTTCTCTTTATCATATAGCAGTATGGGTACCTGGTTGTCTTCTCTTCATCATATAGCAGTAAGGGTGCCTGATTGTCTTCTCTTCATCATATAGCAGTAAGGGTGCCTGGTGCTCTTGCTGTCTTCTCTTGTCCCCTCTACTCTTCATTGGTGACTAGTAGGCATGCTCTCTTCTCTTCTCTTCTCTTCTCTTCTCTTCATCATATAACAGTATGAGAGCCTTGTGGCCATGCTCTATTCTCTTTTCTTCTCTTCTAAGTTATCTTAAGTTATAAGTTATCTTAAACTGCTCTTACAGACACCAAATACAGTTGTTTATTCTGAATAGTCCCGAAATTTTTGTTTAGTAGATAGTCATTTATATATGTATGTAGTTACTTCTGTACTGAGTGAATGTTTAAGAGCGAAACGTAAATGTTATATTTTATTTTATGTCTCTCAGCCTCAATGTTAGTTATGTTTGTTACATGAACAGCATATTTGTAGAATGTCTGGAATAGAGTGAAAGATGTATGATGAAGGACATAATGTCAGACGGGACTGCATGCCCAGTTCTTAACCTTTTTGAAATAAAGATCAATCAGTCAATCAATCTTCATCATATAGCAATATGGGAGCCTGGTGGTCATGCCCTCTTCTCCTTGTCACTATTGATTCATAAACTCAACAATCTGTTCTCACTGTAATTTTAATCAGTACATCTTACATATGTGTGTGTTTTAATCAGTACATCTTACATAAGTGTGTGTTTTAATCAGTACATCTTATGTAAGTATGTGTGTTTTAATCAGTACATCTTATGTAAGAGTGTGTGTTTTAATCAGTACATCTTATGTAAGTATGTGTGTTTTAATCAGTACATCTTATGTAAGAGTGTGTGTTTTAATCAGTACATCTTATGTAAGTATGTGTGTTTTAATCAGTACATCTTACATATGTGTGTGTTTTATTCAGTACATTTTATATAATAAGTGTGTTTTAATCAGTACATCTTATATAATAAATGTGTTTTCATCAGTACATCTTACATAATGTGTGTGTTTTAATCAGTACATCTTACATAATGTGTGTGTTTTAATCAGTGCATCTTACATAATAAGTGTGTGTTCTAATCAGTATATCTTAAATAATATGTGTGTGTGTGTTTTATTCAGTACATCTCACATAATACCTGTGTTTTAATCAGTACATTTTACATAATAAATCTTGTACAGTTTTATGTAGCATGTCTCTGTGTGTGTGTGTGTGTGTACCCGACTTCTTCTGGAGTTGGGGAAGGAAAAGGCAGCCAGGCGTGATACTGACCATATCACCCTCTAGTGTGCTGACAGGTCAAGGAAAATATGGGCACTAACACCATATCCCTATGTGCCTCCAAGGCATGACAGGGTCACCTTTACCTTTTTTACCTGTAGTATGTAAAGTTTTTTAATGAAATATTTAATAATTAGAATTTATAATTAACTTCATATAAAGGTACATTTGCACCATATTTAATGGTAGATATTGTTTATAACAAGTTAGTGGAGGAGGTCAACGAATTTGTATACCTTGGCAGCAGAGTAGTAGAAAATGGAGACAGCACAGAGGACATCAACAGCAGACTTACTAGAGCAAACCAGGCTTTTGCAGTGCTGCAGACTATATGGAAATAAAAAAAAACTAAGCATAAATATGAAAATCAGGATATTTAAGAGTAATGTTCTAAGTGTACTACTCTATGGAAGTGAATGCTGGAAAATCACCAAAACCATAGAAAACAAGTTAAATTCTTTCCAGACTAAATGTTTACGAAGAATTAGAAAAATATTTCGGCCAAACACCATAAGAAATAACATCTTATTAGCAGAAATGCAGATGAAACCACTGACAACAATTATTGAGGAAAGACGCTGGCGATGGTTGGGACATGTGCTCCGAATGACTGACAACTCACTACCAAAAATAGCACTAAGATGGACACCACAGGGGAACAGAAGTAAGGGTATACCAAAAGAGACATGGAGAAGAACAACAGAAAGGATGTTGAGCAATAGAGGGCTCACCTGGGCAAGAGCAGAAAAAAAGGCAAAGGACAGGCATTTGTGGAAAACCCTTGCGGAAGCTCCATGTGCCATGGGCACTTAAGGTTCAGAGAGAGAGAGAGAGAGATTGTTTATAATCTTGTTTACAGTTAAAACTGTTTGTAGTTTATTTTTGCTGTAATATTATTCCTCATTATTATTTGCAATATATTCTCTGATCACTTGTGCTATGTTAAGAGATATGATTGTAACGTATGTATATTTCATGTTATAAAAAGTGTTGCTTGAAAACTTGGCATGTGTGCCAAAATCAGTGTTATTTCTCATAAGTAAATGACACATCTCCTTAGAATCAATGTAAGATCTTATAAAAACATGACATGTCTCCCTAGAGTCAGTGCCAGATCTTACAAAAACATGACATATCTCTATAGAGTTAGTGTCAGACCTTATATCAGTCATTTGTATGTCCATTGCAGAACTTTGCCTCCCAAACAGCTATCTTGTAGGCCTCTTGGTTGTAAGCAAGATGCCCTCCTACTGATGCATCCTGTCTGACCTTATAAACACATGACATATCTCCCTAGAGTCAGTGTCTGATCTTATAAACATGTGATACATATCCCTAGAGTTAGTGTCAGACCTTAAAAACATGTGACAACCCCCTAGATTCAGTGTTGGACCTTATAAACACATGGCATATCTCCCTAGAGTCATTGTCATATTGTAACATGTAAAATGTAACATATCTCCCTACAGTCAGTGTCAGACCTTATAAGCACATATCTCCCTACAGTCAGTGTCAGACCTTGTAAGCTCATATCTCCCTACAGTCAGTGTCAGACGATATAAAACGTGAAATATCTCCCTAGTATCAGTGTCAGACCTTATAAACACATGACATATCTGACTAGAGTCAGTGTTAGTGTCAGACCTTATAAACACATGACATATCTCAATGTCAGACTTTATAAACACATACCCCCTGGGGTCAGTGTCAGACTTTATAAAGACATATCCCCAGGGTCAGTGTCAGACCTTATAAACAGATATCTCACTATGGTCTGTCATCATCATCATCATCAGGTGCCATGCAGACTGCCGTTGGCTATTATGCTTCTCCAGAGTACACGATCCTTCATGCAGGCCATCAGTTCAGTTGGTGATCTCCTCTCACACCATCCTGTCAGACTGTCCAGTATCATTTCTCTTGGTCTTCCTCTTGATCTTCTTCCTTCTATTTTTCCTGTTATTATAATATTTTCAGTGCCCCCTCTTCTCATTTCATGTCCTATGAAAGTACATTGTCTCTCTCTTATCTTTTTGACACGATTTTTTGGTCTCTCCAGCTCTTCTCATACATTCTTCATTAGTTACTTTTGCTGTCCAGGGGATTTGCAACATTCTTCTAATAAACCACATTTCTGCTGCTTCCAATGATTTTTGTGCAGACTTGCCTATTCTCCATGATTCACTTCCATATAACAAGATAGGTTCAATATAGCATTTTAGGACTCGTTTTCTAACATTCTTTGCTAAGGATTTGTTGGCTAACATGTTTCTCATTCTCTGAAATGCAGTCTTTGCTTGGCCTATTCTGTTCCTAATTTCTGTTCTGCATTTCCCATCTGAAGTTATTACTGCTCCAAGGTATTTGAATTTCTGCACCTGCTTTAGAATAATTTTTTTTTTTATAAATAGGAAACTACGAGGTTTTGGTACGGTAAAGTAAGAGAACAAATACTGTAGGATTAAACCTCAAAAAAATCGTAGACAAAGCACTTTAGTGAGACGTCTCACTAAAGTGCTTTGTCTACGATTTTTTCGAGGTTTAATCCTACAATATTTGTTCTCTTACTTTACTGCTTTAGAATAGTTCCGTTTAATTTAATACTGCATGCTGGTGGATTCTGTTTCTTAGATATAACCATAGTCTCTGTCTTTTTGATGTTCAAAGTAAGGCCTTTCTGTTCACTTTCTTTGGTGACTTTATCCAAGAGATTTTGCAGGTCTTGTTGGTTCTCAGCTATCAGAACTGTGTCGTCAGCATACAGAAGGTTGTTAATATTGTATCCTCCAGTTTTTATGCCTGGTTCTGTGATGATTGTTCTTAGAATATTCTCGCTGTACAGAGAAAAAAGGTCTGGAGATAGTACACATCCTTGTTGTACCCCTTGTTTTATAGGTTGATATTTTCCAATTCTATTTTCAACTCAAATTGCTGCTTCTTGCTTCCAGTATAGATGTTTTACAGTCCTCAGGTCTTTGCCATCTATATTGATGTCTTCAAGCATTGTAATAATTTCATTATGTTTCACTTTGTCGAATGGCTTGGCGTAATCAGTGAAGCATAAGTAGAGATCTTTCTGTGTCAGTGTCAGACTGTATAAACATTTGAGGGATGACTGATAAGTTCTCTGCATAAGGTACAATGGATTATATTATTTAGTCCAGCGATCCTGGAGCATACGGGTCCCTTCTTTGTAAAAGTCAGCATCTTGTGCCAGTAGAAAGTGGTCTACAGCATGAATGACGTCATCATCTGAAGCAAACTTGTGGCCACTGAGCTCCTTTTTGAGTTATAATAAATAGTCTGAAGGGGCCAAATCTGGGGAGTAAGGAGGATGTTCAAGAAGCTGTAAGCCGCATTCATGGATGACAGCCATTGCCACCACCGACTTGTGAACTGGAGCATTGTCTTGATGAAAGATGACTCCTCTCGTCAATTTCCCTTCACACTTTTCCTTCAATTTGACCCGCAGTTGCTTCACAAGATTAGCATAATAGGCGACGTTGACCGTCCTGCCCTTTTGAAGATAGTCTACCAATAGCATACCTTCTAAAGCCCAAAAGATAGAAGCCATCACTTTGCCTGCAGACAGAACCACCCTTGCTTTCTTTGGAGGTGGGGATCCATGATGTTTCCACTGCTTTGACTGTTCTTTGGTTTCTGGTTGAAAATGATGAACCCAAGTCTCATCCAGTCACAAATTGCTGAAGAAACATTTCAGGATCTGCAGAAAAATGGCCAAGATTGTCTCTTGACATGTTGAGACGCTGTCGTTTGTGATCAGCTCCAAGAAGTTTTAGGACCCATTGAGCAGAGATCTTTGTCATTTGAAGATCATTGTGAATAATGGCATGAATACATTCCTGGGAGATGCCCAACTAAGTATCAATGTACCGCTCAGTTAGTCGTCGATCCTCCAGTATCATGTCATGGATTCTGTTGGTGGTTTCATCGGTGGTTACCGTTCTTGGTCTTCCTGGATGGGGATCATTTTCCAGACTCTCTTCCATGTTTTAATTGAGCTGCCCATTTCTTCACTGTGCTGTAAGAAGGGGCACTCTCCCCTAGAGTATCTACCATATCCTCATGGATCTCCTTCGATGATAAGCCCTTGATGCAGAGGTAGCGAATGACTGCTAAATGAGAAATTTTATCCATTTTCTCAATTTCTGCCACCCCTTACCACTTCAGTAGCCTGTAAAAAAAATTATTTGCAGTTAATTTCTTGAAACTTGGTGTTTAATCTTACATTAACCTGATCTACAAATGCACCCAATATCAACTGTGCATTTCAAGTATTTGTACCTTATGCCGAGAACTTATCAATCACCCCTCGTATGTCTCCCTAAGGTCAGTGTCAGACATTAGAGAAACTGCTCTAGACAAAGCAGTTTAGACAAACAACTCTAGATAAAGCACTTTAGACAAACAACTCTAGATAAAGCACTTTAGACAAACAACTCTAGACAAAGCAATTTAGATAAACAACTCAAGACAAAGCACTGTAGACAAGAGAGGAAGAAAAATGATAAGAGAATAACTATAAATCGAACCTTGGACTACAGAAGAAGAGCTAATGCCTAACCATAGACCACAGAAGTAAAATGCACCATCAGCTCAGACATGAAGCATCACTGAAGGTATATCTGTGGTGTAACAGAACACATAAATAAAACAGCTCAGAGATTAGGAGTAATAATCAAGCATCACTGAAGGTATGTCTCAGATCTTTGCTTTACACGTAGGCAGTTATACTTCAAACACACTCACATCTTTGCTTTACATATAGGTATTTACACATCAAACACACTCAGATCTTTGCTTTACATATAGGTATTTACACATCAAACACACTCACATCTTTGCTTTACATATAGGTATTTACACATCAAACACACTCAGATCTTTGCTTTACATATAGGTATTTACACATCAAACACACTCACATCTTTGCTTTACATATAGGTATTTACACATCAAACACACTCACATCTTTGCTTTACATATAGGTATTTACACATCAAACACACTCACATCTTTGCTTTACACATAGGCAGTTACAATCAAACACAATCAGATCTTTGCTTTACGCTTAGGCAGTTACATGTCAAGCACACTCAGATCTTTGCTAGTTACTTATTTGAAATCTTTCATATCTTTATATAGGGTGTTACGTAAATAACTGTGCACTAACCCATTATCAATTCCGGCATTATAGTAACATCTTAATGTCTGTTGTATCTAGCCACATCTACCTGCCATAGTCATTAAGATATCGCTACGATATCGGAATCGATACTGGGTTAGTGCACAGTTATTTTCCGAATGCACTGTATTTCTTGTCGGAGAGAAGACTCGGGCTGAATGAGATCAGTTTTCAGGGAACCATAGTTGGCAAGCCAGACCGAGATTCTACCTCCATGTCCATGGTAACAGACAGTAGTCTGGTCAAGTGAGTAGGACCAGGTCCTACAAGGACACCATGCTAAGCATGGACATGTTAGGTTGAAAGGTGCAGATATCACAGTCTAGCCACAAGCCATGATGCAATGCAGCAACATTTTGTGAGCAATCTCAGAAGAATAAAAAGAGTAACACATTTCTTATGAGATTCTGTTGAAAAACAGTCCAAATTAATTAATATCTTTTATATATTAAGTATATATGTATATAATTACTATGAGTGTGAGTCAGAAAGTAACCACAATATGGGAAGTAACCACCATATTTCGTGCAGATGTATATAGTCGTTGAAATGTCCCTGAAATATTTCCAATGCTTCCCATATTGTGATTACTTTATGACTTGCCATTGTATCTATCAAATTATTTCCAACAGTTTTTCTGTTACTGTGATTTGTTATATTTGTCACATCTTGCACATGTCATATGGAACGGCCACTGAAACATTCTGGGGGGGGGGGAACCAGTGACTTTCTTGAGTCTGAAGTAAAGTCATTTCTTTTCCTATCATTTTTTACAGATGGGTTACAGCTATTGCATAGCTTTCTAATATATCTTGCATTCAGATGTTGTTCATGATGATTTTTGTATTGCTTGCATTTCCTGCTGTTTCTGATACAGTTGTATATGTTTGTTATATTTCTTCTTATGCCCCCAGATTATATGTTTGTTATATTTCTTCTTATGTCCCCAGATTGTATATGTTTGCTGTATTTCTTCTTATGTCCCCAGATTGTATATGTTTGCTGTATTTCTTCTTATGTCCCCAGATTGTATATGTTTGCTATATTTCTTATGCCCTCATATTGTATATGTTTGCTATATTTCTTATGTCCCCAGATTGTATATATTTGTTATATTTCTTCTTATGTCCCCAGATTTTATATATTTGTTATATTTCTTCTTGTGTCCCCAGATTTTGTATATTTGTTATATTTCTTTTTATGTCCCCAGATTTTATATATTTGTTATATTTCTTCTTGTGTCCCCAGATTTTATATATTTGTTATATTCTTCTTATGTCCCCAGATTGTATATGTTTGCTGTATTTCTTCTTATGTCCCCAGATTGTATATGTTTGCTATATTTCTTATGCCCTCATATTGTATATGTTTGCTATATTTCTTATGTCCCCAGATTGTATATGTTTTGCTGTATTTCTTCTTATGTCCCCAGATTGTATATGTTTGCTGTATTTCTTCTTATGTCCCCAGATTGTATATGTTTGTTATATTTCTTATGTCCCCAGCTTGTATATGTTTGCTATATTTCTTATGCCCTCATATTGTATATGTTTGCTATATTTCTTATGTCCTCAGATTGTATATATTTGTTATATTTCTTCTTATGTCCCCAGATTTTATATATTTGTTATATTTCTTCTTGTGTCCCCAGATTTTATATATTTGTTATATTTCTTTTTATGTCCCCAGATTTTATATATTTGTTATATTTCTTCTTGTGTCCCCAGATTTTATATATTTGTTATATTTCTTCTTATGTCCCCAGATTTTATATATTTGTTATATTTCTTCTTGTGTCCCCAGATTGTTTATGGTGGCAACCCAAATGCCCCTGAGAACAGCTCAGAAGGAAGAGCGTATGACGAAGGTGTGCGTGTTGCCAGCTGGGGTCTGCTGCTACACTGTATATGCTCAGCATTCTTCTCATTTTTCATCGAGCGACTCACCATCTCATACGGATACAGAACGACCTTCACCCTGGGAATGGTGACTTTTGTGTTTTCCATGATGGGCATGGTGCTGCTACGACATATATACGTGGTCAACCTGATGGCAGCTGCCACTGGCTTTGCTTATTCCACCATCACAACTATTCCCTACATGCTGGTCTCCAAGTACCACGCTAACAAGAAGGTAACAGTGCCAGCTGCTTTCATATCAGATTGTTCTGTTTTTTATCATTTAACATGGGACTTGATCCATGCTTATGTGCCACCAGAACATATGTTTCTATCTTTTGTAGAACATATATTCATATGAATATATGTTTATATCCCTATAGATAGATGTTCATTTGAATATACTTATATCCCTACAGAACAGATATTCACACAAACATATGTTTATATCCTCTGTGGTGCAAAACTTATGTTTATATCCTCTGTGGTACAAAACATATGTTTATATCCTCTGTGGTACAAAACTTATGTTTATATCTTCTGTGGTACAAAACTTATGTTTATATCTTCTGTGGTACAAAACATGTTTATATCTTCTGTGGTACAAAACTTATGTTTATATCCTCAATGGTACTATTATTCTTGATACTGAGCAACATTGTTATTGCAGAACATGTTATTATGTCAGGTTTTGACCCCCAAAGGACAGTTGAATGTGAAGTCCTATGAGCCATGTTACCAAAATCCTACTTTGTATCATTATGAGAAGATTCAGGAGCAAAATAAAACCAGAAATCACTGAAGAACAATGCGGCTTCATCAAAAAAGAAAAGGTACAAGTATTGCCATATATATAATGAGAACATTGATGGAGAGATCAGTAGAAGTAAAGATGGACCTATACTTATGCTTCATAGACTACTGTAATGCATTTGATAAAGTGAGACACACAGAAATTATAAGAATGCTGGAAGACACCAACATAGATGGGAAGATCTGAAACTCATCAAAAACATATACTGGCAGCAATCAGCAGCAATGAGGGTTGAGAACCAAATAGGAGCATTCCAAGACATAAAATTAGGAGTGAGACAAGGATGTGTTCTATCTCCTGACCTCTTCTCCTTGTACAGCAAAAACATAATGAGAAATATAGTTTGCCAGGAATATCAATTGGCAGGTACACCCTTAACAACTTAAGATATGCAAACAGTTCTGATTGCTAAAAGTGAAGGGGATCTACAGGCTCTTCTGAACGTCGTAGTTCATGAAAGTAAAGGTCTCAGTCTGAATAAAAAGAAGACTGAAGTGATGGTCATCTCAAAGAAAAGAATACCACCAAAATGTAGCCTTACCATTGATAGCACAAATCTGAAACAAGTTGATTGATTCAAGTACTTAGGAACAATTATAACAGCAGAAATCACTGAAGAACAATGCGGCTTCATCAAAAAAGAAAAGGTACAAGTATTGCCATATATATAATGAGAACATTGATGGAGAGATCAGTAGAAGTAAAGATGGACCTATGCTTCATAGACTACTGTAATGCATTTGATAAAGTGAGACACACAGAAATTATAAGAATGCTGGAAGACACCAACATAGATGGGAAGATCTGAAACTCATCAAAAACATATACTGGCAGCAATCAGCAGCAATGAGGGTTGAGAACCAAATAGGAGCATTCCAAGACATAAAATTAGGAGTGAGACAAGGATGTGTTCTATCTCCTGACCTCTTCTCCTTGTACAGCAAAAACATAATGAGAAATATAGTTTGCCAGGAATATCAGTTGGCGGGTACAACCTTAACAACTTAAGATATGCAAACAATTCTGATTGCTAAAAGTGAAGGGGATCTACAGGCTCTTCTGAACGTCGTAGTTCGTGAAAGTAAAGGTCTCAGTCTGAATAAAAAGAAGACTGAAGTGATGGTCATCTCAAAGAAAAGAATACCACCAAAATGTAGCCTTACCATTGATAGCACAAATCTGAAACAAGTTGATTGATTCAAGTACTTAGGAACAATTATAACAGCTGATGGGAAATGTCACAATGAAATAAAAAGCAGACATGCTCAGGCCAAGTCAGCATTCCAAAAAATGAGAAACATCTTGTGCAGCAGATCCATATCAATGGAAACAAGATTCCGAGTACTTAAATGTTACATCGAGCCAATTTTGTTTTATGGATGTGAAGCATGGTCTATGAATAAGAGAGTACAGCGAGAAATGGAGGCAATGGAAATGTGATTCATAAGAAGGACAGCTAAGAAAACCAATGAAGAAGTCTTAAGAGAGGCTGGAGTTACTGGATGGCTGTCAGTGTGGCTAGGAAGAAAGTCACCGGTGGATCTTATAATCAAGTCTAAAGACAAGGAATTGTGGAGAGAAATGATCACCTACGCTGCATGGCATGGCATTTAGATTAGATTTGACACCCAGCAACATTGTTATTATGTGTCAGGTCTTGACACCCAGCAACAATATTGTTATGTCATGTCTTGACACCCAGCAACAATGTTATTATATCATGTCTTGACACCCAGCAACAATGTTATTATGTCATGTCTTCACACCCAGCAACAATATTGTTATGTGTCAGGTCTTGACACCCAGCAACAATATTGTTATGTCATGTCTTGACACCCAGCAACAATGTTATTATGTCACACACAGCAACATTGTTATTATGTCATGTCTTGACACCCAGCAACAATGTTATTATGTCATGTCTTCACACCCAGCAACAATATTGTTATGTGTCAGGTCTTGACACCCAGCAACAATATTGTTATGTCATGTCTTGACACCCAGCAACAATGTTATTATGTCATGTCTTAACACCCAGCAACAATGTTATTATGTCATGTCTTGACACCCAGCAACATTGTTATTATGTCATATCTTCACACACAGCAACATTGTTATTATGTCATATCTTCACACCCAGCAACATTATTATTATGTCATATCTTCACACCCAGCAACATTATTATTATGTCATATCTTCACACCCAGCAACATTGTTATTATGTCATATCTTCACACCCAGCAACATTGTTATTATGTCATATCTTCACACCCAGCAACATTGTTATTATGTCATATCTTCACACACAGCATCATTGTTATTATGTCATATCTTCACACCCAGCAACATTGTTATTATGTCATATCTTCACATCCAGCAACATTATTATTATGTCATATCTTCACACCCAGCAACATTGTTATTATGTCATATCTTCACACCCAGCAACACTGTTATTATGTCATATCTTCACACCCAGCAACATTGTTATTATGTCATATCTTCACACCCGGCTCTATTGTTTGCATCTCTCTTCCCCAGGTATATTTTGCTGATCTTCCACCATCCCTGCTCATATTGTTTGCATCTCTCTTCCCCAGGTATATTTTGCTGATCTTCCACCATCCCTGCTCATATTGTTTGCATCTGTCTTCCCCAGGTATATTTTGCTGATCTTCCACCATCCCTGCTCATATTGTTTGCATCTGTCTTCCCCAGGTATATTTTGCTGATCTTCCACCATCCCTGCTCATATTGTTTGCATCTCTCTTCCCCAGGTATATTTTGCTGATCTTCCACCATCCCTGCTCTCAGACTCAGAGAGGGGCATCGGTTCAGACATTGCCGTGCTAGACTGGTCATACTTCCTGTCACAAGTGACGCTAACCGCAGCTATGGGCAGCATCGTGCATGTTACTGGGACCCTTATATCGTACATGGTCACGGCCGGCTCCGTGGGTGTTCTGGCCATTTATTACATCAGCAGAATAATTGAGAATGAAGCTCAGGCTCGAAGATATATCTTGAATGAAATGTAGAACAAATAATGAAGCATTTAACAACTGATTACCTTGTGACCAATATAAAAAATGTTATATATAAATTTGCTGCTGTTTACAACCTAAATAAAATCATCCACAAAACCTGTAGGCTGTTTTTGTGACAGAAGTTACAGCATTTCATGTATGGGTTTTATATTGGTTTGTTCAGTGCTGCAATAGTCATCTTTTCTTTGTTTTAAATTTTACAAGCAGACATTTTATTATATTGTATATTGAGAATCCAGCACAGCTAAACCAGATATATGTTGCAGATATATGTTGCGAATATATGTTGCTGTACATAAGTGGGCGGAAAGAAGAGGGAATGTGGTACTTGTGGTTAAGCCATGGGGGGTGGAGCTGAGAATGTGGTAGATTTGAAGGTTCTGGGCACAGAGAAGGTTGTTCTGTTTGCCCTGCTGTGGCTAAATGAAATATTTCCTATCATATTTGTTGTAGGAGTGTGTGCAGTCTCATCATTTCTTCTACACTTTGGCAGTACAGCTGGATTATTGTTATCACTTTCCTGTCCTGTGTTGTCATGTTGTATTTCTGTATTTAGAGTGCTTGTGTCCTTGCTCATAATTTGTCTAAAATCTCACGGGTAAACCCCACATTCTGTGCCTTTAAAGCATGTTGAGGATATGGTGTTTGGCCGATGTCTCCACAACCTTCGGCACATGGAAGTCTGGTCGGTGTCACGTCTGGCCACATTTACCTTCCTAGGTTTCTCTGGCACTCATTGTTAGAGGCCGGCTGGAGCCCAGGGCCATTTTTCTACAAATCTCGTAACTTTTTTTTTTTTATGTAACTGTTGTAGTGAATGTGCACTACACCTGAGTTTTCTTGTAGCGAATATTTGTAGTGAGTTTGTTTGTGTCAGGATTTTTCTGGATCATGTTTTCGCCAGTGTTAGATTTACGAGAACATAAAGTTTCTAGGTGTTGTTCTACTCTAGCCAGTCTCCTCTCATATGTTTGTGTATAAGTGTAGATTTTTCAAACATGAGGCATTTCAAGTTTCAGGATATCTCTGGAGATTTTCTTGTTGTAGTTATAAAAAAAAAAACATAAGTGGAAGACCAAAGTTTCTCTTATTTGGCAGCAAGACGATAAAAGTAGTTTGTTGTCATGTGCTATCGCAAACCAGACACAGCAATCTGAACCAGGTATCTGTAGAGACAGGCAGCGCGTGTCTGATGCAGGTGCTTAAGTTTGTCACAGTTATTTCAGATTGGTTCTAAGACATATTTACCCCAGCTGATGTTTCTGATTATTGATGTGTGTTTTGTGTTTGCATTTATTTAGTTGAAGTATGCATTTATTGTTTTGTTTTATTTTCAGCATTCCTAGTTTTTGTGAATTTTATTATGATTTTTTTTCTTTCTTGTTTTAAATTTTACAAGCAGACATTTTATTATATTGTATATTGAGAATCCAGCACAGCTAAACCAGATATATGTTGCAGATATATGTTGCGAATATATGTTGCTGTACATAAGTGGGCGGAAAGAAGAGGGAATGTGGTACTTGTGGTTAAGCCATGGGGGGTGGAGCTGAGAATGTGGTAGATTTGAAGGTTCTGGGCACAGAGAAGGTTGTTCTGTTTGCCCTGCTGTGGCTAAATGAAATATTTCCTATCATATTTGTTGTAGGAGTGTGTGCAGTCTCATCATTTCTTGTACACTTTGGCAGTACAGCTGGATTATTGTTATCACTTTCCTGTCCTGTATTGTCATGTTGTATTTCTGTATTTAGAGTGCTTGTGTCCTTGCTCATAATTTGTCTAAAATCTCACGGGTAAACCCCACATTCTGTGCCTTTAAAGCATGTTGAGGATATGGTGTTTGGCCGATGTCTCCACAACCTTCGGCACATGGAAGTCTGGTCGGTGTCACGTCTGGCCACATTTACCTTCCTAGGTTTCTCTGGCACTCATTGTTAGAGGCCGGCTGGAGCCCAGGGCCATTTTTCTACAAATCTCGTAACTTTTTTTTTTTTATGTAACTGTTGTAGTGAATGTGCACTACACCTGAGTTTTCTTGTAGCGAATATTTGTAGTGAGTTTGTGTCAGGATTTTTCTGGATCATGTTTTCGCCAGTGTTAGATTTACGAGAACATAAAGTTTCTAGGTGTTGTTCTACTCTAGCCAGTCTCCTCTCATATGTTTGTGTATAAGTGTAGATTTTTCAAACATGAGGCATTTCAAGTTTCAGGATATCTCTGGAGATTTTCTTGTTGTGATAGTTATAAAAAAAAAAACATAAGTGGAAGACCAAAGTTTCTCTTATTTGGCAGCAAGACGATAAAAGTAGTTTGTTGTCATGTGCTATCGCAAACCAGACACAGCAATCTGAACCAGGTATCTGTAGAGACAGGCAGCGCGTGTCTGATGCAGGTGCTTAAGTTTGTCACAGTTATTTCAGATTGGTTCTAAGACATATTTACCCCAGCTGATGTTTCTGATTATTGATGTGTGTTTTGTGTTTGCATTTATTTAGTTGAAGTATGCATTTATTGTTTTGTTTTATTTTCAGCATTCCTAGTTTTTGTGAATTTTATTATGATTTTTTTTTCTTTCTTGTTTTAATGAGAACTGAGATAATTTTCTGGAGTGTCAGCTGACTGCGTCGTTAGTATTGGCAACTAAAGCTGGTCAAGACCCATCCTCCATGCTGTTCTCTTGGTGGCAGGCTGTTGTAGTAATGTGGACAGCCAGCACTGCTGATGATGTATGACAAGATCTGTGTGTGTGTGTGTGCGAGCGTGCGCGCTCGTGGAAGTAGCATATTTATCTCTTAAATGTCTGTATTACAAAATCTTCACTGCAGCTTCAGCTTTAAAACACAGGGAGATCCCACAACAACATCAGCAGCACTACTAGACAGTTTGTGATTGTACTGCACCAAAGTTTCAGCTCTTTCTCCAGAAATTTTTTTTTTTTAAAGAATCCACAGTATAAGAGAATTGTATGTGTAAGCTTATTGTTTCTCCTGCCAGGTAGTAACATAGCAGATGTAAGCTGTGTAAACTTGTAAGAGAACATGATGTAAGCTGTGTAAACTTGTAAGAGAACAAATGTAACAAGAATAAGACTTTCATGCTACATTGAATAGTGCCAGTGCTACTGCATCATTGGCGACTCATGTTGCTTTATCAATGAGACTGCTTCAGATTTGTGCATTGTGGATAAGCAAAGATTAAACTAGAGATGCAGTTATCATATAGAGGTGTCTGTGATACAGACAGTCAGCAGATAAGTTCAGCTTTCTGTTGTCTGAGAACTATGTAATAAGATACTAACAAGATATCTATGATAGTATGTGTAAGATACTAACAAGAAATCTGTAACAGTATGTATAAACTAACAAGAAATCTGTGACTGTATGTAGATTCTAAATAAAATCATCCACAAAACCTGTAGGCTGTTTTTGTGACAGAAGTTACAGCATTTCATGTATGGGTTTTATATTGGTTTGTTCAGTGCTGCAATAGTCATCTTTTCTTTGTTTTAAATTTTACAAGCAGACATTTTATTATATTGTATATTGAGAATCCAGCACAGCTAAACCAGATATATGTTGCAGATATATGTTGCGAATATATGTTGCTGTACATAAGTGGGCGGAAAGAAGAGGGAATGTGGTACTTGTGGTTAAGCCATGGGGGGTGGAGCTGAGAATGTGGTAGATTTGAAGGTTCTGGGCACAGAGAAGGTTGTTCTGTTTGCCCTGCTGTGGCTAAATGAAATATTTCCTATCATATTTGTTGTAGGAGTGTGTGCAGTCTCATCATTTCTTGTACACTTTGGCAGTACAGCTGGATTATTGTTATCACTTTCCTGTCCTGTATTGTCATGTTGTATTTCTGTATTTAGAGTGCTTGTGTCCTTGCTCATAATTTGTCTAAAATCTCACGGGTAAACCCCACATTCTGTGCCTTTAAAGCATGTTGAGGATATGGTGTTTGGCCGATGTCTCCACAACCTTCGGCACATGGAAGTCTGGTCGGTGTCACGTCTGGCCACATTTACCTTCCTAGGTTTCTCTGGCACTCATTGTTAGAGGCCGGCTGGAGCCCAGGGCCATTTTTCTACAAATCTCGTAACTTTTTTTTTTTTTATGTAACTGTTGTAGTGAATGTGCACTACACCTGAGTTTTCTTGTAGCGAATATTTGTAGTGAGTTTGTGTCAGGATTTTTCTGGATCATGTTTTCGCCAGTGTTAGATTTACGAGAACATAAAGTTTCTAGGTGTTGTTCTACTCTAGCCAGTCTCCTCTCATATGTTTGTGTATAAGTGTAGATTTTTCAAACATGAGGCATTTCAAGTTTCAGGATATCTCTGGAGATTTTCTGTTGTGATAGTTATAAAAAAAAAAACATAAGTGGAAGACCAAAGTTTCTCTTATTTGGCAGCAAGACGATAAAAGTAGTTTGTTGTCATGTGCTATCGCAAACCAGACACAGCAATCTGAACCAGGTATCTGTAGAGACAGGCAGCGCGTGTCTGATGCAGGTGCTTAAGTTTGTCACAGTTATTTCAGATTGGTTCTAAGACATATTTACCCCAGCTGATGTTTCTGATTATTGATGTGTGTTTTGTGTTTGCATTTATTTAGTTGAAGTATGCATTTATTGTTTTGTTTTATTTTCAGCATTCCTAGTTTTTGTGAATTTTATTATGATTTTTTTTTCTTTCTTGTTTTAATGAGAACTGAGATAATTTTCTGGAGTGTCAGCTGACTGCGTCGTTAGTATTGGCAACTAAAGCTGGTCAAGACCCATCCTCCATGCTGTTCTCTTGGTGGCAGGCTGTTGTAGTAATGTGGACAGCCAGCACTGCTGATGATGTATGACAAGATCTGTGTGTGTGTGTGTGCGAGCGTGCGCGCTCGTGGAAGTAGCATATTTATCTCTTAAATGTCTGTATTACAAAATCTTCACTGCAGCTTCAGCTTTAAAACACAGGGAGATCCCACAACAACATCAGCAGCACTACTAGACAGTTTGTGATTGTACTGCACCAAAGTTTCAGCTCTTTCTCCAGAAATTTTTTTTTTTTTATGTAGCTGTTGTAGTGAATGTGCACTACACCTGAGTTTTCTTGTAGCGAATATTTGTAGTGAGTTTGTTTGTGTCAGGATTTTTCTGGATCATGTTTTCGCCAGTGTTAGATTTACGAGAACATAAAGTTTCTAGGTGTTGTTCTACTCTAGCCAGTCTCCTCTCATATGTTTGTGTATAAGTGTAGATTTTTCAAACATGAGGCATTTCAAGTTTCAGGATATCTCTGGAGATTTTCTTGTTGTGATAGTTATAAAAAAAAAAACATAAGTGGAAGACCAAAGTTTCTCTTATTTGGCAGCAAGACGATAAAAGTAGTTTGTTGTCATGTGCTATCGCAAACCAGACACAGCAATCTGAACCAGGTATCTGTAGAGACAGGCAGCGCGTGTCTGATGCAGGTGCTTAAGTTTGTCACAGTTATTTCAGATTGGTTCTAAGACATATTTACCCCAGCTGATGTTTCTGATTATTGATGTGTGTTTTGTGTTTGCATTTATTTAGTTGAAGTATGCATTTATTGTTTTGTTTTATTTTCAGCATTCCTAGTTTTTGTGAATTTTATTATGATTTTTTTTTCTTTCTTGTTTTAATGAGAACTGAGATAATTTTCTGGAGTGTCAGCTGACTGTGTCGTTAGTATTGGCAACTAAAGCTGGTCAAGACCCATCCTCCATGCTGTTCTCTTGGTGGCAGGCTGTTGTAGTAATGTGGACAGCCAGCACTGCTGATGATGTATGACAAAATCTGTGTGTGTGTGTGTGCGAGCGTGCACGCTCGTGGAAGTAGCATATTTATCTCTTAAATGTCTGTATTACAAAATCTTCACTGCAGCTTCAGCTTTAAAACACAGGGAGATCCCACAACAACATCAGCAGCACTACTAGACAGTTTGTGATTGTACTGCACCAAAGTTTCAGCTCTTTCTCCAGAAATTTTTTTTTTTTTAAAGAATCCACAGTATAAGAGAATTGTATGTGTAAGCTTATTGTTTCTCCTGCCAGGTAGTAACATAGCAGATGTAAGCTGTGTAAACTTGTAAGAGAACATGATGTAAGCTGTGTAAACTTGTAAGAGAACAAATGTAACAAGAATAAGACTTTCATGCTACATTGAATAGTGCCAGTGCTACTGCATCATTGGCGACTCATGTTGCTTTATCAATGAGACTGCTTCAGATTTGTGCATTGTGGATAAGCAAAGATTAAACTAGAGATGCAGTTATCATATAGAGGTGTCTGTGATACAGACAGTCAGCAGATAAGTTCAGCTTTCTGTTGTCTGAGAACTATGTAATAAGATACTAACAAGATATCTATGATAGTATGTGTAAGATACTAACAAGATATCTATGATAGTATGTGTAAGATACTAACAAGATATCTATGATAGTATGTGTAAGATACTAACAAGAAATCTGTAACAGTATGTATAAACTAACAAGAAATCTGTGACTGTATGTAGATTCTAAATATAAAAGTGGATGCACACATATGTCTTCAGGTTCTTGATGACCAGGTACCCACATACAGCTCAGTTTGTTGATAGTGCAATGCATATATCTCAGTTTGTTGGTAGTGCAACACATATATCTCAGTTTGTTGGTAGTGCAACACATATATCTCAGTTTGTTGGTAGTGCAACACATACATCTGTGTTGGCAGTGCAACAAAGGCAAACTGATGCTGTGATATTATTGATCCATGAATTAGATCAAAGTGTCAAAGATCAGAACATTTTTATGTGATTTTTACCATCACCAGTGAGAGAGGGGGAGCGAACTCTGTTTGCTAGGTGAAAGATTACAGAGCAAGAAGTAGAAGAGAGAGGGAGAGGCTCCTGTGAGCATTATCACATGTAGAAATATATTCAGGAAGAGTTCAGCCCATAATACCTGACTTAAGACTGAAAAGACCTGATTTTGCTGATGCCCATTTCATTTATCTAGTTTATTATAGTAATGTCTCTTTTCTATTTGAGAACAGTTTTCAAGTGGCTTATCTGTATTTTTGAGCATTTAATTATGTGGCTTTTTGTGGGAAACCCTGATCTTGTCAGGTTAATCTTTTTACTCCAGGATGTGGTTGTGTTTGTAAATTTTCTTTAGCATTTTTCTCTAGACTGCTGGTTGTTATGTAGTTGAATGGGTTTTGATGAGTGTTATTTCTTATGTCTTATGTGGATTTTATGATTCTTTCACTTAGAGAACGTGAGAGAGTTAGGTAGATGAAGGGTTTCCTACTGGTGACCCGCAGAACCTTCCTTTGTGAAGGTTATCATGACATTGTCATTTTATTTTCTTAAAATGAATATTGTTAGCCAGGAAATAATGACTGTTAGTTGTGTGATGTGTCAGAAAGAAAAAAAAAAAACATTGTGGCTCCAGTTAACTGTGTAGCCAGTAGCAAGTTGCCTGAAATCTGTTGACATAATTCATAAAAAAAATGCTTGGTTCTGGATCCTGTGACGTCTGATGTGTCCATGTAGAGAGAGTGTACGTTCTAATGGGTGCCCTAACTACATTCCTCAAGTCTGTCACTTTCTCCTGGTTTCTGTCTCTACTCCAAACTCTTCGGGGATGTCCACACCCTCCAGACGACCAGCTGCTTCAGAAGTATAAAACTCCACATCAGAAACTGATCAGAGAAGAAGAAGTTTCCGTACAAGGGAACTGAAATCTGTGTTTGGGAGTAGGGAGGGGCATGTTACATACAAAGATTGGCTGGCTTCTGATAAATTTGAACAAGAAGTGATAGTTTCTTGTGAGTAGTCATACTTGCTGTAGCTTGTCTTGTGAGTAGTCATAATTGCTGTAGCTTGTCTTGTGAGTGGCCATTCTTGCTGTAGCTTGTCTTGTGAGTGGCCATACTTGCTGTAGCTTGTCTTGTGAGTGGCCATTCTTGCTGTAGCTTGTCTTGTGAGTGGCCATTCTTGCTGTAGCTTGTCTTGTGAGTGGCCATACTTGCTGTAGCTTGTCTTGCGAGTAGTCATAGTTGCTGTAGCTTGTCTTGTGAGTGGCCATTCTTGCTGTAGCTTGTCTTGTGAGTGGCCATACTTGCTGTAGCTTGTCTTGTGAATGCTCATACTTGCTGTAGCTTGTCTTGTGAATGCTCATAGTTGCTGTAGCTTGTCTTGTGAGTAGTCATACTTGCTGTAGCTTGTCTTGTGAATGCACATACTTGCTGTAGCTTGTCTTATGAGTGCTCATTCTTGCTGTAGCTTGTCTTGTGAGTGCACATACTTGCTGTAGCCTGTCTTGTGAATGCACATACTTGCTGCAGCTTGTCTTGTGAGTGGCCATACTTGCTGTAGCCTGTCTTGTGAATGCACATACTTGCTGTAGCCTGTCTTGTGAATGCACATACTTGCTGCAGCTTGTCTTGTGAGTGGCCATACTTGCTGTAGCCTGTCTTGTGAATGCTCATACTTGCTGCAGCTTGTCTTGTGAGTGGCCATACTTGCTGTAGCTTGTCTTGTGTGTAGTCATACTTGCTGCAGCTTGTCTTGTGAGTGGCCATACTTGCTGCAGCTTGTCTTGTGAATGCTCATACTTGCTGCAGCTTGTCTTGTGAGTGGCCATACTTGCTGCAGCTTGTCTTGTGAGTGGCCATACTTGCTGCAGCTTGTCTTGTGAATGCTCATACTTGCTGCAGCTTGTCTTGTGAGTGGCCATACTTGCTGCAGCTTGTCTTGTGAATGCTCATACTTGCTGCAGCTTGTCTTGTGAGTAGTCATACTTGGTGTAGCTTGTCTTGTGAGTAGTCATACTTGCTGTAGCTTGTCTTGTGAGTAGTCATACTTGCTGCAGCTTGTCTTGTGAATGCTCATACTTGCTGTAGCTTGTCTTGTGAATGCTCATACTTGCTGAAGCTTGTCTTGTGAGTGGCCATACTTGCTGTAGCTTGTCTTGTGAATGCACATACTTGCTGTAGCTTGTCTTATGAGTGCTCATTCTTGCTGTAGCTTGTCTTGTGAGTGCACATACTTGCTGTAGCCTGTCTTGTGAATGCACATACTTGCTGCAGCTTGTTTGTGAGTGGCCATACTTGCTGTAGCCTGTCTTGTGAATGCACATACTTGCTGTAGCCTGTCTTGTGAATGCACATACTTGCTGCAGCTTGTCTTGTGAGTGGCCATACTTGCTGTAGCCTGTCTTGTGAATGCTCATACTTGCTGCAGCTTGTCTTGTGAGTGGCCATACTTGCTGTAGCTTGTCTTGTGTGTAGTCATACTTGCTGCAGCTTGTCTTGTGAGTGGCCATACTTGCTGCAGCTTGTCTTGTGAATGCTCATACTTGCTGCAGCTTGTCTTGTGAGTGGCCATACTTGCTGCAGCTTGTCTTGTGAGTGGCCATACTTGCTGCAGCTTGTCTTGTGAATGCTCATACTTGCTGCAGCTTGTCTTGTGAGTGGCCATACTTGCTGCAGCTTGTCTTGTGAGAGGCCATACTTGCTGCAGCTTGTCTTGTGAGTAGTCATACTTGGTGTAGCTTGTCTTGTGAGTAGTCATACTTGCTGCAGCTTGTCTTGTGAGAGGCCATACTTGCTGCAGCTTGTCTTGTGAATGCTCATACTTGCTGTAGCTTGTCTTGTGAATGCTCATACTTGCTGTAGCTTGTCTTGTGAATGCTCATACTTGCTGTAGCTTGTCTTGTGAATGCTCATACTTGCTGTAGCTTGTCTTGTGAATGCTCATACTTGCTGTAGCTTGTCTTGTGAATGCTCATACTTGCTTTAGCTTGTCTTGTGTGTAGTCATACTTGCTGTAGCTTGTCTTGTGAGTGGCCATACTTGCTTTAGCTTGTCTTGTGTGTAGTCATACTTGCTGTAGCTTGTCTTGTGAGTGGCCATACTTGCTTTAGCTTGTCTTGTGAGTAGTCATACTTGCTGCAGCTTGTCTTGTGAATGCTCATACTTGCTGGAGCTTATCTTGTGGAGATAAGTTTATTTTTGGACGCCCATTTGTTTATATGAATCAGTCTCACTCAGGGATATAACGCTTTGTGAGCTTTTAGAGAGCATATATTTTTGTGATACACTGACAGCATTTGCCTGCGCCATCATGCAAGTTTCTGTATTACATTTTTTTCTCAGTGTCTGTGTTAGAGTTTAAAATGCCAGCCAAGCACTTGGAGAGTTTAAGGATCTCACGATAACTTCGTGAAGTTATGTGTTTTTTCTTTTCTTTTTGACTTTTTCATGCATCATATTTATTGTTTTCACCTGTCTGTTATACTTGTGAATACTATCACACATTTCATTCACTTGCTTGTGATGCTGCTAAATTACTGATGTGATGACATGCTGAATATGTGGTCAGAAGCTGATTTGCTGTTTTATTCTGTCCCAGCTTTTTTGTGTTAAAAAGTCATTCTTTTCTTTTTTATTGTAGTCATCTGTAGTATTAGATTTATGTAGACATTTGTATTGCTAGATTTGTGTAGATATTTGTATTGCTGGATTTGTAGATATACCTATTGGTTCTTGCATGATCTGTGTTGTAGAGCTCCCATGACAGATACAGTTCCTTGATGGTGGTCAGAAGTTCTAGCCCTTGTCCATGTTTCTGACAAATTGTTGTTTTAGAGAATCTGTGGCAGTCGTGGTGCTAGCAGACTTCTCTGTGGCTGTGAACTAAATGCTGCTGTTATGATGATGATGACGAACTGACCATCTGTGTGCTTGTACAGTTGTGGAATATATTGAGTAACGTGTATGCCAAGTCCAGTATTTCCTTGAGTCTGCCATTTTTTCTTTGATGACGTCCTACAGGAGTTGCTCATGTGTCTCATCTGAGGCCACTTGTTTGTTTGCTTGTGGGGCCAGCCGCTGTTTTGTCTGCACTGTCATTACCAAGAATTACGCAAAGGGAAACACTGTGTTTAGTTTAGGAACAATATGGCATCGCTAGCAGTCTGACATTCACAGAATTCAGTTCTTGTATTCTGTCTGTGCGAAAAAAATGTTGCTTAATCCTGTGCACTTAATTTGTTTATCTGTAACAGAGCAATATTCTTGATCATACTTCCGTGTTACAGCATTATTATTTATACAGGTTTTCTTCTAAAGTTTCTGTAAGTATTATCTTGTGGCTCCACTAGTTGCAGTTGAGCTTGTAGCTGTCTAGCTCTAGAAACTGTGTGCACTACGCAAATCTGTGTTCATGTGGGTACTGATGGTTTGTGCTGATTTCAGATATTCTGTTTCTGTCAAGTTTTATAAGTTCTTGTTTTTCTGTTTATATGTTTGTGGCGGTTGTTGCTAGGCCCATGTTTGTGGCGGTTGTTGCTAGGCCCATGTTTGTGGCGGTTGTTGCTAGGCCCATGTTTGTGGCGGTTGTTGCTATGTATATGTTTGTGGCGGTTGTTGCTATGTATATGTTTGTGGCAGTTGTTGCTAGGCCCATGTTTGTGGCAGTTGTTGCTATGTATATGTTTGTGGAAGTTGTTGCTATGTATATGTTTGTGGCAGTTGTTGCTAGGCCCATGTTTGTGGCAGTTGTTGCTAGGCCCATGTTTGTGGCAGTTGTTGCTAGGCCCATGTTTGTGGCGATTGTTGCTAGGCCCATGTTTGTGGCGGTTGTTGCTATGTATATGTTTGTGGCAGTTGTTGCTAGGCCCATGTTTGTGGCAGTTGTTGCTATGTATATGTTTCTGGAAGTTGTTGCTATGTATATGTTTGTGGCAGTTGTTGCTAGGCCCATGTTTGTGGCAGTTGTTGCTAGGCCCATGTTTGTGGCAGTTGTTGCTAGGCCCATGTTTGTGGCAGTTGTTGCTAGGCCCATGTTTGTGGCGGTTGTTGCTAGGTACATATCTGTGGTATGCTCACAGGCCTGATCCTGAGTTTCTGCAGCGTGATGATTATTTAAGGAGATATAGGTCATTTGTTGCAAGGAGTGTCTCATATATGTCTTGTAACAGGGTTGTCTTGACTTATTATAATCGTAACAGATATCTTGTCTTCATATAACCATAACAAGGATATTTTGTCTTAATATAACTGTAATTTGGGATATCTTGTCTTATAACAGTAACTGGGATATCTTCTTGTAACAAACAAATATCTTGTGTTATAACTATAGCAGGGATATCTTGACTTATTATAACTGTAACAGGGATGCCTTGTTTTATTATAACTGTAACAGGGATGCCTTGTTTTATTATAACTGTAACATCTTGACTTATTATAACTGTAACAGGGATATCTTGACTTATTATAACTGTAACAGGGATGCCTTGTTTTATTATAACTGTAACAAGGAAACCTTATTATAACTATAACAGGGATATCTTATTATAACTGTAACAGGGATATCTTGACTTATAACTGTAACTGGGACATATTACTGTAACAGATACCTTGTCTTATTATAATTTGTAACAGATATCTTGACTTCATATAACCATTAGAGGGATATCTTGTCTTATAACTGTAACAGAGATGCACATCTAATAAGACAATATATCCTTAAGACTCTCTCTCTGAACCTTAAGTGCCCAGGGCACATGGGGCTTCCGCAAGGGTTTTCCGCAAATGCCTGTCCTTTGCCTTTTTTTTCTGCTCTTGCCCAGGTGAGCCCTCTATTGCTCAACATCCTTTCTGTTGTTCTTCTCCATGTCTCTTTTGGTCTACCCTTACTTCTGCTCCCCTGTGGTGTCCATCTTAGTGCTATTTTTGGTAGCGAGTTGTCAGTCATTCGGAGCACATGTCCCAACCATCGCCAGCGTCTTTCCTCAATAATTGTTGTCAGTGGCTTCATCTGCATTTCTGCCAATAAGGTGTTATTTCTTATGGTGTTTGGCCAAAATATTTTTCTAATTCTTTGTAAACATTTAGTCTGGAAAGAATTCAACTTGTTTTCTATGATTCTGGTGATTTTCCAGCATTCACTTCCATAGAGTAGTACACTTAGAACATTACTCTTAAATATCCTGATTTTTGTCTCCATGCTTAGTTTTTTTTATTTCCATATAGTCTGCAGCATAGCAAAAGCCTTAAGACTATTACAATAGAAATAGGGATATCTTGTCTTATTATAACAGTAACAGGGCTATCTTGTAAGTCTTGTTTTGCTATAACCACAACCATGTGATCTGCAATAACCATGCACATGCTGCAATCACTGTTAACACCCTGCGACAGGTCTTAACATTACAGCAACCATGTGACAGACATAACCTTACAGCAACCATGTGACAGACATAACATTACAGCAACCATGTGACAGACATAACATTACAGCAACCATGTGACAGACATAACATTACAGCTACCGTGTGACAGACGTCTGAGTGAAAGCAAAGGAACACCTGGCACAGAGTTGAACAACATGGAAGGACTGGCAACAGATCATGAAAAATGGATTTTTTTTTTGCTGGCCTGGACCATGATTGCATTGATCATTGGATGGATGGGCAGATGTACAATGTTAGGAGAGCTTCAGTGGATGGATGGATGGACAGATGTACAATGTTAGGAGAGCTTCAGTGGATGGATGGATGGACAGATGTACAATGTTAGGAGAGCTTCAGTGGATGGATGGATGGACAGATGTACAATGTTAGGAGAGCTTCAGTGGATGGATGGATGGACAGATGTACAATGTTAGGAGAGCTTCAGTGGATGGATGGATGGACAGATGTACAATGTTAGGAGAGCTTCAGTGGATGGATGGATGGACAGATGTACAATGTTAGGAGAGCTTCAGTGGATGGATGGATGGACAGATGTACAATGTTAGGAGAGCTTCAGTGGATGGATGGATGGACAGATGTACAATGTTAGGAGAGCTTCAGTGGATGGATGGATGGACAGATGTACAATGTTAGGAGAGCTTCAGGAGAACAAAAACTACTTTCATCTCAAGCTTTCACAGTTACCAGATACAAACAATCATCTCAAGCTTTCACAGTTACCAGATACACACAATCATCTCAAGCTTTCACAGTTACCAGATACACACATCATCTATGTATATGTTTGTGGCAGTTGTTGCTATGTATATGTTTGTGGCAGTTGTTGCTATGTATATGTTTGTGGCGGTTGTTGCTATGTATATGTTTGTGGCAGTTGTTGCTATGTATATGTTTGTGGCGGTTGTTGCTATGTATATGTTTGTGGCAGTTGTTGCTAGGCCCATGTTTGTGGCAGTTGTTGCTAGGCCCATGTTTGTGGCAGTTGTTGCTAGGCCCATGTTTGTGGCAGTTGTTGCTAGGTACATATCTGTGGTATGCTCACGGGCCTGATCCTGAGTTTCTGCAGCCTGATGATTATTTAAGGAGATATAGGTCATTTGTTGCAAGGAGTGTCTCATATATGTCTTGTAACAGGGTTGTCTTGACTTATTATAATCGTAACAGATATCTTGTCTTCATATAACCATAACAAGGATATTTTGTCTTAATATAACT
Organism: Achatina immaculata; assembly: GCA_009760885.1. Taxonomy (NCBI): domain Eukaryota; kingdom Metazoa; phylum Mollusca; class Gastropoda; order Stylommatophora; family Achatinidae; genus Lissachatina; species Lissachatina immaculata. The sequence goes on along the minus strand of CM019713.1, from coordinate 64,522,194 downwards.
GTAATTTGGGATATCTTGTCTTATAACAGTAACTGGGATATCTTCTTGTAACAAACAAATATCTTGTGGTATAACTATAGCAGGGATATCTTGACTTATTATAACTGTAACAGGGATGCCTTGTTTTATTATAACTGTAACATCTTGACTTATTATAACTGTAACAGGGATATCTTGACTTATTATAACTGTAACAGGGATATCTTGACTTATTATAACTGTAACAGGGATATCTTGACTTATTATAACTGTAACAGGGATATCTTGACTTATTATAACTGTAACAGGGATATCTTGACTTATTATAACTGTAACAGGGATGCCTTGTTTTATTATAACTGTAACTGGGAAACCTTATTATAACTATAACAGGGATATCTTATTATAACTGTAACAGGGATATCTTGACTTATTATAACTGTAACAGGGATATCTTGACTTATTATAACTGTAACAGGGATGCCTTGTTTTATTATAACTGTAACTGGGAAACCTTATTATAACTATAACAGGGATATCTTATTATAACTGTAACAGGGATATCTTGACTTATAACTGTAACTGGGACATATTACTGTAACAGATACCTTGTCTTATTATAATTTGTAACAGATATCTTGACTTCATATAACCATTAGAGGGATATCTTGTCTTATAACTGTAACAGAGATGCACATCTAATAAGACAATATATCCTTAAGACTCTCTCTCTGAACCTTAAGTGCCCAGGGCACATGGGGCTTCCGCAAGGGTTTTCCGCAAATGCCTGTCCTTTGCCTTTTTTTTCTGCTCTTGCCCAGGTGAGCCCTCTATTGCTCAACATCCTTTCTGTTGTTCTTCTCCATGTCTCTTTTGGTCTACCCTTACTTCTGTTCCCCTGTGGTGTCCATCTTAGTGCTATTTTTGGTAGTGAGTTGTCAGTCATTCGGAGCACATGTCCCAACCATAACCAGTGTCTTTCCTCAATAATTGTTGTCAGTGGCTTCATCTGCATTTCTGCCAATAAGATGTTATTTCTTATGGTGTTTGGCCAAAATATTTTTCTAATTCTTTGTAAACATTTAGTCTGGAAAGAATTCAACTTGTTTTCTATGGTTTTGGTGATTTTCCAGCATTCACTTCCATATAGTAGTACACTTAGAACATTACTCTTAAATATCCTGATTTTCATATTTACGCTTAGTTTTTTTTATTTCCATATAGTCTGCAGCACTGCAAAAGCCTTAAGACTATTACAATAGAAATAGGGATATCTTGTCTTATTATAACAGTAACAGGGCTATCTTGTAAGTCTTGTTTTGCTATAACCACAACCGTGTGATCTGCAATAACCATGCACATGCTGCAATCACTGTTAACACCCTGCGACAGGTCTTAACATTACAGCAACCATGTGACAGACATAACATTACAGCAACCATGTGACAGACATAACATTACAGCAACCATGTGACAGACATAACATTACAGCAACCATGTGACAGACATAACATTACAGCAACCATGTGACAGACATAACATTACAGCAACCATGTGACAGACATAACATTACAGCAACCATGTGACAGACATAACCTTACAGCTACCGTGTGACAGACATAACATTACAGCAACCGTGTGACAGACGTCTGAGTGAAAGCAAAGGAACACCTGGCACAGAGTTGAACAACATGGAAGGACTGGCAACAGATCATGAAAAATGGATTTTTTTTTTGCTGGCCTGGACCATGATTGCATTGATCATTGGATGGATGGACAGATGTACAATGTTAGGAGAGCTTCAGTGGATGGATGGACAGATGTACAGTGTTAGGAGAGCTTCAGGAGAACAAAAACTACTTTCATCTCAAGCTTTCACAGTTACCAGATACAAACAATCATCTCATCTTTCACAGTTACCAGATACAAACAATCATCTCAAGCTTTCACAGTTACCAGATACAAACAATCATCTCAAGCTTTCACAGTTATCAGATACAAACAATCATCTCAAGCTTTCACAGTTATCCGATACAAACAATCATCTCAAGCTTTCACAGTTTCCAGATACAAACAATCATCTCATCTTTCACAGTTACCAGATAAAAACAATCATCTCAAGCTTTCACAGTTATCAGATACAAACAATCATCTCAAGCTTTCAGTTATCAGATACAAACAATCATCTCAAGCTTTCACAGTTTCCAGATACAAACAATCATCTCATCTTTCACAGTTACCAGATAAAAACAATCATCTCAAGCTTTCAGTATTAATGTCTGGTCACTGTCTGTTCCTGTCATATCAGGAAACTTCATACAGTCATGAAAACAATGCTGTAGGGACATACAGTCATGAAAACAATGCTGTAGGGACATACAGTCATGAAAACAATGCTGTAGGGACATACAGTCATGAAAACAATGCTGTAGGGACATGCAGTCATGAAAACAATGCTGTAGGGACATGCAGTCATGAAAACAATGCTGTAGGGACATGCAGTCATGAAAACAATGCTGTAGGGACATGCAGTCATGAAAACAATGCTGTAGGGACATGCAGTCATGAAAACATGCTGTAGGGACATGCAGTCATGAAAACAATGCTGTAGGGACATGCAGTCATGAAAACAATGCTGTAGGGACATGCAGTCATGAAAACAATGCTGTAGGGACATGCAGTCATGAAAACAATGCTGTAGGGACATGCAGTCATGAAAACAATGCTGTAGGGACATGCAGTCATGAAAACAATGCTGTAGGGACATGCAGTCATGAAAACAATGCTGTAGGGACATGCAGTCATGAAAACAATGCTGTAGGGACATGCAGTCATGAAAACAATGCTGTAGGGACATGCAGTCATGAAAACAATGCTGTAGGGACATGCAGTCATGAAAACAATGCTGTAGGGACATGCAGTCATGAAAACAATGCTGTAGGGACATGCAGTCATGAAAACAATGCTGTAGGGACATGCAGTCATGAAAACAATGCTGTAGGGACATGCAGTCATGAAAACAATGCTGTAGGGACATGCAGTCATGAAAACAATGCTGTAGGGACATGCAGTCATGAAAACAATGCTGTAGGGACATGCAGTCATGAAAACAATGCTGTAGGGACATGCAGTCATGAAAACAATGCTGTAGGGACATGCAGTCATGAAAACAATGCTGTAGGGACATGCAGTCATGAAAATGCTCACAGTGTCAAGAGATGGTTGGGGGTGTGAAAGCAGAAGATTGTAGTGGCCAACTTTCTGTGAGGACACAACAGAGTAGCTGTGTGACTGGTTGTCACTTGTAAATACTACGGTTGTGCCATATTCTAGCCGGTTGTCCTTCACGTCTGTGTTTTATATGTCAGTGTTGGGGCTTCTCTTTTCTACATATGCTGCTCTGCACTATTTACTATCTTATTATCAGTTTCTTGAACAGATTGCTAGGATGATTTTATCCCTACATTCATGGGAGCTAAAGTGTGCTGATAGTAATCTCTTTGTCCCATAGCATTTTCATGCGGTTCAGGCGTGGAGTGTTAGTGCCTTCACATTTGAGGTAGAAAACTACCCCTTCTGCTGCCTTTGTTTTCCTAGGGAAACCCCAGGTACCCATTTTTTTTTTACCTGGCAGGTGAGTGCAGGAACAAGTAGATCACCACAGCGTTTCTGATAAATTGTTACGGCATTCAACACTTGTCATTGTGGTAGTCTGTTATCCATATAACCAGGGGAGCTGGTATGTTTGTGTTGCTCGATATTCACTTTGTTACAAGTTTTATCAAGGATATTTCTGTTACTCTTTCTAGCATTTGTTATGACAACATGTTAAGTGTCTTTGGCTGTCAGAGCTTGCAGAATATGTTTGCAAATTTTTCTTCTTACACAGAGAAAGGATGCATTTGTTGGCCAAATGTAGATTTCCACTTCTGTTTATGAATATTGGCCTTTTTGTTACATGGAAAATGTAAGCAGGGGAAAAGACAAACAGGCATAGAGCATGAAAGAAGAGTATTGTTTGTTGTCGAGTTGAGATTTGTTTTGTCACCGGCACATACCTCAGTCTTCAGTGCCGGACATTTTTAATCGTGCTTCTACCCCAGGTATGCATTTATTTATAAACTCCATTTAACACTTGAGGCAAAGATCACGTACATGTTGGTCGTTGTTGTTGTTGTTGTTGTTGCTAGATGTTTTATTATATACAGAGGGTTTTGCTAATGGTAATATTTATTATACAAGAAAAATTTCTCATATATATGTATTTATATGTCATTATTTTTGATGAAGTTTTATGACTTGTTTTTTTGTCTGCATTTAGAAAGAAATACTTTGTAGCATGACTTTATTTGTCATGACCAACAAATTGGCTTCTTATATTTGGCTGCTATATGTGACATATATGGTTTTGCTGTGTATATTTATGTGAAGCTTGTATGTGAAGCTAAAACAGCTGAGAGTGATGATGGTGAGAAGATGGTCAGACTTGAGTTGTTATACCAGCATAATTGGAGATGAAGGCTTTAGAGCCAGACTCATATTCTCATGACCTGTCACTCCCATGAGCTGGAGAAGGTTTGGTTCCTGTCTTCTAATGTCGGCCACAATTAATTATCTAAGCAAGAAGGAACCAGCACATCCCGTCTTTATTCTGTGGGTGTCTTCGCTCTGAATCTCTTGTGTGCATAGATACACTCATTAGATAAAGTGAAGTCCCGTGGATAAAATGAAGAAAAAAGAAAGTGAATCCCATGAGTAAAGTGAAGTCTGATATTAGTAGTATGGTGGATTAGAGAAGTGAAGTCTGATATTAGTAGTATGGTGGATTAGAGAAGTGAAGTCTGATATTAGTAGTATGGTGGATTAGAGAAGTGAAGTTAGAAGTCAAGCATCGCTTGGAGTATTTGGTTTCTTTCAGGTCTCCACTTGATGAAGGTCCGCCATCAGACTCTCATGACAAGTTCCGACTGTTACAGAAAGCTAGGAACAGCTTTATTTATTAACAGACCACACATTTATAATGTTTGCTGTAGTTTGTGTGTGTGGTCTGTTGCAGTTTGTGTCTCTATATATGCGTGTGTGATCTGTTAGTTTGACACATACATTTGTGTTGTATGTCAGAGCTTGCTGTTACCTGCAGAATATGTTTGCAAATTTTTCTTGTTACACAGAGAAAGGATGCATTTGTTGGCCAAATGTAGATTTCCACTTCTGTTTATGAATATTGGCCTTTCTGTTACATGGAAAATGTAAGCAGGGGAAAAGACAAACAGGCATAGAGCATGAAAGAAGAGTATTGTTTGTTGTCGAGTTGAGATTTGTTTTGTCACCGGCACATACCTCAGTCTTCAGTGCCGGACATTTTTAATCGTGCTTCTACCCCAGGTATGCATTTATTTATAAACTCCATTTAACACTTGAGGCAAAGATCACGTACATGTTGGTCGTTGTTGTTGCTAGATGTTTTATTATATACAGAGGGTTTTGCTAATGGTAATATTTATTATACAAGAAAAATTTCTCATATATATGTATTTATATGTCATTATTTTTGATGAAGTTTTATGACTTGTTTTTTTGTCTGCATTTAGAAAGAAATACTTTGTAGCATGACTTTATTTGTCATGACCAACAAATTGGCTTCTTATGTTTGGCTGCTATATGTGACATATATGGTTTTGCTGTGTATATTTATGTGAAGCTTGTATGTGAAGCTAAAACAGCTGAGAGTGATGATGGTGAGAAGATGGTCAGACTTGAGTTGTTATACCAGCATAATTGGAGATGAAGGCTTTAGAGCCAGACTCATATTCTCATGACCTGTCACTCCCATGAGCTGGAGAAGGTTTGGTTCCTGTCTTCTAATGTCGGCCACAATTAATTATCTAAGCAAGAAGGAACCAGCACATCCCGTCTTTATTCTGTGGGTGTCTTCGCTCTGAATCTCTTGTGTGCATGGATACACTCATTAGATAAAGTGAAGTCCCGTGGATAAAATGAAGAAAAAAGAAAGTGAATCCCATGAGTAAAGTGAAGTCTGATATTAGTAGTATGGTGGATTAGAGAAGTGAAGTCTGATATTAGTAGTATGGTGGATTAGAGAAATGAAGTCTGATATTAGTAGTATGGTGGATTAGAGAAGTGAAGTTAGAAGTCAAGCATCGCTTGGAGTATTTGGTTTCTTTCAGGTCTCCACTTGATGAAGGTCCGCCATCAGACTCTCATGACAAGTTCCGACTGTTACAGAAAGCTAGGAACAGCTTTATTTATTAACAGACCACACATTTATAATGTTTGCTGTAGTTTGTGTGTGTGGTCTGTTGCAGTTTGTGTCTCTATATATGCGTGTGTGATCTGTTAGTTTGACACATACATTTGTGTTGTATGTCATGTTTGTATGCATGCATGATCTTTTGTATGTCATGTTTGTGTGCACGTGTTAATATTATGTTTGTATGTTGTGTTTGTATATAAATGTTACAGCCAAGATGTGAACAGAGCAAGGAAGAGTTCATGAGAAGACAAAAACAGCAAAATTATATTGTTTTTGTGAAACATTATCCACTATTTTAATAGCTTTAACTAGTTCTTCTCTGTTTATTTGTTTATATGTCTGTGCGTTTGTTAACAGATGTCAACATTTCTGGGGGAATAATGAAACTTCATGAGATACCTGCCTTGGTTCATATACTCATATGTGAGTGTGTGTGTGTGTTTGAAATGTCAGTAACAACAATAATAAAATAAGCTATGATCCACTGGCTGTTTTTTTTCTTTGTCTGGATGTGTGTTTTCTTATCCTTGTCTGGATGTGTGCTTTCTTATCCTCAGCTGGATGTGTGGTTTCTTATCCTTATCTGGATTTGTGTTTTCTTATCCTTGTCTGGATGTGTGCTTTCTTATCCTTGTCTGGGTGTGTTTTCTTATCCTTGTCTGGATTTAGAAAGAAATACTTTGTAGCATGACTTTATTTGTCATGACCAACAAATTGGCTTCTTATTTGGCTGCTATATGTGACATATATGGTTTTGCTGTGTATATTTATGTGAAGCTTGTATGTGAAGCTAAAACAGCTGAGAGTGATGATGGTGAGAAGATGGTCAGACTTGAGTTGTTATACCAGCATAATTGGAGATGAAGGCTTTAGAGCCAGACTCATATTCTCATGACCTGTCACTCCCATGAGCTGGAGAAGGTTTGGTTCCTGTCTTCTAATGTCGGCCACAATTAATTATCTAAGCAAGAAGGAACCAGCACATCCCGTCTTTATTCTGTGGGTGTCTTCGCTCTGAATCTCTTGTGTGCATAGATACACTCATTAGATAAAGTGAAGTCCCGTGGATAAAATGAAGAAAAAAGAAAGTGAATCCCATGAGTAAAGTGAAGTCTGATATTAGTAGTATGGTGGATTAGAGAAGTGAAGTCTGATATTAGTAGTATGGTGGATTAGAGAAGTGAAGTCTGATATTAGTAGTATGGTGGATTAGAGAAGTGAAGTTAGAAGTCAAGCATCGCTTGGAGTATTTGGTTTCTTTCAGGTCTCCACTTGATGAAGGTCCGCCATCAGACTCTCATGACAAGTTCCAACTGTTACAGAAAGCTAGGAACAGCTTTATTTATTAACAGACCACACATTTATAATGTTTGCTGTAGTTTGTGTGTGTGGTCTGTTGCAGTTTGTGTCTCTATATATGCGTGTGTGATCTGTTAGTTTGACACATACATTTGTGTTGTATGTCATGTTTGTATGCATGCATGATCTTTTGTATGTCATGTTTGTGTGCACGTGTTAATATTATGTTTGTATGTTGTGTTTGTATATAAATGTTACAGCCAAGATGTGAACAGAGCAAGGAAGAGTTCATGAGAAGACAAAAACAGCAAAATTATATTGTTTTTGTGAAACATTATCCACTATTTTAATAGCTTTAACTAGTTCTTCTCTGTTTATTTGTTTATATGTCTGTGCGTTTGTTAACAGATGTCAACATTTCTGGGGGAATAATGAAACTTCATGAGATACCTGCCTTGGTTCATATACTCATATGTGAGTGTGTGTGTGTGTTTGAAATGTCAGTAACAACAATAATAAAATAAGCTATGATCCACTGGCTGTTTTTTTTCTTTGTCTGGATGTGTGTTTTCTTATCCTTGTCTGGATGTGTGCTTTCTTATCTTCAGCTGGATGTGTGGTTTCTTATCCTTATCTGGATTTGTGTTTTCTTATCCTTGTCTGGATGTGTGCTTTCTTATCCTTGTCTGGGTGTGTTTTCTTATCCTTGTCTGGATTTGTGTTTTCTTATCCTTGTCTTAGTGTGTTTCTTATCCTTGTTTTGGTGTGTTTTCTTATCCTTGTCTGGGTATGTGTTTTCTTGTCCTTGTCTTGGTGTGTTTTCTTATCCTTGTCTGGGTGTGTTTTCTTATCCTTGTCTGGGTGTTTTCTTATCCTTGTCTGGGTGTTTTCTTATCCTTGTCTGGGTATGTGTTTTCTTGTCCTTGTCTTGGTGTGTTTTCTTATCCTTGTCTGGGTATGTGTTTTCTTGTCCTTGTCTTGGTGTGTTTTCTTATCCTTGTCTGGGTATGTGTTTTCTTGTCCTTGTCTTGGTGTGTTTTCTTATCCTTGTCTGGGTATGTGTTTTCTTGTCCTTGTCTTGGTATGTTTTCTTATCCTTGTCTGGGTATGTTTTCTTATCCTTATCAGCATCATCCTCGCCCTGATAGAAAAATAGAAAGAAACATTTGAGAACCAAAACTCCTTTCTGCTGGAGTAAACTGAAAAAAAAAACACACACACACAAACCTGTCATGATATACCAATAGAAGAGACCCACAACAGCTTAATTCCTCTGATATTGTACTGTAATTTAACATAGTGAACTCACCCACTGTTGGCGTAGGTGATGAGTAAAACAGAACTCTAGTCAACATATCGTGCACCACGAAAGGTTTAAATTTTTTACAACTGAAGTCAACATTGTGCACCACAAAAGGGTTAAATTTACGACTACAACTCGATATATCAATCGCCACGAAAGGGTTAAATTTACCACTACAACTCAATATATCAATCGCCACAAAAGGATTAAATTTACCACTACAACTCGATATATCAATCGCCACGAAAGGGTTAAATTTACGACTACAACTCAATATATCAATTGCCACGAAAGGGTTAAATTTACGACTACAACTCAACATATCATGCATCACGAAAGGGTTAAATTTACCACTACAACTCAACATATCAATCGCCACAAAAGGGTTAAATTTACGAATACAACTCGACATATCAATCGCCACGAAAGGGTTAAATTTACGAATACAACTCGACATATCAATCACCACGAAAGGGTTAAATTTACGACTATAACTCGACATATCAATCGCCACGAAAGGGTTAAATTTACAACTACAACTTGATATATCATGCGCCACGAAAGGGTTAAAATTTACGACTACAACTTGACATATGAGGAGTGATTGATAAGTTCTCGGCATAAAGTACAAATATTTGAAACACAAAGTTGATATTAGGTGCATTTGCAGATCAGGTTAATGTAAGATTAAACACAAAATTTCAATAAATTGAAAAAATTACATAAATTGAGAAAACTGATACAATTTCTCATAGAATAGTCATTCGCTACCTCTGCATCAAGGGCTTATCATCGAAGGAGATCCATGAGGATATGGTAGAGACTCTAGGGGAGAGTACCCCTTCTTACAGCACAGTGAAGAAATGGGCAGCTCAATTAAAACATGGAAGAGAGAGTCTGGAAGATGATCCCCGTCCAGGAAGACCAAGAACGGTAACCACCGATGAAACCACTAGCAAAATCCATGACATAATAATGGAAGATCGACAACTAACTGAGTGGTGCATTGCTACTAAATTGGGCATCTCCCAGAAACGTGCTCATGCCATTATTCACAATGATCTTCAAATGACATAGGCTTCTGCTCGATGGGTCCTGAAACTTCTTGGAGCTGATCACAAACGACAGCATCTCAACATGTCAAGAGACAATCTTGGCCATTTTTCTGCAGATCCTGAAAAGTTTCTTCAGCAATTTGTGACTATGGATGAGACTTGGGTTCCATCATTTTCAACCAGAAACCAAAGAACAGTCAAAGCAGTGGAAACATCATGGATCCCCACCTCCAAAGAAAGCAAGGGTGGTTCTGTCTGCAGGCAAAGTGATGGCTTCCATCTTTTTAGATTCAGAAGGTAGACTATCTTCAAAAGGGCAGAAGGTCAACGTGGCCTATTACACTAATCTTGTGAAGAAACTGCGGGTCAAATTGAGAGAAAAGCGTCGAGGGAAATTGATGAGAGGAGTCATCTTTCATCAAGACAATGCTCCAGTTCACAAGTTGGCGGTGGCAATGGCTGCCATCCATGAATGCGGCTTCCAGCTTCTTGAACATCCTCCTTATTCCCCAGATTTGGCCCCTTCAGACTATTACCTGTTTACCAAACTCAAAAAGGAGCTCAGTGGCCACAAATTTGCTTCAGATGATGATGTCATTCATGCTGTAGACCACTTTCTACTGGCACAAGATGCTGACTTTTACAAAGAAGGGATCCGTATGCTCCAGGATCGCTGGACTAAATGCATAAACTTGCAAGGGGACTATGTTGAGAAATAACCCCAAAAAGTTGTCCACAAATAATCCGTTGTACGTTATGCCGAGAACTTACAAGCAACCCTCGTATTATGCGCCACTAATGGGTTAATTTACGACTGCAAGAAACAAACACAAGTTTCTGACAGATGATATCTCGAAAAGTAAGCTAAAATGGACGTGAAAGAAAAGTACAACACTGAACAGAGACAAAGAGCAGACAACAAAGATCACATTTTTTTTCTGGAACAGGACATAGCAGACTACAAGTCTGACACCCACAAGGTGAAGGCTACCAGAATTCCACTCATGTCAGAATGGTCTCCAGGCCACACACATCTTTGCAAACTTACACTGTATGGAGATCAGAGAGTTCAACCTGACCCAGGGAAAAGAACAGGGAAAAATTGTGGCACACATGAAGAACTCCTACTGATTATGGGATTCATGGAGGCAACCCATCTCATCTAGATAACACATCACAGAAGAAGAAAGTCTACAAACAGTCACAGATGAACTATGGCAGATTTATTGTGAAGATGAAAACAGCATAAATTTGTTGTTAAACAAGCAGCACTGGCAATCAAGAAAATATTTCATAAACTCTCACTTGCGACATCTTGCCAGTATTGCTGGGGCATGAATGTAGAAGTTATATACAGTGCACTGGCACACAATAAGGCTTGCACGGTAATAACTTGTGCTGGTAGTGTTACTGTCTTCTACTGGGGCAGCAGAATTCTTGTCCAGGAAACATGGAGGAGAAAACATCTCAGGAAGACTTCGCTGCCAGAGAAAAACTGGAAATTATTTCATTCTTCATTTACAGTCTGTCCTGGATTTTTATGTTGATTTTGCATATGATACTTCCTCATGACATTGCCCATATTCTCTCCATCTTTCTGTGGCTGGACACTCAAAGACATCTCCATTTTTCTGTTGTTAGAGACTCAAAGACTCTCCATCTTTCTGTTGTTGGAAGCTCAAAGACTCTCCATCTTTCTATGATTGGAAGCTTAAAGACTCTCTATCTTTCTATGGTTGGGAACTCAAAGACTGCATTTCTAGAGTTGGACACTCAAAGACTCTGAGCTTTAGACTCTCCATCTTTCTATGGTTGGAAGTTCTAAGATATCTCTATCTTTCTGTGACTGAACATTGGAAGACTTTCCATCTTTCTGTTGTTGGAAACTGGAAGGCTATCTGTCTGTGATTTGACCCTAGAAGAGACTCCGTGGTTGTGAACTGTAAGACTGTTTATTTTGCCATCTAAGCTTGGCTTGCTTTCATTTCTGTTCTCTCCATTCTATTTTCTGCACATTTTCACGTTTCCATGGTCAGTTTATCAATCTCAGAATTTCTGTCTTGTAAGCCGAGCTGCCATTTAACATCTTAATGTAAAAAAAAAAAAAAAGTAACATCCATGCTTCCATGCCATTAAGGCATATTGGGGAATCCAGCGTTAGGCCCACATTTTCCATGATTTTCGGCACACGAAAGTGTGATGTGGTCAGTATCACGCCCGGCTGCTTTACCTTCCCAGATTTCTCTGGAACCCATTTTTTAGAGGCTGGGTGGACCCCGGGGGCTTTATCTTAATGTAAGGATTCTTAATTAAACGTATGACCTGACTTATGAGGTCTGGCAATATTCTTAAATTTCACCAGACTTGGAGAGGACAGCAGAAACAGAACAACTGTGATTGTATTTATTGTTTTATCCTGTCAGTCCTTTGCTATGTAAGAACCATTTTACTATTATTTCATGAATTTCCTGTGAACTTTTAGCTGAGAAATTCACAACCTGTTTACTGTGACTACGACCACTGACTAGTACAGTCACTGCCCAGAAGGAAAGCAATGGTAAACTATCTTCTGGAAATATACCAAGAAACTCAAACAGCAATATGAAAAATCAAATAAGAAAAATCTAAATTGATGACAACTGACAAAACAAACAAGGCAGCTGAAATCTGTATCAATGAGGGAAATTAAAAGGAGGGCATCTATCGCTCTTCAGAAAGTAAAACAACTAAAGAATCTGTGGAGAGAAACAGACAGAACTACAAAAATAAGATTTTTAAGGGCATGCATCTTTCCCATCGCAACATATGCCTGTGAGACCTGGACACTTAACAAAACAGATGAGAAACACATAAATGCCTTTGAATGTAAATGCTACAGAAGAGTTCTTCAAATATCATGGACGCAAAAAAGAACAAATATATCTATACTACAAGAATTTAATATTGAAGACGGCTGTCTAGTAAGAGGATTAAACAGAGAAAACTTAAATATTTTGGACACATTAAACATCATGATAATATAGAGAAGACCGTCTTAGAAGGGTACATAATGGGGAAAAGAAAGAGGAAGACCAAGGCTAAGATTGCAGGACATCGTTGATGATCTGGAAATGGATGCATCAGCAGCAGGCCATCTTGCTCACAACCGAGAGGCCTACAGGAGTGCTGTTAGGGAGGCAAAGTTCCGCAAGGGACATGCAAATGAGTGAATGTTTACTGTGTGAAACTTTTCATTCTTTATTACAGACCACTCTGTTATCTGCTAGTTCTTAACAAAAACAAAAAACAAAACAACCAGTGCTAGCCAGTGAACAGACAGGAATCAGTTTACTGCCAGACTTTCTTTCTCAGCTTGTTATACACAGACTGCCAGTCATGCCACATCATGCAGATGACTTCATATTAACCATGTCAAAGTACAAACAAGTGGAAGGCCTCAGCCTGGGGAATAAATCTAGGAGCATCTTCTCCTGGAGTGCCAGACATCAAGCTCGCCTTGGAGTCTCCATCTTTCTATGGTTGGAAGTTCTAAGATATCTCTATCTTTCTGTGACTGAACATTGGAAGACTTTCCATCTTTCTGTTGTTGGAAACTGGAAGGCTATCTGTCTGTGATTTGACCCTAGAAGAGACTCCGTGGTTGTGAACTGTAAGACTGTTTATTTTGCCATCTAAGCTTGGCTTGCTTTCATTTCTGTTCTCTCCATTCTATTTTCTGCACATTTTCACGTTTCCATGGTCAGTTTATCAATCTCAGAATTTCTGTCTTGTAAGCCGAGCTGCCATTTAACATCTTAATGTAAAAAAAAAAAAAAGTAACATCCATGCTTCCATGCCATTAAGGCATATTGGGGAATCCAGCGTTAGGCCCACATTTTCCATGATTTTCGGCACACGAAAGTGTGATGTGGTCAGTATCACGCCCGGCTGCTTTACCTTCCCAGATTTCTCTGGAACCCATTTTTTAGAGGCTGGGTGGACCCCGGGGGCTTTATCTTAATGTAAGGATTCTTAATTAAACGTATGACCTGACTTATGAGGTCTGGCAATATTCTTAAATTTCACCAGACTTGGAGAGGACAGCAGAAACAGAACAACTGTGATTGTATTTATTGTTTTATCCTGTCAGTCCTTTGCTATGTAAGAACCATTTTACTATTATTTCATGAATTTCCTGTGAACTTTTAGCTGAGAAATTCACAACCTGTTTACTGTGACTACGACCACTGACTAGTACAGTCACTGCCCAGAAGGAAAGCAATGGTAAACTATCTTCTGGAAATATACCAAGAAACTCAAACAGCAATATGAAAAATCAAATAAGAAAAATCTAAATTGATGACAACTGACAAAACAAACAAGGCAGCTGAAATCTGTATCAATGAGGGAAATTAAAAGGAGGGCATCTATCGCTCTTCAGAAAGTAAAACAACTAAAGAATCTGTGGAGAGAAACAGACAGAACTACAAAAATAAGATTTTTAAGGGCATGCATCTTTCCCATCGCAACATATGCCTGTGAGACCTGGACACTTAACAAAACAGATGAGAAACACATAAATGCCTTTGAATGTAAATGCTACAGAAGAGTTCTTCAAATATCATGGACACAAAAAAGAACAAATATATCTATACTACAAGAATTTAATATTGAAGACGGCTGTCTAGTAAAGAGGATTAAACAGAGAAAACTTAAATATTTTGGACACATTAAACATCATGATAATATAGAGAAGACCGTCTTAGAAGGGTACATAATGGGGAAAAGAAAGAGGAAGACCAAGGCTAAGATTGCAGGACATCGTTGATGATCTGGAAATGGATGCATCAGCAGCAGGCCATCTTGCTCACAACCGAGAGGCCTACAGGAGTGCTGTTAGGGAGGCAGAGTTCCGCAAGGGACATGCAAATGAATGAATGTTTACTGTGTGAAACTTTTCATTCTTTATTACAGACCACTCTGTTATCTGCTAGTTCTTAACAAAAACAGAAAACAAAACAACCAGTGCTAGCCAGTGAACAGACAGGAATCAGTTTACTGCCAGACTTTCTTTCTCAGCTTGTTATACACAGACTGCCAGTCATGCCACATCATGCAGATGACTTCATATTAACCATGTCAAAGTACAAACAAGTGGAAGGCCTCAGCCTGGGGAATAAATCTAGGAGCATCTTCTCCTGGAGTGCCAGACATCAAGCTCGCCTTGGAGTGCCAGGCATCAAGCTCGCCTTGGAGTGCCAGACATCAAGCTCACCTTGGAGTGCCAGACATCAAGCTCATCTTGAAGTGCCAGACATCAAGCTCACCTTGGAGTGCCAGACATCAAGCTCACATTGGAGTGCCAGACATCAAGCTCATCTTGGAGTGCCAGACATCAAGATCACCTTGGAGTGCCAGACATCAAGCTCACCTTGGAGTGCCAGACATCAAGCTCACCTTGGAGTGCCAGACATCAAGCTCACCTTGGAGGCCACTGTCAGAAACCGAAGCAGAAACAAGTTTTGCCAGACAGCGCCAAATTTAGCATCTTACCGAATACCCAAGAAAGATTCTCTGTGACGCTATGTGTGCTCTGTCTGTGAGGCTGTGTATGCTATGTCTGTGACGCTATGTGTGCTCAATTTGTGAGGCTGTGTATGCTCTGTCTGTGAGGCCATGTGTGCTCTGTCTATGAGGCTATGTCTGTGTATGCTGTCTGTGAGGCTGTGTATGCTCTGTCTGTGAGGCCATGTATGCTCTATCTATGAGGCTGTGTGCTATGTCTGTGAGGCTGTGCATGCTCTGTCTGTGAGGCTGTGTATGCTATGTCTGTGAGGCTATGTGTGCTCAATTTGTGAGGCTGTGTATGCTCTGTCTGTGAGGCTGTGTATGCTCTGTCTGTGAGGCTGTGTATGCTCTGTATTTTCCAAGTATCCCTCACTTCAACTCACATTCATAAAATGTCTTGAACGCTGAACAAAAGAAAATGTTTTTTCATGATAAAAGTAATATTTATTCCATAGAGATATAAATAATGTGATTGATGTTATGCGTTTGTGAATGACTTTAATTCTAGCAGTGGACAATCACGATAGAAGCTCTGAAGCTTATCTTTACAAGTGGATAATAAAAGAAACTCAAATATTTCACAACTATGCTATACGATGACAGACGGCCACCGGTCCCACACTTGAGGATTATGTCAAACATGAATAGTTTGCTGTAAAAAAAACCCCAAAAATCTTGCAATCACTGTGCACATATATTTATATGTCTTCTCTTCCTTCATCATACGAGTTGATATTTAATGTCCAGGCTGACCAGCAGGCTGAGAATGATATGCTATGTACAAATGTACAAAAATATGCTATGTACACACACAAAATAAAATGTGAAAGAAAATATTAATGTTATAAACAATTATTTGTTAATGGATAGAAACAAATAATATAAACAATTCCTAGTTAACTGAAAGAAACAAATTAGACATTATAAACAATTTCTAGTTGACTGAAAGAAACAAACTAGACATTATAAACAATTTCTAGTGTAAGCAAATCTTAGATAACTGAGAGAAACAAACTAAGCAAATCCTAGATAACAGAGAGAAACAAACTAAACAGTGTAAGCAAATCTTAGATAACAGAGAGAAACAAACTAAACAGTGTAAGCAAATCTTAGATAACAGAGAGAAACAAACTAAACAGTGTAAGCAAATCTTAGATAACAGAGAGAAACAAACTAAACAGTGTAAGCAAATCTTAGATAACAGAGAGAAACAAACTAAACAGTGTAAGCAAATCTTAGATAACAGAGAGAAACAAACTAAACAGTGTAAGCAAGCCCTAGATAACAGAGAGAAACAAACTAAACAGTGTAAGCAAATCCTAGATAACAGAGAGAAACAAACTAAACAGTGTAAGCAAACCCTAGATAACAGAGAGAAACAAACTAAACAGTGTAAGCAAATCTTAGATAACAGAGAGAAACAAACTAAACAGTGTAAGCAAATCTTAGATAACAGAGAGAAACAAACTAAACAGTGTAAGCAAATCTTAGATAACAGAGAGAAACAAACTAAACAGTGTAAGCAAACCCTAGATAACAGAGAGAAACAAACTAAACAGTGTAAGCAAACCCTAGATAACGGTGAGAAACAAATTAAACAACTAGCTAATGCTGAGAAATGAGAACAACCTCTTCTTGCCACAGTAATAATAAAAAGTAGACAGAAGAGACGTACGGTTCAGTCTGACAAAAAGTTGACAAAAGGATGACCAGCTAACAGCTGGCATAATGTCATGGAACAATGGCAAAAAAAGTAAATAAACAAACTGATATTTGAGAAAAATCTGACATGATTTATACTAGTAGAACAATGTTCTTTTATAACCACAGATGAAAACTGATTTAATCCTTTCATTTTCATCCTGGTAGGATTTTTTTTTCAAGAGTGAGCAAATTTGGCAGGAATGAGAGCAGAAAAAAAAAAAAAAAACACATTTTGGAAAATGCCTTTTCAAGGACCACGTAAGAAAAAAAAATTAAGAATATATTTCTTCTAGTATCCTCCTCATTTAAAGATGGGCACAAAATATGCCAAAACAACGTTGGTAAGCTCAAAGTAGAAACAGGCGACTGGCTGAGAAATGAGATAAAGAGACAATGATAAAGGATAAAAGCTGGCAAACAATATGAGGTCACGCTCCAGACTATGGCTCAAACAAAGGCTGGCAAGAAGTCATCCAACAACAGCAGTCTGGAGTACGATGCCATGCTGTTTGCCAACTGGTCCCCTTTAACATCGTCTCTTTATCTCATTTCTCAGCCAGTCATCTGTTTTTACTCTGAGCTTACCAACATCTGTTTGAGCATATTTTGTGCCGCTTTTCTTAAGAAAAGGATAGCAAATGAGGTAAATTCTTAATTTTTCATCTATTTCTTTAAATTTTATTTGTTGTGTTGGTTTTTGTTTTTGTGTGCGGTCCTTGAAAAAGGCATGTGCCAAAATACTGGATCGTGAACTATCTTACATTTACATAATGTGTTTCAAGTTTTATTCTACATTTATGAAATGAGTCTCTAGTCTTATTCTACATTTACAAAATGAGTTTCTAATCTTATCCTATGCTTACATAATGAGTTTCTAATTTTATCCTACACATATTCTATGTAGAGATTTTAAGCTCACAGTCCTGTTCTACACACGTGATAAGTTCTCAATTACATTTTACATTTATAAGTTCCTAATCTTATCATGTGTAAGCTTGTAATTATTTATCTCCCTACAATGGACATATGTTCAGAAAGTAATGCACCACATCATTTTCTTCAGCTAATAATGAAGATAGAAGCATGAAATTTTGCACACTTTAAATATGGCATGTGCCAATTGTGTGAACCAAACTCCACCGCAACTGGCCAAAGAATACGGCTGCCCTAACCTGTTGCAGAGAAGGAAATTGCTGAGAACATTCACAAGCATCTATGTGATGTGTATGGAAGTTTTGCAGTCGACAGGAGTACAGTCAGTCGTTGGGTTAAGAGAATCAAAGAATCAATAAGTGGAGATAAGGAGTTGCATGATTAGCTGCTCTGTGGACGTCCTGCCACAGCCACCAAAGCAGAAATGTTGAAATGCGTTGAGGGCATTATTCTTACTGATAGGTGTATCACTACTCAACAGTTGGCCTTACAGCTGTCAGTCAGCAATGGTAGTGCAAATGCAGTTATAAAAGCTCTCGGACTTTCTAAGGTTTGCGCAAGATGGGTTCCTTGAAGTCTCACAAATGAACATCGATTGCAAAGGAAAGCAGTTTCTTCTGAATTGTTGGAGTGTTTCAGTGCTGAGGGAGAGAACTTTTTGGCTAAGATGGTAACAGGTGACAAAACCTGGGCACATCATTTTGAACCTGAGACAAAAAGACAGTCAATGGAGTGGCATCATCCACAATAACCACGAAGAAAGAAATTCAAGACAACTCCTTCAGCTGGAAAGATGATCACTCTCTTTTGGGACATTGAAGGTGTGATTCTTATGGATGTTATGCCAAGAGAGAGACATTAAGACACTGAAAAAACGTAATCAGAGTTTTCACAGAGTTCGGCTGCACAAGAATCCAGCAGACCTGCTTCTCCTTCATGGCAATGGGCACCCTCACACAAGTCTGGCAACACCTGAAGCAATCATCAAACTGGGTTGGACTGTACTACCCCATCCACCCTATAGTCCCAATTTGGCACCCTATGATTTCCATCTGTCTGGTCCACTTAAAGATACTCCGAGGGGTAAGGTTTGAAGATGATGAAGGAGTGATTCAAAAAGCGAAGAAATGGCTACATAATCAAGAGAAAATCTGGCATGGGCTAGGATTACATGCACTTGTTTCATGCTGGTGTAAAGCCGTACAAGTTGATGGGGATTATGTTGAATAATACCGATGTTTATATGATATATCCATGTATATTGTGTACAAATTTCTTGCTTTTTGAATGAACAGCTCCTGAGAAAAATGATGCGGTACATTACTCTCTGAACGCCCCTCGTATGGAGACTTTTAATTATTAATCTCCCCACAATGGACATATAAAGAAAAAAACTGCCACAGAGATAGTAGCAGACTGTGAGGAATACACACACACACACACACACAAAAGTTATTTCAAAAACATGGCAGGGTGTAATAAAAGACAAACCCATGAAGCTGGGACATCTTAAAAATTAAAACACATCTGACGAGCATGTAAAACAGAATGAACATAACCCAAGGGCCATAACTCACGCTGGAGTGGATAATAACGGCTGTCCGTCCTGGCACAATGGCAAAGAAGGAAACAAACATATCAAAATTTCAGAAAGATCTGACATGCTCTATACAAGCAGAACAATACTGCTTTATAATCACAGATGAAAACTGATTTAATCCTTTCACTCTGGCATGAATCTTTTTCTATGGGGTGGGTTATATTACATTCAGATCTAGACCACATTCAACCGGTGACTACAAAAATGCAGTCTTTTAATGTCAATGCCTGGCAATCAGGCTTGCTTTAAAGTAAACAACATCATAAACATTACATACAAAACTGATGAAAAGTTTTCTCTTCACTTTGTTTACACCTGTACTTCAGATGAACAAATGTGACTCATCACACAACACATGGAAAATGCCTGTATCCGACATCAAAAGGAGTTTGGGGCCAACACATTCAAGTCCTTCTTGGTGACCTCCATCTTCTCCCCTTCTGTTGATCTGACCAGCCAAGCTCCAAACTGCCGTGTTCTGGACAAGATGCCAAAGCCAGAGTTCTGATGCAGGGCTTGCTCTGTTACATCACTCTCAAATTTTGATGCATCTGGTTTCAGAGATGATGGTAAAACAAGAGCATTCTCGCTGTTGGGAGGAGCATCATTTCTGTTGCCATCTTTGTTCTCTGCAACTTCTAGAAGGTCATTATGTGACTGATTACGACGTACAAGGTCTGAAGCCAGAGGCGAGTCTCTTGGAGGACTGCCACGAAAACTTGGCAAGACGGACAGATGCGGGCTTGATTTTACTCGAGTTAAAATCGAACTAGTTGCTGAAGTCTTGGGGCCGACATCTGCAACAGAGGATCCTGCGTCAAACGGGTGAGAGCCATCACTGCCATAGCTGGTGAAGTTGCTATATATATTTGTGCTGGACCCACCAGGTTTAGCCAGCATGTGGGTCTGTGTGAGTGTGGTGTTGAATTTGGCCAGAACTTCACTACTTTTCAGTGCATCATCTGTCTCTTCTTGACTCGAAGAGTAACGGCGTACATAGCCATGGGATACTGGATGATGCTGGCTCGGACTGGGCTTGCCTCCACATGGGTAGAAAGACTGAAACACCAATCCTGACTGGTCTGGTATGTTAGCCCGTACCTTCCGAGCTGCA
Source organism: Achatina immaculata (assembly GCA_009760885.1). Lineage (NCBI taxonomy): Eukaryota > Metazoa > Mollusca > Gastropoda > Stylommatophora > Achatinidae > Lissachatina > Lissachatina immaculata. The sequence continues at coordinate 64,501,386 of CM019713.1, read as the reverse complement.
AAAGACAAAATAATAGCAATAAGGAATTACACTATTAATATTCATACACTACATCAAGAAATAATGATCAGTTCAATATCATTTTATGTGAGGGCAACATTCATACATTAAGAAATAATGATCAACTGAATATCATACAGCAATAGTCACACAATGTGTCATGAAATAATCTCCATAATAATCATCAACTGAATATCATATTTACAAGAATGATTTACATATTCAAGATATATGGTCATCTTTTATCATATAAATGTTTTATATTCTTGTTAACAAGACTGTCATTATTATTATTATGAAAAAAGGACTATTCATCAAGAATTATGTATGCATGTAAAGTTTCAAGTTCAGTGTCTGTAAATGTACAAATCTTACTGCTAGTGAAGTGCAAAAACAGATATAGGCAAACATGCTACATTCAATCTTCTCTTCTTACCCTAGACAAACATGCAACATTCAATTTTCTCTTCTTACTCTAGACAAACATGCAACATTCAATCTTCTCTTCTTACTCTAGACAAACATGCTACATTCAATCTTCTCTTCGTACTCGAGACAAACATGCTACATTCAATCCTCCCTTCTTACTCTAGACAAACATGCTACATTAAGCCTCTCTTCTTACTCTAGACAAACATGCTACATTCAACCTCCCTTCTTACTCTAGACAAACATGCTACATTCAATCCTCCCTTCTTACTCTAGACAAACATGCTACATTCAATCCTCCCTTCTTACTCTAGAAAAACATGCTACATTCAACCTCCCTTCTTACTCTAGACAAACATGCTACATTCAATCTACTTTTCAGACTCTAGACAAATACACTACACTCAGGCTAACGGGAAGCTGAGTTCTGACAGAGAACTTTCTGGGTTGGTCTATTTTCAAAATTGTAAAAAAAAAAGTGTAACAATGAACAACAGTGATACAGTACAGCATTGTTAACAGGAATAACTTAAACAGAGAAATATATGTGGAAAAGAAAAACTTTATGAGATCAGAATCAGAAATGATGACTCGTAGCTAGCTACTACTTTCAGCAGTTGTAAGGACAGACAATATTACATGTAATAATGCACTGATAATAATCTGATATAGTGAAAAAAAAAACGCATGCATATATAATGATGTTTAATAAAGGAAGAAATAATATAACTGTGTGAATTTAGAAAAGTCAAATATAACTACATGAATTTAGAAGAGTTACACAGTATATAACTATATTAATTTAGAAGAAATACATACAACTTGCTGCTGTGACAAATGAATGAAAGCATATGTAACAACAAATATGGGAAATATGAAAGAATATTTAAAATAAACAGAAAGGGCCCTGTGTTACCTGCAACCTCCAGAATTATCAACATAACGATAATATCAGTGATTTCATAAACCAGGGAATACACTAACACAACAAGCCAGGCCAAGCTGTATCCTGAAGGCCTGCTTTAAAACCATCCATGTGTCAAATATGCTCAGTTACGTACTTAAGAAAAATGGACTTGCTTTATTTCTCTCGTGAACACTGAAATCTACAGTATGTATGAACTATATTTGATCAATTACTGATCGCGTTTATCTGTAGTTTGTAGAAAGTCAACACACGGCGCTTTTGTCTGTTCCTTGGAGTCTGTGGACTCCATCATCCAGCTGGAGTTAGATATAGCGCCAAGAAACCCAATCAAACCACAGGTCCAACCAAGAAAGCCAGTCAAACCACTGGTCCAACCAAGAAAGCCAGTCAAACCACAGATCCAACAACAGCCTTAGGTGAGAGCATACAAAGGCTGTAACGATTTAGGAACATATCTGAAGACTACCAAAGTACAGTGTCACTCACTCCGCAGCGCAACTTTCAGCCTATAAAAATCTTTTTCCTAATGCTTCTATGCGTTACAGAGAAAAAAAATTCTGAAACGCAGCTCGTAACAAATAAATTTTATTTCCCTCATCATTTTCGATCGGTTACAACAACAAATAATAATAATAATGCAGATAAACTGCGACAAATGTTAGATATATAAGGACAGTACAGTATAGCTAAATACACTATGAAAAGATAGCAGAGTATACCTAAAACAACGTTGAGTACTGCCGAGATCTGATGCCTAAATCTGGTGTGCATGTGGCCAAAATCCTTGTCATAAGACTCCATCTGACATCTGTAGTAAGCTTCTGTAGATTTTCTTGTCCTTCCAGCTGGCGCCCGGGCCTATCTGTCAGTTCACTGAATCATACACACACAAACCAGCAAGTTCACATGCCGTGTTTCCTCAAGTTTTGTGCAGACGCGCCATGTACGCGGCACTCGTTTATACTGATCAAGTCAACGATTAGGGGGAGATCTTATATAAGACTGCACGCGACCTTCCCCAGATTGTTCTCACTCAACCATCCACAACACCTTCTACTGGCACTGACCCGGCTCAGACTGGCCCGTAAATATTGTCCAATAAGGTTGCACGCTAAAAATAGATGTGTTATTTTTATTGGCGGAGGTTTCGGTCACGACTCTATGACGTCACGACTGTTTACAAAGGCCAAGGAACCCGGATCAAGGCCGGTTAATGTCTTCTTGGATGTCGGCATGGGAGCGTGAGTACGGTGAGTCTACTGGCCTGAATTAGCTCCACCACCCCCACCCCCCCCCCCCTTGCAGGTAATACGGCTCAGTGCTTCACGGACTTGTATGTATAAAATAGAAAAAAGTAGGAGCAGCTTTATTACTTAACGATTACAAAGTTGTGACATCGTTAAGCTGTGTAATCGTTAGGTAATAAAGCTGCTCCTACTCTCTTCCTAGTTTATACATTCTGGCATCACAGCTTTACTGCAGTGCTTCGTCTATAGTTGCATACTTATACACTGATTACTGTGTTCACGGACTTGTAATGCGATACACAGTTACACTGGCACGACTTGCCAACAATACCAACAGCCTAGTGCTCACCCACCACTACCTGTCCTAACGCGCGGCCCCAACTTACACCACCCAGGACACGTGACAGCCGCGAGGGATAATGGTATGAGACGTGGCTAGACTCGACCTTAACTCACAATGACAAGACGCAACTCTGTCATCAAGTGTTAACAACAAGCAAGTGGTCAGAGAAGACAACTACTTCTCGTAAACTAAGAGAACACATCTTTCTAGGACTTGACCTGGAAAACATGGCAGACAAAGGACTTTAGTGAGGAGACGTGAGAGAGAGAGTAAGTAATAAATCTCAGGCTTAGTCTTAGACTTACCACACAGTACTGCTTCCTCTACCCTCCATACTTCTCTCACATACACCGAAAGACATGGATCAACAGACAGTCGATGACGGAGACAGGCAGAGAGAGAGAGAGAGAGAGAGAGAGAGAGAGAGAGAGAGAGAGAAAATGAATGAATGATCTTTATTTTAAAAGGGTTCAGAATTTGGCGCGCAGGTCCGTCTTACACTCTGTATAAACTAGAAAAAAAGTAGGAGCAGCTTTATTACTTAACGATTACATTATGCCCTTTATCACTTCATCTTTCATTCTTCCCACACACTCGATTTAATATAAGTACACAAATCACACACACATATATATATATATATATATATATATATATATATATATATATATATATATGTCATACTGAAAGTCGTGAGCAATTTTTTTTAAATCAGAATTTATAGACAGAGAAAATATAAATGTATCACCTTAACTGCATCCTTTTCTTCACTTTTCAACATAATCTCCATTTCTCTGCACACATTTTTCCCATCACTCTGCAAGTTTGAAAATATCCTCCCGGTAGAATTCCGTTCCAGCTGACCGACGGCACAGACGCACTGCTTTCTGGACGTTCCCTCTTGTGGGACCCAGCTGGCACAAACTTTTCTATAGACTAGGGTTTTAATCATTTCCTGTACTGCTTTGTGTCATATTCCAAGATTTACAGCGATTTCAGATACTGTGACACGTCTGTCTTCTTTAATGATGTCGTTAACCCTTTCCACGTTGCGTTCAGTGGAGGCAGTTCGAGGACGACCGCTGCGAGGCATATCTTGGATGCTCGTGTTTCTATCCTTGAAATATTTCACTCACCTCTTAACAATGATAGCACCCTACACACATCTCAATAAGCAAGCTGAAGTCTTTGGTGAATTTCAGCAGCGGGAATTTCCTCTTTAACGAGGAACTCAATAACAGTACGCTGACGAAACGAAACTTCAGCACCCGCCATTTTGTTTATGCTCCACGTGGTCACGTGACATATGGTGGTGACGTCATGTGTCCTCTACATGAAGTGCAAATGATGCAGTTAAGGTGCTACATTTATATTTTCTCAATCAATAAATTCTGATTTTAAAAAAAAATGTGCTCACGACTTTCGGTATGACCATCGTATATATAAGAATGTAAGATGAACTATACGAAATATAAGTATACAGATTACATGAAAAAATCTAAGGATGAAACTATTACATTCAAAAATACAGGATAATGAACTATATGAAAGGTAACTATTCTAACAAGACAGAGCACACACACACACACGTGCACATACATACACAGAATATACATTTTAATGAAGTTCTTCTGATATTCCACTCTTGCACATTTACTAAGATAATTTCTAACAAGATCTAAGAAGTTATGTTTAGAACTATGTTCTTTTAGAACAGAACTTGGTGGCTAGTGAGTCAAGGTATGAAAAGCCATTACACATTTAATGGAGGCAAACAGTTACAAGCCAGTAATTACTGAAAAAGGCTTGTGTTAAAGGCTGAAGTATTACTAATGGATTTTAGATGGTAGGAGAGGGGGTTCTTGAGCTGTACTGCAGAATATGCAAGGCTTTTCTTGTATAGATCTAGCCTGGGTTTATAAGAAGAAGGCAGTTTCTTAAACGTTGGCTATATTTAATGCCACAGGTAAGGCAGAGAGAGAGAGAGAGAGAGAGAGAGAGAGAGAGAAGTTCTTCCGAACACAACAGTCACAACTCTTAACACTCAAGCTTGGTGGGTATTACCCAAATAACAAATTCGTGTCTCCCCCCCCCCCCCCCCGGTTTATATATTACCCAAATAACAAATTCGTGTCTCCCCCTCCCCCCGGTTTATATATTACCCAAATAACAAATTCGTGTCTCCCCCTCCCCCCCCCCCCCGGTTATATATTACCCAAATAACAAATTCGTGTCTCCCCCTCCCCCCCCCCCCCGGTTTATATATTACCCAAATAACAAATTCGTGTCTCCCCCCCCCCCCGGTTTATATATTACCCAAATAACAAATTCGTGTCTCCCCCTCCCCCCCCCCCCGGTTTATATATTACCCAAATAACAAATTCGTGTCTCCCCCTCCCCCCCCCCGGTTTATATATTACCCAAATAACAAATTCATGTCCCGTCCCCCCAAAAGCACCTGACCCCAACACCCTAAACCTGCTAACAAAACACCATCAGAAACGACCAAATCCTACACAAAAGTTGACAAGAAGCAATCTCTCACGTCACAGGCGCAACCCAAAGCTGGCTGGCGTTTTCCTTGTCACGTGACAACGTCAAAGCGGCACATCCTGACCTCAGCACAGGATGTTTCTATTTATTTAACGTCAACTTGAACCTGGGATTATACAAAAGCTCTCCCCTCAACCCCCCCCCCCCCCCCCCCCCCCCGCGAGCCAGATCTGATGACAAAAATACTCCACAAACTGCTGCACAGGACAATGACCTATCGGACAAGTACATGTACACTTTTACTGCACATCCGGCTCCACCCAGTTTCTGCACAAAACAGAAGCTGTCATCTGTAACTGAGGGCTGGGGGTAACTGGGTGACAAGCTGCATCTCTCTATCCTCGCCTCGAGACTCATCAGAACACTAAAGTCTGCTACATGAACCTATGTCAAGACTAGCTAGAACACTAAAGTCTGCTACATGAACCTATGTCAAGACTCATCAGAACACTAAAGTCTGCTACATGAACCTATGCCAAGACTCACCAGAACACTAAAGTCTGCTACATGAACCTATGTCAAGACTCACCAGAACACTAAAGTCTGCTACATGAACCTATGTCAAGACTCACCAGAACACTAAAGTCTGCTACATGAACCTATGTCAAGACTCATCAGAACACTAAAGTCTGCTACATGAACCTATGTCAAGACTCACCAGAACACTAAAGTCTGCTACACGAACCTATGTCAAGACTCACCAGAACACTAAAGTCTGCTACACGAACCTATGTCAAGACTCACCAGAACACTAAAGTCTGCTACATGAACCTATGTCAAGACTAGCCAGAACACTAAAGTCTGCTACATGAACCTATGTCAAGACTCACCAGAACACTAAAGTCTGCTACATGAACCTATGTCAAGACTCGCTTGAACACTAAAGTATGCTACATGAACTAGCTAGAACACTAAAGTCTGCTACATGAACCTATGTCAAAACTAGCTAGAACACTAAAGTCTGCTACATGAACCTATGTCAAGACTCGCTAGAACACTAAAGTCTACTATATGAATCCATGTCAGAGTTCAGTAGCTTCAGAAAAACGGGCACTACGTTTTAGTTATCTCCTTTAAACTTTGAAATCAACAACTCCCCCCCCCCAACCCCCCTACACGTGCTTGCCAGAGACTCGGTCAGTGCACCTGTTGTCTGCCCTATTTTCTGCTAGTGCGGAGTGTGGGGGCAGACTTCAGACAAAAACACAAGCTAAGACAAAAACACGTATCTTGTGACAGACATTTTATATGGCTTTCTAGTGTTAGCACTCGCGCTTTGTTTTGTGCACGATTAGCCACGAGAGAAGAGCGCACTAACGAACTGCGCCATCTCACACTTCCTGCGTTAGTACACTGTTCTCTCGTGGCTAGACGGCTACTCATCCTACCAGAGTCCGTGGTTCGAATCCCAGGTAATTCTCTTGTGATTCTTTTCTTTCTCTCGCGTCTCACTAAAGTGCCTTGTCCACGATTTTTTCGAGGTATAATCCTACAAAACTGTGTTATCTTACTTGACCGTACGAAAGCCTCGTAGTTTCCTATTTATAAAAAAAAAAAATAGTTCAGTAACCAGGGGCACTCTAAACATACCAGAAGCTGCGGAGATGTGCTTCCTAAGATTGATGAGAACACCATGGACAGCCAAGAAAACAAACGATGAGGTTCTAAGTGAGGTCAGGCAACATTCAGAACACAACAATCCAGATTTGTAAGACATGTTTTGAGAAGAGGCAGACTGGAACACCTGGTGACAACAGGAAAACTGGAGGGGAAAAGGAACAGAGGAAGACAAAGAAACAATATAACTTGATGAACTAAAAGAGTGGCACAGAGCACAGCCCAACACATAGTGGGATACCGGACATTGAGAAAGCTGACCATCTGGCCAAAGAGGGCATGGAGAAACCAGACGTACCAATCACCTATAATGAGAAGAAAAGCATGATAAAAACCTACAGGAAGCCACAAACACCACCACATGATGACTATCACATGCTAAACAGAAAGGAACAAGTCACCATTTTCCGTCTCCGAACACGACACACCCGACTGAGTCATATGTATACAAAGTTTTAAGTTGGTACTACTACTCTCTCTTTGTACATGTGCCCAGGTGCCCCAAACTGTGGAACATATCCTCATAAACTGCACCAACTATGAGACACTGACAAGCAGAACTGGCTCAGTGAAAGATAAGCTCTACAGTTCCATACATGACTTACAAAAAACTGAAGAGACATAAATATAGATAGAAAATGCGTACGAAGAAGAAGTAGTAGTCAGAGGAAGCAGGATGGATGAACAGAATGAATGATTTACGCACTCAAACCCCAAATTCTTCCAAACATCCATTCTGTGAGCAGGTGCACTGTCCTGCTTCCTTCAGCATTTTTCTCTCATCATTTAACCAGCGCATCAAGTTGCAGCAGTATTATCAAGCTGCAGCAGTATTATCAAGTTGCAGCAGTATTATCAAGTTGCAGCAGTATTAACAGCATGGCTCTTCCGAAGACAGACAATTATCAAAATACATTCCTTATTCTCTGGCCGGCCCCAGCCTGGGGAAGCTGACAAGCGAGCACAAGACATTCCTTACTCTGGCCGGCCCCAGCCTGGGGAAGCTGACAAGCGAGCACAAGACATTCCTTACTCTGGCCGGCCCCAGCCTGGGGAAGCAGACAAGCGAGCACAAGACATTCCTTACTCTGGCCGGCCCCAGCCTGGGGAAGCTGACAAGCAAGCACAAGACATTCCTTACTCTGGCCGGCCCCAGCCTGGGGAAGCAGACAAGCAAGCACAAGACATTCCTTACTCTGGCCGGCCCCAGCCTGGGGAAGCTGACAAGCAAGCACAAGACATTCCTTACTCTGGCCGGCCCCAGCCTGGGGAAGCAGACAAGCAAGCACAAGATATTCCTTACTCTGGCCGGCCCCAGCCTGGAGAAGCAGACAAGCAAGCACAAGACATTCCTTACTCTGGCCGGCCCCAGCCTGGAGAAGCAGACAAGCAAGCACAAGGCAGTGACTCAGAGCAGACAACCAGGAGACTGCAAAAGTCACTTTGGACAGCCTGTGTCTGGAGGACATCTGGCTGAGTGACAACAATCATCATCAGGTGAAGGATCAAGTTGGAGGACATCTGGCTGAGTGACAACAATCATCATCAGGAGGAGGATCAAGTTGGAGGACATCTGGCTGAGTGACAACAATCATCATCAGGTGAAGGATCAAGTTGGAGGACATCTGGCTGAGTGACAACAATCATCATCAGGAGGAGGATCAAGTTGAAGGACATCTGGCTGAATGACAACAATCATCATCAGGAGGAGGAGAGGGGAAGTGAACGTTTTCCCGAAGTGGTTTAGCACGGGTTACCCACAACCAGTGTGTGACTGGCTCCATCAGCAGACGCACAATTCAGTGTGTGACTGGCTCCATCAGCAGACGCACAATTCAGTGTGTGACTGGCTCCATCAGCAGACGCACAATTCAGTGTGTGACTGGCTCCATCAGCAGACGCACAATTCAGTGTGTGACTGGCTCCATCAGCAGACGCACAATTCAGTGTGTGACTGGCTCCATCAGCAGACGCACAATTCAGTGTGTGACTGGCTCCATCAGCAGATGCACAATTCAGTGTGTGGCTGGCTCCATCAGCAGACGCACAATTCAGTGTGTGGCTGGCTCCATCAGCAGACGCACAATTCAGTGTGTGGCTGGCTCCATCAGCAGACGCACAATTCAGTGTGTGGCTGGCTCCATCAGCAGACACACAATTCAGTGTGTGGCTGGCTCCATCAGCAGACGTACAATTCAGTGTGTGGCTGGCTCCATCAGCAGACACACAATTCAGTGTGTGGCTGGCTCCATCAGCAGACGTACACTTCAGTGTGTGGCTGGCTCCATCAGCAGACGTACAATTCAGTGTCTGACTGGCTCCATCAGCAGACGCACACTTCAGTGGATGGTGGAACAGAAGATGGAGTACATATGGGAATGCTCGGAGTGCGGGGATGCCAGTCTCTGATTACAGTTTCCTGCTGAGTTTTGTGTCTTGAATTTGTTCAGGAGTAGAGAAGCCAAGTGCTGCCACACAGACTGTTGTTTGATTTCAGGAGTGGAGAAGCCAAGTGCTGCCACAAAGACTGTTGTTTGATTTCAGGAGTGGAGAAGCCAAGTGCTGCCACAAAGACTGTTGTTTGATTTCAGGAGTGGAGAAGCCAAGTGTTGCCACAAAGACTGTTGTTTGATTTCAGGAGTGGAGAAGCCAAGTGCTGCCACAAAGACTGTTGTTTGGTCTCAGGTGCACAGTGCCATAACCATGTTTTATCAACAAAAAGTTACTACACAAATAGATCGTTCAAAAAGCTGTAACACCAATTTGGAGAGTCCACTTGATATGATTTCTCGTGGGAATTCAAACATTTCAGCACCCGCTCAACCGACAGTTTCTGCATACCCAAACTGTCACGAATTACAATGGTACCTCGGGTAACGAACTTAATTCGTTCTTTGACTCTGCAAACCGAAACAATTTTTCCCACTGAAATTAATGCAAATCCAATTAATCCATTCACCCGCCCCAGAAACATATTGTTTTTTGACTTTTTATGGATTTATGCATGGCAAAAATATATAATATAAAATATACAGTATAACTTGCTGGCACAGGTAGATGGTAGAGGAGGAGGAAGACTGCTCCTTCGAAGGAGAGTCCCATTCCATAATAACATCGGGCACCTGTGTAGGTATCTCTGGTGTTTTTTCTCTTGTTTCTATCCTGGGAAGTGGTTCAACTGCTGACTCGATGGCTGGTGTTTTCAAAAGATAACAATCCAGAGACATTTGTCTTTTTCTTTGTTGGATAATTTTCCGAAAATAGGACATCACACCGTCATTCAAAATGTCCACTGCTTGGCTGGTCACAGTTTTGTTAGGATGCTTCTTTGCTCTCTAAGATCGTACAGATTATAGATTTAGCCATGTCGTACTGCTTGGTGAGATCAGAAATACGAACACCATTCTCATGTTTAGTTATTATTTCCTTCTTCGTTTCTACTGTCATACGCTTTGGCTTCTTGACACCACTGTCACTAACACTTTTCTCTTTCTTGCCAGCCATAATCAGGGTTCATTTAATGCAAAAAAAGCAACAAAGAAATTGTATAAAGAATAATGCAATGACAAACATTGTTCACAGCACACAAACCCAAGTACAACTGATGCTGTTCGTGAGCCAAGGCACTGTTCACAGGTCGAGTCAAAATTTGATCGGAAATTGTGTTTGTGAGCCGATTTGTTCATGACTATAGGCACTCGTGACCCAAGGTACCACGGTATTATTATTTATTATTTAATTATAAACCCAGCGAATTCCCCAGATATGTCTAGTACCTCAACAATTGTTTTAGCCAAAATTCATCTTTCTGCCAAAATCAGTTCGCAATGAAGGCCTTCCAGATCTTGCAGCACCCGCTGTCTAGACATCTCCAGGCCGAGAGTTATCATGCCACTTCTTCACGGCTGAGTATGATGGGCATTTGCCACTCAATGTTAGCAGAACTCACTCATGGAGTTCCCTTTGGAGTCTTCCTTTGCTGAACAGGAACTTCATCACAGCCGGCAGTTCCACACCTGAAAATTCCACACCTTTCAATGACATGGTTCTGTCACTGATCTGAAAAAAAAAATGAGTGTTATAGTCCTGCAAAACCGGCACTTTATTTTATAAAACAACAGTTTCCAGCTACAAAAACTATGTTCAGATTTTGTGAGGGGCCCTCTTACAGCAGCAAATCTTACAACATATGAATAATATGCATAACTGGCCAACACATGACACTCGCACACTATGAAAAATACAATCAGCAACAGTTCATGCTTGTACCACAGACATTAAATATTTTGGAAAAAGAATACTCCATGCAACATATATTTCCTATAAGCACAGGTAAACTATAAAATCTTCACCAACCCTACATATAACATATAATCATCACATGTCATGTGACATCTTCCTTGTACAAATGTCCCAGTTTTCTCTAGACATTTAGCTACAGCATTAATGATGACACCTTACAAGATTATCTGTAGCATTATTACAGATCTACATAGCATTCATTTTAAGATATGATCCCTGATATCTCAAACAGGACACATAAAAGATATATTTCTCCGCTACAGAGCGCCAAGACCAAACTGTATAAAACCTACAGATAGAAAATGGTCTCACAGATACAAACAGCCCCAGAAACATATTGTTTTTTGACTTTTTATGGATTTATGCATGGCAAAAATATATAATATAAAATATACAGTATAACTTGCTGGCACAGGTAGATGGTAGAGGAGGAGGAAGACTGCTCCTTCGAAGGAGAGTCCCATTCCATAATAACATCGGGCACCTGTGTAGGTATCTCTGGTGTTTTTTCTCTTGTTTCTATCCTGGGAAGTGGTTCAACTGCTGACTCGATGGCTGGTGTTTTCAAAAGATAACAATCCAGAGACATTTGTCTTTTTCTTTGTTGGATAATTTTCCGAAAATAGGACATCACACCGTCATTCAAAATGTCCACTGCTTGGCTGGTCACAGTTTTGTTAGGATGCTTCTTTGCTCTCTAAGATCGTACAGATTATAGATTTAGCCATGTCGTACTGCTTGGTGAGATCAGAAATACGAACACCATTCTCATGTTTAGTTATTATTTCCTTCTTCGTTTCTACTGTCATACGCTTTGGCTTCTTGACACCACTGTCACTAACACTTTTCTCTTTCTTGCCAGCCATAATCAGGGTTCATTTAATGCAAAAAAAGCAACAAAGAAATTGTATAAAGAATAATGCAATGACAAACATTGTTCACAGCACACAAACCCAAGTACAACTGATGCTGTTCGTGAGCCAAGGCACTGTTCACAGGTCGAGTCAAAATTTGATCGGAAATTGTGTTTGTGAGCCGATTTGTTCATGACTATAGGCACTCGTGACCCAAGGTACCACGGTATTATTATTTATTATTTAATTATAAACCCAGCGAATTCCCCAGATATGTCTAGTACCTCAACAATTGTTTTAGCCAAAATTCATCTTTCTGCCAAAATCAGTTCGCAATGAAGGCCTTCCAGATCTTGCAGCACCCGCTGTCTAGACATCTCCAGGCCGAGAGTTATCATGCCACTTCTTCACGGCTGAGTATGATGGGCATTTGCCACTCAATGTTAGCAGAACTCACTCATGGAGTTCCCTTTGGAGTCTTCCTTTGCTGAACAGGAACTTCATCACAGCCGGCAGTTCCACACCTGAAAATTCCACACCTTTCAATGACATGGTTCTGTCACTGATCTGAAAAAAAAAATGAGTGTTATAGTCCTGCAAAACCGGCACTTTATTTTATAAAACAACAGTTTCCAGCTACAAAAACTATGTTCAGATTTTGTGAGGGGCCCTCTTACAGCAGCAAATCTTACAACATATGAATAATATGCATAACTGGCCAACACATGACACTCGCACACTATGAAAAATACAATCAGCAACAGTTCATGCTTGTACCACAGACATTAAATATTTTGGAAAAAGAATACTCCATGCAACATATATTTCCTATAAGCACAGGTAAACTATAAAATCTTCACCAACCCTACATATAACATATAATCATCACATGTCATGTGACATCTTCCTTGTACAAATGTCCCAGTTTTCTCTAGACATTTAGCTACAGCATTAATGATGACACCTTACAAGATTATCTGTAGCATTATTACAGATCTACATAGCATTCATTTTAAGATATGATCCCTGATATCTCAAACAGGACACATAAAAGATATATTTCTCCGCTACAGAGCGCCAAGACCAAACTGTATAAAACCTACAGATAGAAAATGGTCTCACAGATACAAACAGCCCCCAGTTTTGACCTGTGTACTGGCCGAGCACTGCTGGATCTAACTTGCTTCACTGTTCTTCTTCGTTCAATGAAGAGAAGACTTCTTGAAGTCAGATTTCGTGACGCATTCAGATTTCACAATGCCACGTCTGCAGACACAGATTCTTCTGATTGTAAAAATACAGGTGTGATAGCAACACAAACATTCTTTAACCAAACTCAAAGAAGCTGCAGTACTTGAAGAGAAAAGCTTCTGGTCTATCAGAGATACCAAAGACAATCAAACACTGAGATAAGCATCACTAAAGGCAGTCAAATAATGAGATAAACATCACTAAAGGCAGTCAAACATTGAGATAAGATTCACTAAAGACAGTCAAACATTGAGATAAGATTCACTAAAGACAGTCAAACACTGAGAAGCGTCACTGATGTAAGCTGGTACAAAACAGCACTTAAAAGATGTGGCTGACAAAGATGACTTGCCAGAGTTGTGACAGATGAACTGCATGAGACCCTGGCCATGTACTCTTTCAGCCTGGCTATTATATGGTGGTGAACCCTGCCCAGAAGATTACTGTAAGCAACTCCTCTATATTTAAACATCAACATGACATCAGCTGCAATGAACAGTTTGTAAGTCCAGGTAGAATGAGACCAACAAAAACACAAGATCAGGAAGTCAGTCTTCACAACTGGCGTACTCTCCACAGTATGTCCAGCTAGCTCACATTTATGACTTCAGATATGAAGTCACCTTTATAACAAACACATCATACAGGGCTTTATATCACAGACTTTATTCTAAGAGAGTCTAGGTAAGTTCCCTGCTATCACAGACTATTCTAAGTGAGTCTAGGTAAGTTCCCTGCTATCACAGACTCTATTCTAAGAGAGTCTAGGTAAGTTCCCTGCTATCACAGACTATTCTAAGAGAGTCTAGGTAAGTTCCCTGCTATCACAGACTCTATTCTAAGAGAGTCTAGGTAAGTTCCATGCTATCACAGACTCTATTCTAGGAGAGTCTAGGTAAGTTCCCTCCTATCACAGACTCTATTCTAAGTGAGTCTAGGTAAGTTCCCTGCTATCACAGACTCTATTCTAAGTGAGTCTAGGTAAGTTATCTGCTATCACAGACTATTCTAAGAGAGTCTAGGTAAGTACCATGCTATCACAGACTCTATTCTAAGTGATTCTAGGTAAGTTCCCTGCTATCACAGACTATTCCAAGAGAGTCTAGGTAAGTACCATGCTATCACAGACTATTCTAAGAGAGTCTAGGTAAGTTCCCTGGTGCCCTGTTCAACAACATCAACAACAATTTTACAACATCAACAACAATTTTACAACATCGACAACAATTTTACAACATCGACAACAATTTTACAACATCGACAACAATTTTACAACATCAACAACACTAAACCATCAAAATGTAGAAGCTCACCATGCCCAGCACCAGGAACAAAAGCCCACATGTTCCTGGGCAGACAAGACAGGCTTATACAGCCCCCAGGGCTTGATGAGTCTTTACCCTCATCATTACAATATCCGTGGCTGCTCTGTGGTTCAAGGTTCACCCGAATCTTGTCTAAAGTAAAACCCATAAAAATGGGAATGACTGACACATAGAACCAGCAACACCAGCAAGTTCCTAACTCTTTGTTAAAACAACAATTAAATACAATAGCACAGGGGTTCTTAACTCTTTTATGATTGGAGACAGCCCGTGGACCGAATATGTTCCCACATCACCTTCATCAGACTGTCAAAATTAGCATCATAACCAGTCATATTAGGTTATTTTTTATATCATGTCAAGATGGACTTTATACAGATCCTTTTCTCTTATCTTTGTACTTTCACTTTTTCTTTCTGAAAACCAGGGCATAAAGACATGGTTTCTTTCTGAAAACCAAGGTATAAAGACACGGTTTCTTTCTGAAAACCAGGCAATAAAGACAGTTTCTTTCTAAAAACTAGGCCATAAAGACATGGTTTCTGAAAAACATAAGCTGGAAAGGTAATAGCAAGAGACTGAAAATGATGCACAGATATGGAAAACACCAACAGGTAGGCATGATATTACCTGATCACCAAACAGGTGGAAAACACCATCAGGTAGGCATGATATTACATATCACCAAACAGGTGGAAAACACCACCAGGTAGGCATTATATTACCTGATCAAGACACAGATGGAAAACACCAACAGTTATGCATGAATTACCTGATCAACACACAGATGGAAAACACCAACAGGTAGGCATGAATTACCTGATCAACACACAGATGGAAAACACCAACAGGTAGGCATGATATTACCTGATCAACACATAAATGGAAAACACCACCAGGTAGGCATGATATTACCTGATCAACACACAGATAGAAAACACCAACAGTTGTGCATGAATTACCTGATCAACACAGAGATAGAAAACACAACCAGGTAGGCATTATATTACCTGATCAACACACAGATGGAAAACACCAACAGGTAGGCATGATATTACCTGATCAACACACAGATGGAAAACACCAACAGTTATGCATGAATTACCTGATCAACACACAGATGGAAAACACCAACAGTTATGCATGAATTACCTGATCAACACACAGATGGAAAACACCAACAGTTATGCATGAATTACCTGATCAACACACAGATGGAAAACACCAACAGTTATGCATGAATTACCTGATCAACACAGAGATAGAAAACAACAACAGGTAGGCATTATATTACCTGATCAACACACAGATGGAAAACACCACCAGGTAGGCATTATATTACCTGATTAACACAGAGATGGAAAACACCAACAGGTAGGCATGATATTACCTGATCAACACAGAGATGGAAAACACCAACAGGTAGGCATGATATTACCTGATCAACACACAGATGGAAAACACCAACAGGTAGGCATGATATTACCTAATCAACACAGAGATAGAAAACACCAACAGGTAGGCATGATATTACCTGATCAACACAGAGATAGAAAACACCAACAGGTAGTCATGAATTACCTGATCAACACACAGATGTAAAACACCAACAGGTAGGCATGATATTACCTGATCAACACACAGATGGAAAACACCAACAGGTAGGCATGAATTACCTGATCAACACAGAGATAGAAAACACCAACAGGTAGGCATGATATTACCTGATCAACAAAGAGATAGAAAACACCAACAGGTAGGCATGATATTACCTGATCAACACAGAGATAGAAAACACCAACAGGTAGGCATGATATTACCTGATCAACACAGAGATAGAAAACACCAACAGGTAGGCATGATATTACCTGATCAACACAGAGATAGAAAACACCAACAGGTAGGCATGATATTACCTGATCAACACACAGATGTAAAACATCAACAGGTAGGCATGATATTACCTGATCAACACACAGATGTAAAACATCAACAGGTAGGCATGATATTACCTGATCAACATACAGATGGAAAACACCAAGAGAAGGACAGGATCCTGTATGATCAACAGATAGATGGAAAGAAGTTAGATCAATCACACTATGAAGTCAGTAGACAGAGATTAACTGCAGTCAACCATCCTCAGAGAGTGCCATCAATGATGATGAACATACTAAGAAGTCTGTTAAAATTCTACTTGTGTGTGTGTGATGATTCTGTGTATATCTTACTTCTCTAATGCAGAATTTAACTGGGAAGTTCCATCTCTTATAGCAAAGATGGAAACATAAAGCACACACAACTCTGTCAACTGCCTTGTCTGAAGAAAACAAAGGCTGAAATATTACATGTATGTATTCAGCCACAAAATGATAATTTTTGTAAACATGAATAAAGAGATTCAAACTATCATGATACCACTGTTGTTTTGTGTGAATCTTCAGTGATTCTTGGTACTAGTGAAATAATTCTCATGCTGTTGTGTGATGTTAAACATCACCAGGAATGTGGTAATTTTCATGCTGTTTTGTAATGTTAAACATCACCAGGAATGTGGTAATTCTCATGCTGTTGTGTGATGTTAAACATCACCAGGAATGTGGTAATTCTCATGCTGTTGTGTGATGTTAAACATCACCAGGAATGTGAAGCTTCCAGGTTGAAGATATGAACAAATATAACAAAAAAAAGTATGCTTCTTCACAAGGTGAAGCTGACAATCTACATTCAGGCAGTTTGTGAGAGGCACTGACCTGTGTCTGGCGCCTGTATCGCCACGGCATCCTCCTGGAAGAGTGCTTTCTTCTTCTTGGTCAGGGCTGTGAGAGAGTTGCTGGCATCGAAGGATTCAGGAGCTGTCTCCAGAGGCTGGTTGAAGTCTTCGTCCTCCGAGTAATGGCTTGACCCGAAACCAAACACGGAAAACACTGACCTGCCAGAGGCTGACGGAAGCTCACTAGACATGATGTACACTCGGTGAGGCGTGGCACATTATCTGTACTTCTGACAGACAGATCAAAAATATTAACACATCTTAAACCCTAATGACATTCGAGCCAGCTTAACTATCAATGAAGACAGTAAGAGAATGAGAAAGTGAGAGAGCTCATCTTGTCTTGTGCTATCACAGGGAGATATGAACTGCGAGCTGTGTTCTTTGCAGTCGATGATGTAGGTGTTGAGGCATAGCATCATATCGGCGTGGGAGCGGGTTATTGGGATACAGCATCTTATCAGTGTGGTGGTGGGTTATGGCAGGGATGTGCAATGCTTTTTTAACAGATTCCACCACCATGGGGACTATGGCAATCCCTGCCCCGTTACCAAAGCTAGGCCTGTTACTGGAGGTACCACGGAGAGGTGGGACAGGGTCTTGGTCAGCTATGGTTTGCTAACCCTGACACTAGCATATCAGCTATGGGTTGCTGATTGCCTAATTGGATAGTGTCTTCACCC
The DNA here is from genome assembly GCA_009760885.1 of Achatina immaculata. NCBI lineage: Eukaryota > Metazoa > Mollusca > Gastropoda > Stylommatophora > Achatinidae > Lissachatina > Lissachatina immaculata. Next base: position 64,483,081 of record CM019713.1, on the reverse strand, counting down.
CAAAGTGAGAGATTTATAATTCAAGTTACTATAAGAGTAAGAGGAAGATTTATAAGGCATGTTCTTATAATAAGTTAAATGAAAAAAAAAAACAGATTCATATTAGTAAAATCATTCATGACAGTTCAATTCACACTCAATCAACAGAGGCCATTCCTTCTGACTTATCTTTGTACTCTCACCAGAGAAACTTTATACCATTCATTTTTTTATCTTTGTACTCTCACCAGAGAAACTTTATATCATTCATTTTTTATCTTTGTACTCTCACCAAAGAAACTTTATACCATTCATTTTTTATCTTTGTACTCTCACCAGAGAAACTTTATACCATTTATTTTTTTATCTTTGTACTCTCACTAGATGGGGCCAGCTAGCACAGTGGTTAGAGCACTCATCTACCAATCAAACGGTTGTGGGTTTTGAAATCCCCTGCTGAGCGGGATTTTTTTTTTTCTGACCAATACGGCCCCGGGGTCCACCCAGCCTCAGACAATGGGTGCCAGAGAAATCTGGGAAGGTAAAGCGGCCAAGCGTGATACTGACTACATCAGACTTTCATGTGCCGAAGGTCATGGAAAACATGGGCCTAACACTGTATCCCCAATATGCCTTAATGGCATGGAAACGGAAATTTTACCTTTACCTTTTACTCTCATCAGAGAGACTTTATACCATTCATTTTTTTTTATCTTTGTTCTCTTGCCAGAGAGACTATACCATTCATTTTTTATCTTTGTTCTTTCACTAGAGAGACTTTATACCATTCATTTTTTTTTATCTTTGTTCTCTTGCCAGAGAGACTATATCATTCATTTTTTATCTTTGTTCTTTCACTAGAGAGACTTTATATCATTCATTTTTTTATCTTTGTTCTCTTGCCAGAGAGACTATACCATTCATTTTTTAATCTTTGTTCTTTCACTAGAGAGACTTTATACCATTCATTTTTTTATCTTCGTTCTCTTGCCAGAGAGACTATACCATTCATTTTTTAATCTTTGTTCTTTCACTAGAGAGACTTTATACCATTCGTTTTCTCTCATCTTTGTACTTTCATGAGAATGACTGAATACTGTGGAAAGTATGTTGCAACATATCAAATTTCCTCAGCACTGCTGCTATTTATTCAAAGAAGAACAAGCTTAAATGAAATGTACATGATTTTATTTCAGTTTACCTTTTGATATTGAAGAACTACCTCAAATGTACATGATTTTATTTTGATATTTTCATTTTATCTTAATCACTTTTGTCTTTACTGGGTTTTTTTTATAAGAAAACTTTTTAAGATAAATACACGATGAACAAAAATTTTGGATACATCGCAATTTGCCATAACAAACGTTTTGAAGATACACCAAAAATTGCCACGATGAACAAAAATTTGGAGACAAACCAAAATTTGCCACATTCACACAAACAGACATTTAATTTGCCACAATCACACAGACATCTATGATTTAGTTTTGGTTTTCTCTACTTCGGTTCAGGATTTGTTCAGAAAACTGAATATATTAAGGAGAAGATCACAAAATCTCTCAATGTATCTAGTGTGCATGGTTGATGATCCTAACATAACTAAAGTAAAATACGTAGAAAACACAGTGCTAATGTCATGATTAGCTCAAACCATTAGTCTGAAAGTCCAAGCACAAGTTTAACCACATATGTTCAGTGACAAATGACGCCAGTTTTTACGCTGATATATAGTTCTTGTGACCTTAGCCTTGACAACCATGTCTGGCATCACCACATAGTGTGACTTTACATACCAAAATATTTTGTTCTCATGGCTCAGCAAAAAAAAACCCCAAAAAACTTTCCAAAAAGTAAGAAACATTTATAAACGCTCATCTAACTTTCTGCATTCTTGCTTCTGCCCATTTTCTTCACTCTTTCTATCTTCTTTCTTTTTTGTAAAATTGAACCAGACATCTCCATCTACTTCACTGGTACCAAGATGAAACCACATCAACTTGTATCAGCTAAATACAGTCAGTCAGTCATCTGCATGTCCCTTGCGGAACTCTGCCTTCCTAACAGCTCTCCTGTAGGCCTCTCGGTTGTGAGCAAGATGGCCTGCTGCTGATGCATCCATTTGCAAATCATCAACGATGTCTTGCAGCTATCTTTGCCTTGGTCTTACTCTCTTTTCCCATTATGTAAGTCAGCTGAATAATCATATAAACATGACTGTTTGAGAGACTAAAGCAACAGTGGAAAAATCCAGACAGTATTCTTTGTCTGGACTAGATACCTGTAACCAACTTTTTTCTCCTTCATCTTAATCAGGACTGGTCTGCTGGGAGCCGTATCTGTCGGAGATCGATAATGAATGTGTCCAGCAAATAGTCGAGCACTTTTGTAGCTAGATTATAACACTGTATAAACGGTAAACAAAAATTTTGGATACATCGCAATTTGCCATAACAAACGTTTTGAAGATACACCAAAAATTGCCACGATGAACAAAAATTTGGAGACAAACCAAAATTTGCCACATTCACACAAACAGACATTTAATTTGCCACAATCACACAGACATCTATGATTTAGTTTTGGTTTTCTCTACTTCGGTTCAGGATTTGTTCAGAAAACTGAATATATTAAGGAGAAGATCACAAAATCTCTCAATGTATCTAGTGTGCATGGTTGATGATCCTAACATAACTAAAGTAAAATACGTAGAAAACACAGTGCTAATGTCATGATTAGCTCAAACCATTAGTCTGAAAGTCCAAGCACAAGTTTAACCACATATGTTCAGTGACAAATGACGCCAGTTTTTACGCTGATATATAGTTCTTGTGACCTTAGCCTTGACAACCATGTCTGGCATCACCACATAGTGTGACTTTACATACCAAAATATTTTGTTCTCATGGCTCAGCAAAAAAAAACCCCAAAAAACTTTCCAAAAAGTAAGAAACATTTATAAACGCTCATCTAACTTTCTGCATTCTTGCTTCTGCCCATTTTCTTCACTCTTTCTATCTTCTTTCTTTTTTGTAAAATTGAACCAGACATCTCCATCTACTTCATTGGTACCAAGATGAAACCACATCAACTTGTATCAGCTAAATACAGTCAGTCAGTCATCTGCATGTCCCTTGCGGAACTCTGCCTTCCTAACAGCTCTCCTGTAGGCCTCTCGGTTGTGAGCAAGATGGCCTGCTGCTGATGCATCCATTTGCAAATCATCAACGATGTCTTGCAGCTATCTTTGCCTTGGTCTTACTCTCTTTTCCCATTATGTAAGTCAGCTGAATAATCATATAAACATGACTGTTTGAGAGACTAAAGCAACAGTGGAAAAATCCAGACAGTATTCTTTGTCTGGACTAGATACCTGTAACCAACTTTTTTCTCCTTCATCTTAATCAGGACTGGTCTGCTGGGAGCCGTATCTGTCGGAGATCGATAATGAATGTGTCCAGCAAATAGTCGAGCACTTTTGTAGCTAGATTATAACACTGTATAAACGGTAAACAAGCACAACTACAATTTTGACAGGCACGCTCGAGAAAAACTTAAAACACTGGCATGTGATCAATGCTTTCCTACCTGGAACAAAGATCTTGTAATAAACAGATGATAGGGTGTCCCGACCGTACATCAAGCTCAGGACAGGCAGACTATTGGCCGGAAATGATGTCATTCCTTGTTTAGCCTCGATTTGAAAATCCCAAATTATTATGGTCCAGAAAGCTTGTTTATGACAAGTAAGTTTTTAGGATGTCTGAATGGCGAAGTATTTGTACACTATTCTCTCATGGCGCAGGTCGGGGGTTTGAATCCGACCGGAAGTGTCCCAGTCACTCAGCTGTAGAAATGTGTACCTGACTTCTGGAGTTGGGGAGGGACAGGCGCCCAGGTATGATGCTCACCACATCGCCCTCTAGTGTGTTGACAGGTCAAGGAAAATATGGGCACTAACACTACATCTCTGAGTGTCTCTAAGGCATTTCAGGTTTACTTTTGCCTAAGTAAGTTTCACTAATGAAAAAAAAACACATCAAAATGAGAAAATAATACATTAATGTCAACTGAAAAAAAAGTCAAATCACACAGGTCAGCCATTCGTGTTTCATGTTCACTTAACTATTTCAATAGAAAGAATATTACTCTAACCATTCGAAATAACAAATTCAGATGCTAAATTTCAAGCACAGATAAGTGATCAAACAACAGCAGACTTTTCTGACTTTCTGTGTTCCTGCTGTGTCACTTACCTTTTGCTGTATAATCATTTCTCGCATCTACTTTGTCACTTACCTTACAATGAAGTCTGATCATTTGTTTTCTGACTGACTTTCTTGTTGGATGACGATGAATTTTTAGTACACACAAGACACATAATCAATGAGGAGTACAAGAATTTGAAAAGTACTTCAGTTCTCTCGTCTGCTGTGTCACTTACCTTTTGCTGTATAATCATTTCTCTCGTCTGCTGTGTCACTTACCTTTTGCTGTATAATCATTTCTCTCGTCTACTTTGTCACTTACTTTTTGCTGTATAATCATTTCTCTCATCTGCTATGTCACTTACCTTTTGCTGTATAATCATTTCTCTCATCTACTTTGTCACTTACCTTTTGCTGTATAATCATTTCTCTTGCCTACTTTGCCACTTACCTTTTGCTGTATAATCATTTCTCTTGTCTACTTTGTCACTTACCTTTTGCTGTATAATCATTTCTCTCATCTACTTTGTCAAGGTTCAAAATCAGTCACTACGGATTATCACAGGTGCCATGAGGTCCACACCAATAGTAGAAATGCAGAAAATAGTTGGTGTTCAAGCGCTAAAGGAACGTAGAGACACAAAGGTCATGACCATGGGAGAAAAATTCCTTAGCTCTGTAAGCCATCCCCTGAAGGAGAGATTCAATAACTTGGCATTAGGACGGCTTAAAAGAAGCAGCTTCATTCATCAGGCCAAGCGTATGCGTAAGCTGATACCTGACCTTCCAGCTGTAGTCGCTTTATTATCATCTGTACCAGAGCATACACCATGGAAAGAAGCAGATTATACACGAATATCTATTCAGACTGAAGTGAAAGGTGTGCAGAATGGTGAGATGCAGAGCAGTCTTGTAAGATCAACAGCCACACTTAGTGTTCTAGATGACAAATATCCATGTGACACCTGGATACGTGTGTATACAGATGGATCTGCACATAATGCCATAAAGAATGGAGGGGCAGGAGCATATATTGAATATCCAAACAACACCATTGACAAGATTTCCATACCCACTGGTAAATACTGCAACAACTTTGATGCAGAAGTTAGGGCAATTATTGCTGCAGTTGAAAAACTATCAGACTCCAGAATTGATACATGTCCTGTAGTAATTCTCACAGATGCAAGATCAGTACTGGAGGCTCTTCAGTGCAACAAACTACCAGACCTTAAGGATGCCTTGTCAAAAATTGGCTTACAACATGGAGTCACTTTGCAATGGATTCCCTCCCACTGTGGGATACCAGGCAATGAGAAAGCTGACCAACTGGCCAAAGAGGGCACTGAAATGGAGCAGCCAGACATACCAATCACTTATAATCAGAAGAAAAGCATGATAAAAACCTACAGGAAGCCACAAACACCACCACATGATGACTATCACATGCTAAACAGAAAGGAACAAGTCACCATCTTCCGTCTCCGAACAGGACACAGCCGACTCCGAAGTCATATGTATACAAAGTTTAAGGTTGGTACTACTAATCTGTGCCCAGGTGCCCCAAACTGTGGAACATATCCTCCAGAACTGCATCAACTACGAGACACTGAGAAATAATTACTGGCCCAGTGAAACCACTAAAGAAGATAAGCTCTATGGTTCTATACATGAATTACAAAAAACAGTGAAATTTATCCAAGAGACAGGACTGCAGATATAGACAGACAGTGCGAACGAAGAAGAAGAAGAAGAAGAGATCTACTTTGTCACCTACCTTTTGCTGTATAATCATTTCTCTCATCTGCTATGTCACTTACCTTTTGCTGTATAATCATTTCTCTCATCTACTTTGTCACTTACCTTTTGCTGTATAATCATTTCTCTCATCTGCTATGTCACTTACCTTTTGCTGTATAATCATTTCTCATCTACTCTGTCAATTACCTTTTGCTGTATAATCATTTCTCCCGTCTGCTGTGTCACTTACCTTTTGCTGTATAATCATTTCTCGCATCTACTTTGTCACTTACCTTTTGCTGTATAATCATTTCTCTCATCTGCTATGTCACTTACCTTTTGCTGTATAATCATTTCTCTTGTCTACTTTGTCACTTACCTTTTGCTGTATAATCATTTCTCTCATCTGCTGTGTCACTTACCTTTTGCTGTATAATCATTTCTCTTGTCTACTTTGTCACTTACCTTTTGCTGTATAATCATTTAAACATGACTATTTGAGAGACTAAAGCAACTGTGGAAAAATCTAGACCGTATTCTTTGTCTGGACTAGATACCTGTAACCAACTCTTCCCCCCTTCATCTTAATCAGGACTGGTCTGCTGGGAGCCGTATCTGTCAGAGATCGATAATGAATGTGTCCAGCAAATAGTCGAGCACTTCTGTAGCTAGATTATAACACTGTATAAACGGTAAACAAGCACAACTACAATGTTGACAGGCACGCTCGAGAAAAACTTAAAACACTGGCATGTGATCAATGCTTTCCTACCTGGAACAAAGATCTTGTAATAAACAGATGATAAGGTGTCCCGACCGCACATCAAGCTCAGGACAGGCAGACTATTGGCCGGAAATGATGTCATTCCTTGTTTAGCCTCGATTTGAAAATCCCAAATTATTATGGTCCAGAAAGCTTGTTTATGACATGTAAGTTTTTAGGATGTCTGAATGGCGAAGTATTTGTACACTCGTCTCTCATGGCGCAGGTCGGGGGTTTGAATCCGACCGGAAGTGTCCCAGTCACTCAGCTGTAGAAATGTGTACCTGACTTCTGGAGTTGGGGAGGGACAGGCGCCCAGGTATGATGTTCACCACATCGCCCTCTAGTGTGTTGACAGGTCAAGGAAAATATGGGCACTAACACTACATCTCTGAGTGTCTCTAAGGCATTTCAGGTTTACTTTTGCCTAAGTAAGTTTCACTAATGAAAAAAAAAACACATCACAATGAGAAAATAATACATTAATGTCAACTGAAAAAAAAGTCAAATCACACAGGTCAGCCATTCGTGTTTCATGTTCACTTAACTATTTCAATAGAAAGAATATTGCTCTAACCATTCGAAATAACAAATTCAGATGTTAAATTTCAAGCACAGATAAGTGATCAAACAACAGCAGACTTTTCTGACTTTCTGTGTTCCTAGTTGAAGTCTGATCATTTGTTTTCTGATTGACTTTCTTGTTGGATGACGATGAATTTTTAGTACACACAAGAGACATAATCAATGAGGAGTACAAGAATTTGAAAAGTACTTCTTATTCACTTCAGTTCTCTTATCTGCTGTGTCACTTACCTTCTGCTGTATAATCATTTCTCTCGTCTGCCATGTCACTTACCTTTTGCTGTATAATCATTTCTCTCATCTACTTTGTTACTTACCTTTTGCTGTATAATCATTTCTCTCATCTGCTATGTCACTTACCTTTTGCTGTATAATCATTTCTCTTGTCTACTTTGTCACTTACCTTTTGCTGTATAATCATTTCTCTTGTCTGCTGTGTCACTCTGACATGTTACACTAATTCACTTGGATCATTTACATCGGACATTTTCCTAGCCTTCAGTTTTCATGTGACAGCCCAACTTCTTGCGGGAATGCACCAGATAGATCAGAGCTTTCTTAAGTGGGTGATGAGAAGATTCAAAAGGGTACCGTGGAACCTGCCATGGCGGTCCATGACAAAAACCCAAGGTCCTTTATTATAATCATTATTTTCATTTTGGAATGCTTAACAACCGAATTTTCTGTTGAGAGAGCGTTGAAGCATCTTATTCTCTCTTGTTCCACATTCCTTTGTCAACAAACGCTTTCCATATATCATTATATGAAGAACAAGTGCAGGAATTGGCTTAATGTTGATCCAGATTTGAGATTAAATAGAGGAAATCCTAAAACAGATGTGAAAGTGGTTGTTCGGAATAAAAACACTTTAATATTCTGTCCATTTGTCAGAGCAAGTAGGAATGTTCATGGCTATTTTTTTTTTTATATATACTGCATTGTGGTGGATTCTGTTTCTAAACTATTAATGTAACAGCAATTCAGCCATTTAGCTATTAATACAACAGTTATTCAGCTTTATTAATGTAGCAGCTAATCATCTATGAATTACCTGGGCTCCAACTGCTGAGTATAGTGTTAACTTGCAACAAAAAACAGAGGAACTGTCAGAAGAAAAAATCAGCCGAAACACAAGACAGAGTTTGAGTAAACACATTTTTAATGAAAGAACTTCACTATATCCGTGAACAGCCACTCACCTCACGTCACATACAACTGTTTGTTCACCTATTATAATCTTCTTGTAATCATGAGTCAGGATTACAAAACTTTCTAAAGGTATGTGACAGTTACCAGGGCCAACAAACCAGACCTGATCATGACCCTGCCCTGTGCTGATCATAAAGGCAGACTCAGCCTGCAAGGGACTAACAATGTGATGGGGGCTGTCTCTTGGGTCCACTTCTTGAAACATATCACTATAACCCACTTCCAATCCAGCTCAATGCCTTTATCTCAAGACCAACACAGTGCCTGCTACAAATAACTCACTTTCACATACAACATTTTTCTGTCTCACCATTTATCTGGAAAACAGTCCACGGCTGTCTGTCTCACCATCATACAGTCCACACTTGTCTGTCTCACCATCATACAGTCCACACTTGTCTGTCTCACCAAACAGTCCACACTTGTCTGTCTCGCCATCAGTCTATCCACACTTGTCTGTCTCACCATCATACAGTCTACACTTGTCTGTCTCGCCATCAGTCTATCCACACTTGTCTGTCTCACCATCATACAGTCCACACTTGTCTGTCTCACCATCATACAGTCCACACTTGTCTGTCTCACCATCATACAGTCCACACTTGTCTGTCTCACCATCAAACAGTCCACACTTGTCTGTCTCACCATCAAACAGTCCACATTTGTCTGTCTCACCATCTGTCTATCCACACTTGTCTGTCTCAACATCTGTCTATCCATACATGGACTTGGTAGACAACAAACTCTGACAGTTTAAATGAAGATAACAACCTCCTCTTTGGCTTGGCTGTTCTATCATTTTCAATTTCTTTTGATCTCATTCTATCAATTTCAATTTCTTGTGATCTCATTCTATCATTTTCAATTTCTTGTGATCTCATTCTATCATTTTCAATTTCTTGTGATCTCATTCTATCATTTTCAATTTCTTGTGATCTCATTCTATCATTTTCAATTTCTTGTGATCTCATTTATGCCTTCTTGAATCAACCTTCTCCTTATCTGCTCTTCTTGCTTTCTTCTCCTTTCTCTTCTCCTCATCACTATCATTGGAATCACTCCTATTTTGCTTCTTTGAGTGCTTTCTCTTTTGTCTATCACTATAAAAACCAGAAGCTCTCCCAGAAACTCCCTGCTCAGCACCTGCGCTCTTTACTTTCTCATTCCCTCTAGTTTTTCTCTCTCTACTCCTCTGTGAAGCTCGGCCTGTTTCTCCGCTGCTGCCACTCTCTGAATCAGAGTCACTTCTACTGCCCTTTTCATCATATTTACGTCTGCCGTCATTTCTTTCACTTCTGCTTCTCTCTCTTGCTGTGTCGCTATGACTTTGGGCCGCCTGCCTGCGATATTTTCCCTCTGCCCGCTTGTCTGAAGCATCGCTGTTGCTACTTCTTCTACGCTGACTAGAGCGACTGTCACCGAGGCCTCTTTTTACTTTCTTTCTCTGATTACGATATGAATCAATGCTATCATCATCATCATCATCATCTTCTTCGCTTTCTGATGAAGATTTCCTTTTCTTGATCTTCTTTTTTTTCTTTTTCTCCTGGGAACAGAAAGAAATATTGTGTTTAAAATAATGTCAAACAATTACAAAAAAAAAACATTAAAAAATCTGTTTATCCAATAAACAAAAACAGAACATTCTAATACAACCACACGCTAATGCAGGTTTCTTGAACCGTTTCATCTTGCTTTTTTGTTTGTTGTTTTTTTTTTTTTTAATAAAGTGTATTCTCCTTATTTTTAGCACTTGTCTGGTTCCAGGTATTTCCCCAGCTCCACATTTTTAAATTACAATCTTCTGATGAAGAAATAAAGAAAATAATTGGATGTTCAACACATGTGGTACAGTTAACAACAATGCTGCTGTATCTAGAGCAACAGGAAGCAGTAAGAATAAATGGTGAGAGAACTGATTTGTTTCATATAAAACAAGAGCTCTCTCAGGGGCGTGCCCTTACTTATTTAACTTGTGTACTAAGAATATAATGAGAAATGTCAGAGAAGATGCAGACAGTGAGCATTCTTCTTCCTCTTCTTTACCCCTATCTGGGGCACAGACCATCAACAAGGGCTCTCAATTTATTTCTGTCCAGGGCTGTTTCTTCTACCCGTCTCCATATTTAGTTCATCTTTTTAATCTCTGCTTCAAGACTCCTTTGGCAGGTGTTTCTATGTCTTCCTTGTTTCCTCTTACCCTGGGGATTCCAGGTGAGAGCCTGTCTGGTCATGTTAGTGGTAGGCTTTCAAAATGTATGTCCTATCCATCTCCAGCGTCTTTTCATTTCCCTCCCTGTTGGGTTAGTTTTCTGGCATAGCTCTGCATTGCTGGTAGTGTCTGGCCACCTAATCTGAGGGATCTTCTAGGTGTTAACAAAGCTCTGCAGTCTCTTGGTACTTTTGGCTGATTCTCTTCATGTTTCTCATCCATACATCAAGTATTAAAGAGCATCACGGACCCATAAAAACTGGAGGTTATGGAATATCAGAGTTTAGATATGCTGATGACACAGTGAAGACTGTCTTGGAAGGGCATATAATGTGAAAAAGAAAGAGAAGAAGACCAAGGTGAAGATGGCTGCAAGACATTGTTGATAATCTGCAAATGGACGTATCAGCAGCAGGGCATCTTGCTTACAACCGAGAGGCCTACAGGAGAGCTGTTAGGGAGGCAACGTTCTGCAAGGAACATGCAGATGACTGACTGGTGACACAGTATTACTGTCCACAACACAAAAAAGAAACAGAGAAACTAATTATGTCAGTCTGTAAGAATAATGAAGAGTAAAACCTTTATCTTAATGCAGAGATAACTAAATTGATAACAACTAACAAAACAAATATGGCTACTGAAATATATATCAATGAGGAAAAACTGGAAGAGGTGAAGAGTTCTGAATATCTTGGATCATTAATGGAGATACAAAGAGGGAAATTAAAAGGAGGATATCTACTGCTCTTCTGAAACTAAAACAATTAAAGAAGCTGTGGACAGAGACAGACAGAGCTATAAGAATAAAGTTTTGAAGGTCTTGCATCTTTCCCATCGCAACATATGCCTATGAGATCTGGACACTTAACAATACAGCTGAGAAACACATAAATGCCTTTGAATGTAAATGCTACAGAAGAGTTCTTCAAATATCATGGACACAAAAAAGAACAAATATATCTATACTACAAGTGCTTAATATTGAAGAAGGTTGGCTAGTAAAGAGGATTAAAGAGAGAAAACTTAAATATTTTGGACATATTAAACGTCATGATAATCTAGAGAAGACCATCTTGGAAGGGTACATAATGGGAAAAAAAAAGAGAGGAAGACCACGGAGAAGATGGCTGCAAGATGTTGATAATTTGTAAATGAATGCAACATAAGCAGGCCATCTTGCTCATGACTGAGTGGCCTACAGGAGAGCTGCTAGGGAGGCAAAGTTCAGCAAGGGACATGCTAATGAATGATTGATGAAGGTCACAAATTCCTCAGTGCAAATGCAAATGTGTCTCTTATCACGTTAGAGTCTAAGATACATCACAGGCTAAACATTATAGCCTACAATGTGATGGAGGTACAGATGTGTGTCTTATGTTAGAGTCTAAGATACATCATAGGCTAAACATTATAGCCCACAATGTGATGGAGGTACAGATGTGTCTCATCACGTTAGAGTCTAAGATACATCACAGGCTAAACATTATAGCCCACAATGTGATGGAGGTACAGATGTGTGTCTCATCACGTTAGAGTCTAAGATACATCATAGGCTAAACATTATAGCCCACAATGTGATGGAGGTACAGATGTGTGTCTCATGTTAGAGTCTAAGATACATCATAGGCTAAACATTATAGGCCAGTTTGATAAAGATCATTTACAATGGAGCTTTCAAACTTAATGCCCCCCAACCAGAAAGATTGGATAATTCTGTCATGGATTCTTTAGGATTAACTTTTATTTATCTGTTAAAGTTTTTCTTTTCTTCAAGCATCATTTCAGTCATAGTGATACATTTATAGATCTGATGTGAAAATCAGTTTTTATCTTAAGACATTTACCTCTTGTTTGCCTCTTACCTCATTTTCGAAGAAATCGGAGCAGGATAATGAAACCGCTACAGTCAGGAACCTAAGTCTAATATCTTGTTATTAACATAAGTGGATAACAAACCAGAGAGATTGTCACCACTAGACCAAAACCACCACAGCCTTTAAACAACAAATTACCTTCTTCTTGTGTTTTCTGTGTGACTTGTGTTCAGCTGACACTTACCTTCTTCTTGTGTTTTCTGTGTGACTTGTGTTCAGCTGACACTTACCTTCTTCTTGTGTTTTCTGTGTGACTTGTGTTCAGCTGACACTTACCTTCTTCTTGTGTTTTCTGTGTGACTTGTGTTCTGCTGATGCTTCTTCTATCAGCTCCTCTAGTTCAGGTAACAAACTGTACTGACTGTCTCCCTTCATGGTGAAACAATCCATGGATAAATGCCCTGCAGGTTAAAGTTTATTTATCAACACCCCAGTAAACGACTTATTTCAACTGCTTTTCTTCCACTGCTCTATCCTAGACAAGATAAAATGTATACAACATAACATGAAATATTTCTGATGCTTTGGCTGAGAAAAAGATAAAACCTGAAACTAGAAAAGCAATAAATGCCAATAAAAACTTGTTAACTGAAATGGAAATGTTAACGCTAAAAGAAAGCAATACTTCTTATAATTAACTTGAAAACTGTGTCCATGAAAAAATTCTAACTCATCAGTCCAACCACGTGAGTCCAGGAGGGTTGGAGCATTACTTCAGAAGTGACTTTACTGGGAAAGTAGAAGTATTCTGTTGTAAAGCGGGGGTTCTTTACTGGGAGCCAAATGTTGAGGGTATGGGAGCCAATGTTGAGAGTATGGGAGCCAAATGATGGGAGTATAGGAACCAAATGTTGAGGGTATGGGAGCCAAATGATGGGGGTATGTCAGCCAAATTATGGGGGTATGGGAGCCAAATGTTGAGGGTATGGGAGCCAAATGATGGGAGTATGTCAGCCAAATTATGGGGGTATGGGAGCCAAATGTTGAGAGTATGGGAGCCAAATGATGGGGGTATGTCAGCCAAATTATGGGGGTATGGGAGCCAAATGTTGAGAGTATGGGAGCCAAATGATGGGAGTATAGGAGCCAAATGTTGAGGGTTTGGGAGCCAAATGATGAAGAATGTTACAAAATTTGTTATTAGGTTAGAACTGACTTTCAGCTTGTCTGTCCCTAGTCTTGTGTGCGTAAACTACAACTAGGTTATCCACATCTCTTGAAACTATACTGGCACTTAACAGGACTGGTGACAATGATGATTTTTGGCAGTTGCATGCAGGTGTTACATAGACATACTGTGACATGTAGTGTTTAACTTACTATATCTTAACCATCTGTGATATGTAGTGTTTAACTTACTATATCTTAACCATCTGTGACATGTAGTGTTTAACTTACTACATCTTAAACATCTGTGACATGTAGTGTTTAACTTAATATATCTTGACCATCTGTGACATGTAGTGTTTAACTTACCATACTCTAAACATCTGTGACATGTAGTGTTTGCCTTACCATACTCTAAATATCTGTGACATGTAGTGTTTAACTTACCATACTCTAAACATCTGTGACATGTGGTGTTTAATTTACCATACTCTAAACATCTGTGACATGTAGTGTTTAATTTACCATACTCTAAACATCTGTGACATGTAGTGTTTAATTTACCATACTCTAAACATCTGTGACATGTAGTGTTTAATTTACCATACTCTAAACATCTGTGACATGTAGTGTTTAATTTACCATACTCTAAACATCTGTGACATGTAATGTTTAATTTACCATACTCTAAACATCTGTGACATGTAGTGTTTAATTTACCATACTCTAAACATCTGTGACATGTAGTGTTTAACTTACCATGCCCTCCACATCTATGACATGTAGTGTTTAACTTACCATGACCTCCATATCTATGACATGTAGTGTTTAACTTACCATGCCCTCCACATCTATGACATGTAGTGTTTAACTTACCATGCCCTCCACATCTATGACATGTAGTGTTTAACTTACCATGCCCTCCACATCTATGACATGTAATGTTTAACTTACCATGCCCTCCACATCTATGACATGTAGTGTTTAATTTACCATACTCTAAACATCTGTGACATGTAGTGTTTAATTTACCATGCCCTCCACATCTATGACATGTAGTGTTTAACTTACCATGCCCTCCACATCTATGACATGTAGTGTTTAATTTACCATGCCCTCCACATCTATGACATGTAGTGTTTAATTTACCATGCCCTCCACATCTATGACATATAGTGTTTAATTTACCATGCCCTCCACATCTATGACATATAGTGTTTAATTTACCATACTCTAAACATCTGTGACATGTAGTGTTTAACTTACCATGCCCTCCACATCTACGACATGTAGTGTTTAACTCAGCACCCAGCTCAATCTTCTGAGAACCTTTAATGTTCCACTGACGACGCTTCTTCTCATCCTGGCTGTAGAAAATAAAAGTAAAATTCCAGATGTGGATTCTCTGCTTAAGAAAGATCACAACATCATGAAGTCTTATTCTGTACTAACAATCACTACATAACATAGTCTTATTTTATGAAAATAAATCACAACATCATAAAGTCTTATTCTGTATTAACAATCACTACATAACATAGTCTTATTTTATGAAAATAAATCACAACATCATCTTCTTCTTCTTCTTCTTCATTCGCACTGTCTGTCTATATCTGCAGTCCTGTCTCTTGGATAAATTTCACTGTTTTTTGTAATTCATGTATGGAACCATAGAGCTTATCTTCTTTAGTGGTTTCACTGGGCCAGTAATTATTTCTCAGTGACTCGTAGTTGATGCAGTTCTGGAGGATATGTTCCACAGTTTGGGGCACCTGGGCACATGTACACAGATTAGTAGTACCAACCTTAAACTTTGTATACATATGACTTCGGAGTCGGCTGTGTCCTGTTCGGAGACGGAAGATGGTGACTTGTTCCTTTCTGTTTAGCATGTGATAGTCATCATGTGGTGGTGTTTGTGGCTTCCTGTAGATTTTTATCATGCTTTTCTTCTGATTATAAGTGATTGGTATGTCTGGTTGTTCCATTTCAGTGCCCTCTTTGGCCAGTTGGTCAGCTTTCTCATTGCCTGGTATCCCACAGTGGGAGGGAATCCATTGCAAAGTGACTCCATGTTGTAAGCCAATTTTTGACAAGGCATCCTTAAGGTCTGGTAGTTTGTTGCACTGAAGAGCCTCCAGTACTGATCTTGCATCTGTGAGAATTACTACAGGACATATATCAATTCTGGAGTCTGATAGTTTTTCAACTGCAGCAATAATTGCCCTAACTTCTGCATCAAAGTTGTTGCAGTATTTACCAGTGGGTATGGAAATCTTGTCAATGGTGTTGTTTGGATATTCAATATTCACAACATCATAAAGTCTTATTCTGTACTAACAATCACTACATAACATAGTCTTATTTTATGAAAATAAATCACAACAGAAAACAGTCTTATTCTGCAGCAAATTATGACAGTGCTCAGAGACAAGGGATACACGTGGAAGGAAGCAGAGAATAATTCCAAGAACAGTGATGACTGGAGAGCCTTTATCTCTGGCCTGTGCTCTCAAGGGAATGAAAGGCGATGAAGAAGATGATGATGATGATGATGATGATTCTGCAGCAACAAATCACAACACAACCAACATGGAAGCTCACACAGCAAAACTGTATACCTGGACTGAACATTATTTGGGTCAAGGTCTTGTCCAGTGGTCTGATTGACAACCTTCATAGAAAGTGAAATCTTTTCCCCACCACTCTAAGGAAAAACCCAACAAATATTCAACATCAGAACTGCTACTTTACTGATGTAATGACTTACTTTCAACTGGATCTTATATACAAATATATACAAGCAATTATGTAGTGTTCCGTATATTGTTCGATTAATAAGAAAAATGTGAAATGTCACAGCTGTGTGGTCTGATAATGAATACTGTTCTTAACTTTCAAAAATATCCAATGGTTTATTACTTTAGATTTTAGATCTACTGGGTCTTGCATCCCCACCCCGTCCCAAGCCATGAAGTTATGCACCACTCTTGAGAACTTGCTAATACTTTGATTTGTGTGTGGGGGGGGGGGGAGAGAGAGAGAGAGAGGGGACTGCTTGCACCAGGGCTGATGAATCCTGTGAACCCTAATCTACTTTCTAGTGGTGTCTCCTGGTAAATCACAAGACCCTAATCTACTTTCTAGTGGTGTCTCCTGGTAAATCATAAGACCCTAATCTACTTTCTAGTGGTGTCTCCTGGTAAATCACAAGACCCTAATCTACTTTCTAGTGGTGTCTCCTGGTAAATCACAAGACCCTAATCTACTTTCTAGTGGTGTCTCCTGGTAAATCACAAGACCCTAATCTACTTTCTAGTGGTGTCTCCTGGTAAATCACAAGACCCTAATCTACTTTCTAGTGGGTCTCCTGGTAAATCACAAGACCCTAATCTACTTTCTAGTGGTGTCTCCTGGTAAATCACAAGACCCTAATCTACTTTCTAGTGGTGTCTCCTGGTAAATCACAAGACCCTAATCTACTTTCTAGTGGTGTCTCTGGTAAATCACAAGACCCTAATCTACTTTCTAGTGGTGTCTCCTGGTAAATCACAAGACCCTAATCTACTTTCTAGTGGTGTCTCCTGGTAAATCACAAGGCCCTAATCTACTTTCTAGTGGTGTCTCCTGGTAAATCATAAGGCCCTAATCTACTTTCTAGTGGTGTCTCCTGGTAAATCACAAGGCCCTAATCTACTTTCTAGTGGTGTCTCCTGGTAAATCACAAGGCCCTAATCTACTTTCTAGTGGTGTCTCCTGGTAAATCACAAGGCCCTAATCTACTTTCTAGTGGTGTCTCCTGGTAAATCACAAGACCCTAATCTACTTTCTAGTGGTGTCTCCTGGTAAATCACAAGACCCTAATCTACTTTCTAGTGGTGTCTCCTGGTAAATCATAAGACCCTAATCTACTTTCTAGTGGTGTCTCCTGGTAAATCATAAGACCCTAATCTACTTTCTAGTGGTGTCTCCTGGTAAATCATAAGACCCTAATCTACTTTCTAGTTATGTCAGTGGCACTGGAACAAGTGAGAAAAGCCAACAGAAACATGAATTTAATAAAGACTACAAGAAGAAAAGAAACAATTATACTGTTCAAAAAAAGAAAATGCAACAAATATGATGCTACGATTTAAACTGAAGTTTGTGGGCAAATTGTCTGAAACATTCACTTGGACATCAACTTCACGTGCTGACCTGAACTGTACTCAGCAGATGATTTATGAGCACAGAAAAGCGACACTAGTCAAAACAGCATTTTTGACAGTAACTCATGACAGGTTCACGAGAATCCCATGAAACTTTCTGAACACAAAACTCACTGACCATGTTATTGAATGCATATAAAAGATTGACGCTCCTCGAATCAATTCATTTGAAAATTCTATGCGCAAGTATGGCTCATCTCACTACAAAACAACGACTCATCATCATTGGACATTTACAGACTGGGCAGTCACAAAGTGTAGTGATTAGACAATTTAATGTAGTTAGAAACACTACTGGAGACGATTTCAAGAAACTGACTCAGTTGCAGACCGGCCGCGCAGTGGAAGACCCATAGTCACAACTCCTGCCGAAGATCGCTTCATACGGCTGCGTCACCTCAGGAATCAATTTGCATCTGCGTCCCCAACAGTCCAGTCAATGACAGCAGCTCATCAAATTTCAGATCAAATGGTCAGGAATCGGCTGCGTGACGCTGGTCTTTGGGCTAGAAGACCCTACAAAGGTCCTGTTCTTATGGACCAGCACCGCCAGAACCAACTGCAGTGGACGAACCAACATCATCAATGGACCGTTGCGAATGACTGGAGATTCTTTCTGCTCCAGCGACACAACAGACAGAAGAGTTTACCGCAGAGTCAATGAGCGCCATGCCCAGAACTGCATGGACAAGGCTCCTCCACATCGTGGTGGAGGTGTACTGATGTGGGGGACAGTCTACTTCGTGGGAAGAAGTGACCTGGTGCAAATTGAAGGATGCCTGAATACCGAATGATACGTAGCTGAAATTCTTCATTCTCATGTCCTTCTACTTTTGGCTGCAACAGGGTCGATTTTTCAGCAGCATAATGCTCGACCTCATGTGGCACAAATCACCACCCAGTTCCTCGATGACAACAAGATCCAAACTATTCCGTGGCCATCCATGTCATCAGACATGAACCCAATAGAACACTTATAGGATGAACTCAACAGACAAGTCCGCCAACGAGACGTGGCGCCAACCAATCTCCGACAGTTGTCTCTTGCACTGCGGGAAGAGTGGGCAGCCATCCCACAACAACAGATCCAACGGCTAATTGGATCCATGTCAAGGAGATGTCGTTCTCTGACACAGAGGAGGCCATACACCTTACTGAAACGGAGGCCTAAGTCGCAAAGAATAAAAGTCCAAACCAAATTTAATGAACATCATTTCATTGTTAAAGTCTTAAAGTTTCTTCATGTCAAGATTGAAACATTAATTCCATAAAATAAAATTTTGACACAAGTTTGAATTTTTGTGTCCATTATGACTACAGTACCTGTGCGTTTTTGTTTTTTTTTAACAGTATATAATATACTGTAGACAGGAAGAGGAAGGGTGGATTTGAAAACATGATAACAACTGCAGCAACGACAAAGACAACAACACCATCAACTGCAGCAACAACAAAGATAACAACACCACCAACTGCAGCAACAACAAAGATAACAACACCACCAACTGCAGCAACAACAAAAACAACACCATCAACTGCAGCAACAACAAAGACAACAACAAAACCAACTGTAGCAACAACAAAGACAACAACACCATCAACTGCAGCAACAACAACACCAACTGTAGCAACAACACAGACAACAACACCATCAACTGCAGCAACAACAAAGACAACAACACCACCAACTGCAGCAACAACAAAGATAACACCACCAACTGCAGCAACAAAAAAACAACACCATCAACTGCAGCAACAACAAAGACAACAACAAAACCAACTGTAGCAACAACAAAGACAACAACACCATCAACTGCAGCAACAACAAAGACAACAATACCACCAACTGCAGCAACAACAAAGACAACAACACCATCAACTGCAGCAACAACAAAGACAACAGCAGCAACAACAAAAACAACAACACCATATAACTGCAGCAACAACAAAGACAACAACACCACCAACTGCAGCAACAACAAAGACAACAACACCACCAACTGCAGCAACAACAATGACAACAATACCACCAACTGCAGCAACAACAAAGACAACAACACCAACAACTGCAGCAACAACAAAGACAACAATACCACCAACTGCAGCAACAACAAAGACAACAATAACACCAACTGCAGCAACAACAAAGACAACAATACCACCAACTGCAGCAACAACAAAGACAACAATAACACCAACTGCAGCAACAACAAAGACAACAATACCACCAACTGCAGCAACAACAAAGACAACAATAACACCAACTGCAGCAACAACAAAGACAACAATACCACCAACTGCAGCAACAACAAAGACAACAATACCACCAACTGCAGCAACAACAAATACAACAATACCACCAACTGCAGCAACAACAAATACAACAATACCACCAACTGCAGCAACAACAAAGACAACAATAACACCTACTACAGCAACAACAAAGACAACACTACCACCAACTGCAGCAACAACAAATACAACACTACCACCAACTGCAGCAACAACAAAGACAACAATAACACCAACTGCAGCAACAACAAAGACAACACTACCACCAACTGCAGCAACAACAAAGACAACACTACCACCAACTGCAGCAGTGACAAAGACAACAACACCAACAACTGCAGCAACAATTGGAATCCCGGCAGGGAGTCAACAAAAAGCCAACAAAACACATCAACACATATCAACAACAAAGCTGCAGAGTATGATAATAGATAATAATACAGTAATGTACAATCATTTATATGTACATACCTCCATTGCAATAATTTTGCAAAATACTTTCTCTCCCTTGGCAAGCATTTCTGAGGGATCTTCAACTCTTGCACAGGACATCTGACTTATGTGAACTAGACCTAAATACAAGAATTATTCTCATTTTCATAGACACAAATTCTTTGGTGGTGGTGATGATTGAGGAGATGAGATGACTGATGATGATGATGACAATAATGATGATATAGCTTAGTGATAATCCCAAGACTAAACATTCACATAAGACTGAAATCTCTTACAAAAACTTAACGTGAGACTGAAAGCTCTTACTAAAACTTAACGTGAGACTGAAAGCTCTTAAAAAAACTTAACGTTAGACTGAAAACTCTTACTAAAACTTTTAACATGAGACTGAAAGCTCTTACTAAAACTTTTAACATGAGACTGAAAGATCTTACTAAAACTTTTAACATGAGACTGAAAGATCTTACTAAAGCTTAACGTGAGACTGAAAGATCTTACTAAAACTTTTAACATGAGACTGAAAGATCTTACTAAAACTTAACGTGAGACTGAAAGCTCTTACTAAAACTTTTAACATGAGACTGAAAGATCTTACTAAAACTTAACGTGAGACTGAAAGATCTTACTAAAACTTTTAACATGAGACTGAAAGATCTTACTAAAACTTAACATAAGACTGAAAGATCTTACTAAAACTTAACGTGAGACTGAAAGCTCTTACTAAAACTTTTAACATGAGACTGAAAGATCTTACTAAAGCTTAACGTGAGACTGAAAGCTCTTACTAAAACTTTTAACATGAGACTGAAAGATCTTACTAAAGCTTAACGTGAGACTGAAAGATCTTACTAAAACTTTTAACATGAGACTGAAAGCTCTTACTAAAGCTTAACGTGAGACTGAAGATCTTACTAAAGCTTAACGTGAGACTGAAAGATCTTACTAAAACTTTTAACATGAGACTGAAAGATCTTACTAAAACTTTTAACATGAGACTGAAAGATCTTACTAAAGCTTAACATGAGACTGAAAGATCTTACTAAAGCTTAACGTGAGACTGAAAGATCTTACTAAAACTTAACGTGAGACTGAAAACTCTTACTAAAACTTAACGTGAGACTGAAAACTCTTACTAAAACTTTTAACATGAGACTGAAAGCTCTTACTAAAACTTTTAACATGAGACTGAAAGATCTTACTAAAACTTTTAACATGAGACTGAAAGATCTTACTAAAGCTTAACGTGAGACTGAAAGATCTTACTAAAACTTTTAACATGAGACTGAAAGATCTTACTAAAACTTAACGTGAGACTGAAAGATCTTACTAAAACTTTTAACATGAGACTGAAAGATCTTACTAAAACTTAACATAAGACTGAAAGATCTTACTAAAACTTAACGTGAGACTGAAAGCTCTTACTAAAACTTTTAACATGAGACTGAAAGATCTTACTAAAGCTTAACGTGAGACTGAAAGCTCTTACTAAAACTTTTAACATGAGACTGAAAGATCTACTAAAGCTTAACGTGAGACTGAAAGATCTTACTAAAACTTTTAACATGAGACTGAAAGCTCTTACTAAAGCTTAACGTGAGACTGAAAGATCTTACTAAAGCTTAACGTGAGACTGAAAGATCTTACTAAAACTTTTAACATGAGACTGAAAGATCTTACTAAAACTTTTAACATGAGACTGAAAGATCTTACTAAAGCTTAACATGAGACTGAAAGATCTTACTAAAGCTTAACGTGAGACTGAAAGATCTTACTAAAACTTAACGTGAGACTGAAAACTCTTACTAAAACTTAACGTGAGACTGAAAGATCTTACTAAAGCTTAACATGAGACTGAAAGATCTTACTAAAGCTTAACATGAGACTGAAAGATCTTACTAAAACTTTTAACATGAGACTGAAAGCTCTTACTGAAACTTCACTTCTGAAATATCCCTTGATCCCACTTGAAACTCATAATCTATATTCCTTCTTTAACTTTGAACCTTTCTAAAACTTACTTAACTCTGATTATATGTCCCTTTAAGAGATCTATTTTGTCCTACTATATGGTTCAGAGACATGGGTTATGACCAAGACAATACAACAGAGGATACAAACATTCATGAACTACTGCTTGAGGAGGATTTTAAACATTAAATGGCAGGATAAGATCAGGAACGAGGAGGTCTGGGAAAGGGCCGGACAAGAACCTACGAATCTACAAATCATGTCTAGGAAGTGGAGGTGGATCTGAGGAAACCCGACACCAACATAGGAAGACAGGCACTGACATGGAATCCTCAAGGAAATAGAAAAAGAGGAAGATCTAGACTTATTTGGAGGATAGAAATTATGACAGTGCTCAGAGACAAAGGATACACATGGAAGGAAGCAGAGAATAATTCCAAGAACAGTGATGACTGGAGAGCCTTTATCTGTGGCCTATGCTCTCAAGGGAGTGAAAGATGATGATGATGAAGAGATCTACTTAACTTTGATGATATGCCCCCTTAATAAATCTACTTAACTTTGACCATATGTCCCCTTAAGAGATCTACTTTACTTTGATTATATGTGGCCTTAAATGATCCTTTGATTATATGTGGCCTTAAATGATCTACTTAACTTTGATTATATGTGGCCTTAAGTGATCTACTTTACTTTGATTATATGTGGCCTTAAATGATCTACTTTACTTTGATTATATGTGGCTTTAAGAGATCTACTTAACTTTGATTATATGTCTCCTTAAGAGTGATCTACTTTACTTTGATTATATGTCCCCTTAAGAGAGGTCTACTTTACTTTGATTATATGTCCCCTTAAGAGAGATCTACTTTACTTTGATTATATATCCCCTTAAGAGATCAACTTAACTCTGATTATATGTCCCCTTAAGTCAGTATGTGGTACCCCCATAACAGGCCTAGCCTGGCTATCGGGGCAGGGATTGCCATAGTCCCTACGGTGGTGGAGTCTGCTAAAGAAGCACTGCACACCCCCTGCTCTTTGGCTGTACTCCGGGACTGAAAAAGTAGTCACATTAACCCACTCTCATGCCCTGATACAATGCTGTGCCTCAACATCTCTACAGCATAGGCTGCAAAGAACACCAGCTCGCAGTTACAGGGAGTTCGTACAAGTCTAAGAAACAAAGCTGTGCTTCAAGCCTGAGAATATCAAAGATCTTCATGTTTTATCTTCATACATTGTTGAATGTCTGGTCACATGTCATAGTTTTCATTCATAATTACTATTGCTTTAATATATATATGTAATACTAATTCTATACTAATGTTAAATTATTGTATTTGAAAAAAAAAAAGGTTGCGAGATAAAGGGCAAAACTTCAGATGGGTTGGCACGCCTTCACCACTTGAAAATAAATGTTTCTTTGTTCACACAGGACTGAAGCTTTACAAGAGACAGCCAGGAGGATGATAGTGTCCGGAGTCAAGAACCTCAGGAGGTCAGGCGGCCACCTAGTTATGACAGAACTCCTCACTGCTACCTAGTTATAACAGGACTCCTCACTGCTACCTAGTTATAACAGGACTCCTCACTGCTACCTAGTCATAACAGGACTCCTCACTGCTACCTAGTTATAACAGGACACCTCACTGCTATCTAGTTATAACAGGACACCTCACTGCTACCTAGTTATGACAGGACTCCTCACTGCTACCTAGTTATAACAGGACTCCTCACTGCTACCTAGTTATAACAGGACACCTCACTGCTATCTAGTTATAACAGGACACCTCACTGCTATCTAGTTATAACAGGACTCCTCACTGCTACATAGTTATGACAGGACTCCTCACTGCTACCTAGTTATGACAGGACTCCTCACTGCTATCTAGTTATGACAGGACTCCTCACTGCTATCTAGTTATGACAGGACTCCTCACTGCTACCTAGCTATGACAGGACTCCTCACTGCTACCTAGCTATGACAGGACTCCTCACTGCTATCTAGTTATGACAGGACTCCTCACTATCTTATGACAGGACTCCTCACTGCTATCTAGTTATGACAGGACTCCTCACTGCTATCTAGTTATGACAGGACTCCTCACTGCTACCTAGCTATGACAGGACCTCTCACTGCTATCTAGTTATGACAGGACTCCTCACTGCTACCTAGTTATGAGAGGACCTCTCACTGCTACCTAGTTATGAGAGGACTCCTCACTACTTCTTACTTGAAAAATTTGTAAATAAGACCGAAGCTCTACATGAGACCAAAGCTCTACATGAGACCAAAGCTCTACATGAGACCAAAGCTCTACATGAACCTGAAACTCTATAATACTTTCAAGCTACTACTGAAGTTCCACATGAAACGAGTACAAAGTAAGCAATCAGAACAAACACATGAGGTCTGTGCACATTAACATGATATAGTGGCACAGCGGTAGGGTTAGTCTTGACAAATATATCGCATTTTAATATCAGAGAATGAAAAACAGTGAGAGAATGAGCAGACTTAAACCAGGGACTCTGAAAGGGTGAGCAACTGCCTAGAAGAGAGAGAGAGGAAAATACACTATTCACTCTTATATCTAGATGGTTGCTTGCCCTATCAGAATCTGTGCAAGGTACAAGTCACAGTTATTCTTATATCTAGATGGTTGCTTGTCCTATCAGAATCTGTGCATGGTACAAGTTACAGTTATTCTTACGTCTAGATGGTTGCTTGTTCTATCAGAATCTGTGTACGGTACAAGTTACAGTTATTCTTACGTCTAGATGGTTGCTTGTTCTACCAGAATCTGTGCAAGGTTCAAGTCACAGTCATTCTTATGTCTAGATGGTTGCTTGTCCTACCAGACTCTGTGTACAATTCATGTCACGGTCATTCTCTTCCTGTTTTTATTTTTATCACATCTTAAGTAACTCTCGCTGGCTTCTAGTAACACTACACTGCTTTCTTGTCTAATCAAGCCACAGCAATATGTGCTGGTTATTCTTCAGCATTTGCTGAGAGTGAAGACCCGATGAACCAATCATCAATCCATACATGATATGCCAGCGTCAGGGTTAGCGACCCATAGCTAGCCAAGACCCTGTCCCACCTCTCCATGGTACCCCCAGTAACAGGCTTAGCCTGGGTGACAGGTCAGCGATCGCCACAGTCCCCATGGTGGTAGAGTTTGAGAAAGAAACACTGCACACTCCCTGGTTTTTAGCAGTACTCCGGGACTGAAAAAGTAGCTGCCATAACCCGCTCCCACGCCAATACGATGTCGTGCCTCATCTCTACAGCATCAGCTGCAAAGAACAACAGGGAGTTCGTACAAGTACTTCAGCATTTGCTTTAAAAGGCTGTTGTGCTATTTTTATCTGCCTTGGCTGACCCAGCACATCCAAGTTTGCAGTACAAGTACAAGGCGCTGATCTGTGCTGTGTCAGGTCCGAGCAATAACAATTCAATATTTCAGCAAAATGAGAAACAAGAATACATAAAAACAAACTGGAATGAACTTCTATGGTTGCCACATGAATACCAGCCAAACATAAGTTTTCTTCTTCTTCATGCACATTGTCTGTCTATATCTGCAGTCCTGTCTCTTGGATAAATTTCAATGTTTTTTTGTAATTCATGTATGACATAAGTTATGAAATATATAGCAGAACTTCAATCATGATTGTCATTACCTTGCCTTCTGCATCCAGGAATTTTAATAAACGCTCCATATTTCTGCAGGCTTGCGACCTGAAGTGAAGTGAACAATCAACAATGATATTTTGTCACCAAACAGTCAACAGTGATATTTTGTCACCAAACAGTCAACAATGATATTTTGTCACCAAACAGTCAACAATGATATTTTGTCACCAGTCAACAATGATATTTTGTCACCAAACAGTCAACAATGATATTTTGTCACCAAACAGTCAACAATGATATTTTGCCACCAAATGCTATACAGCAGCGTACACACAAACCTGGGGTTAAAGGCACTGTGACATCAGTGACACAAATATGGAAGTCAAACATCTTGATACTGGTAACAAAAAATTACAGCTCAGTACAATGACAAGAAGATTAATCAATCTTGTTCTGTTCTGTTTCCCTAGAATTTCTAGCAGTATGTTTTAGCAGCCAGCGCAGTGAAGATGTTGAAGGTAGACATCTTGGAGAGTGCAGACAGCACCCCAGAGAGGAGCTTTCTTTGCAGGCTCCATCACCATGTGGACCACAGCAATCCTTGCCCTGCTGGTTAGGCTTACTCTGTTACTGGGAGCACCAATCGAGAGGTCTTGACCAGATATGGTTCACTGGCCATGACAAAAGTATTGTTATTCTATCAATCATTTTTGCTCTCTGTAAGTGAATACAATGGTGAAAAGATTGCAGGTGAATACAGATGACATAAAGTGAATACCGGTGAGACACAAGTGAATACAAGTGAGACACAGGTGAATACTGTGAGACACAGGTGAGATATTTAAATATTTCAAGGACAAAATGGAGCGCTATGGGACATGCGGCCATCACTTTACATTCTATATATATATTTATCTATATCTACAGACAGTTATGCGAGCATATTTAGATATCAGAGTGTGTTGAGCTCACTTTCGCTAACTTCAGATACATTTTGGCAATATACAGTCATACTAAACTCATATCAAGAGAAGCAGCAAGCGTGGTAATACAACTTTTGTAACGTTGAAGTCAAACTGTAACTATCATGTCTATCAAGGACCTACATACTAAACAGGCACTCATGTTTCTTCTTTACCTCGCCTTGAAATATGTGGTAAAGTTCTGGGACGCTGTTAGCGCTATCTTCTCGCATGATGCACTGATTACTAGCCTGAAATGGAATATGATCTAAGAAATGGGACAAAATGAATACGTCAGATACGAACGTCCCAACCAAAACAGTTCGCCATGATAAATCAAGGGAAAGCACTCACGTTATTCTGAAACCGGAGAGACCAGTCTTAGAATAGGTGACCGCATGCAGAAACGTCTTTATGTCGTCTCATAGAATGATTCAAGTCAGTCTAATCATTTCAACGGCTGTAGCAACGGTCGAAGGTCTGATTTTCTAATAACAGTTATTAAACAATGTCACTCTGATGACATTTCAAAGCCACAACATGAAGATCAGCGCTGAAAAAAAACCCCCACAGAAGTCATGACCATAGCGAGAGAAGAAATCCAAACAAAGATCTTCCTAGACAACCACCCTTGAACAAGTTAAACATTTCAAATACCTAGGTAGCATAATACTATCATCAGGGACACCTGACGCTGAGATTGAGAACAGATGCACTAAAGCAAATCAGGTCGTTGGATAAATGATTCCTTTACTGAAAAACAAACACATCAGAACTGAAACAAAAAGGGACAATTTTCGACACAATTTTCATCCCACCTCTATGCTACCAGTGTCAAACATTGTCACTAACAGCCAAAAACAAAACAAGGGTTGGAGTAACACCAGTATTACATTATATCCAGAAACAGCAAGTCAGATGGTTTGGCCATGTTACACGGTTACCATCAGACAGTATATCACAGACAACATTCACACTAAGATTTGTAGGTAACAGAGGAAGAGGCCGCCCACACAGGAGATGGTGAGAGGAAATTACAGTAGAATTAAATATCTCATTATATGAAGCAAATCGTCAAATCAAGACGCCCATTTGTTCCCTCAACACCTAAAGGTATATGAGGAAAGAAGCAAGACAAGACTGATGACAGACCGCACAGCGCTTGAAAACCGATACATACATACAGGAATATAGCAGCTATGGACACGTCCAGAGTGCAGTGATGATGTCCCAGACCATAAACCATACTAGAATCTCATTGTCTAAACTCGCAGTTCAGCCATACTTAACCTTTCTATTCTCTATAATCACATCTCTGTCAGTCAGTCACTTGCATGTCCCTTGCTGAACGTTGCCTCCCTAACAGCTCTCCTGTAGGCCTCTAGAGAGGAAAAGCATCGCGTGCAGATAGAGAGGGCAGGCATCGCTTGCAGATAGAGAGGAAAAACATCGTGTGCAGATAGGGAGGAAAAACATCGCTTGCAGATAGAGAGAAAAAGCATCGTGTGCAGATAGGGAGGAAAAGCATCGTGTGCAGATAGGGAGGAAAAACATCGCTTGCAGATAGAGAGGAAAAACATCGCTTGCAGATAGACAGAAAAAGCATCGTGTGCAGATAGACAGAAAAAGCATCGCTTGCAGATAGAGAGGGCAAGCATCGCGTGCAGATAGAGAGGAAAAACATCGCGTTCAGATAGAGAGGAAAAACATCGCTTGCAGATAGACAGAAAAAACATCGCGTGCAGATAGAGAGTAAAAGTATCCCGTGCAGATAGAGAGGAAAAGCATCGCCTGCAGATAGAGAGGAAAAGCATCGCCTGCAGATGGAGAGGAAAAGTATCCCGTGCAGATAGAGAGGAAAAGCATCGCCTGCAGATAGAGAGGAAAAGCATCGCCTGCAGGTAGAGGGGGCAAGCAAGGATAAATAACAAGAATGATCAATTTCATTTTAGTCTTGTGTGTGTGTTTTGTGTTTGTGAGGTAAGTCGCGAATTAAAATGTGTGCCGTTCTTAGCATATATTGTGTATATGTGCCTAATTGGGATACATTTGTAGTTTTGTGTTATAAATCAAAGTTATCGCGCCAACTCTGGAATGTTGTTTTCATGAAGGATCTGTGTGTGGACGTAAGTTGTGTTGTTATTATTAATAATATGAAAATAGGTAATCGACAGCAGATTGCTGGTTAGAGTGTGCATACTTTTCATTTTAGGTATCGAGTGCACTTAGAGGGCACCACATATTGTTCATGTGATTATATTAGTATCGCTTTTGATTGTATTGATTATTGTGTGATTATATTGATGAATATATTCATTTATATGGAAGTTTGGAGCGTTGCACAAGGAAGGGTGCATGGAGAGCCACCAGCGCAGTAGGCGCAATGACGGGTGTCATAATGTGGAAGGAAGGACGGAGTTAGGGGGAAATAGGAAGAAAGAGTTATAGAAGAAAGAAGACGGTTGCTAGGCAACAGAATAGTATTGAATTAAGATAGGAGGCTACCAGGTGCAGAATGCACCGACGACCAAAGTCGTATGGTAGAGAGTGCGGAGGAAAGTAGAGAAGGGAGAGATAGAATGAGCTACCAGGTGCACGGGCACCGATGACCAAAGTGATAAGGTAGAGGATAGAGGGAGAAGAGGTGGGACTAGAAGAAAGGTAGAGGATAGAGGGAGAAGAGGTGGGACTAGAAGAAGGTAGAGGATAGAGGGAGAGAGGTGGGACTAGAAGAAAGATAGAGGATAGAGGGAGAAGAGGTGGGACTATAAGAAAGGTAGAGGATAGAGGGAGAAGAGGTGGGACTAGAAGAAAGGTAGAGGATAGAGAGGGAGAAGAGGTGGGACTAGAAGAAAGGTAGAGGATAGAGGGAGAAGAGGTGGGACTAGAAGAAAGGTAGAGGATAGAGGGAGAAGAGGTGGGACTAGAAGAAAGCTAGAGGATAGAGGGAGAAGAGGTGGGACTAGAAGAAAGCTAGAGGATAGAGAGGGAGAAGAGGTGGGACTAGAAGAAAGGTAGGAACCCAAGAAACAGCTGATGTATATAGGGAACTAGTAGAAATGGAACTCGTGATTGAGACAGTTAAACATTTGATATTAATGAACCATGCTATTATTAGTATTGATCATTGGCAGTTATGTTGTGTCATGTACTCTGTGCTGTAAATGCAGAACAGGTGAGAGCTTTTGCACACAAGATGTGGCTACATATCGAAACTCGTATTCCCAAACACCAAAATGGCTGCTCTGTCATTCTCGTTGATTAAACAGCGGGAGCTGGAACTTGTTTTGAAACTTTTAGTTGTGGGTTTTCATGTGACATATATTCAGCTGTTTCTATGTGTGGTGTACATGGATAAATAACATCTTAAATAATGATTGCCGTCCCAATATGGCAAGTCTGACACAGGTAGAAAGGTCAAGGACCTGGGAAGAGATCTGGGGAGGGGAACTATTGTTCGACCTACATTTGTAGGACAGTACGAGGTTTGAAGTCAGATACTCCCTTATAAGCTGAGAAATGTAACACCAATCGTCTTATTACATTAGCGGCCTTTGTTGTCAGAGAAGTGGCACGTTGTCAGTAGCAGACTTTGTTGTCAGAGAAGTGGCATGTTGTCAGTAGCAGACTTTGTTGTCAGAAAAGTGGCATGTTGTCAGTAGCAGACTTTGTTGTCAGAAAAGTGGCACGTTGTCAGTAGCAGACTTTGTTGTCAGAAAAGTGGCATGATGTCAGTAGCAGACTTCGTTGTCAGAAAAGTGGCATGTTGTCAGTAGCAGACTTCGTTGTCAGAAAAGTGGCATGTTGTCAGTAGCAGACTTCGTTGTCAGAGAGATGGCGTAGCAGCCTTTGTTGTCGGAAAGGCTAGGTAGGCAAGGTTAGGTAGGCAAGTTAGGTAGGCAATTCTTACAAGAGAAAATATTGGGCATTGTGAAAGGTGATCTTTAATGTAAAATTATGACTGGAGTTTGTGTGTGTGTGTGCATTCATGTATGTTGCAATATGTAAATGCGCTGCTAGAGCACGTGACTACATCAGCAGTTTGATTCCGAGATTTAAGACTTGACTTGTGACTGTTTGCAAGGACTTGAGACTTGACTTGAGGATAATCTTCAAGGAGACTTGAGACCTGACTTGAGGATGCTCTTCAAGGAGACTTGAGACTTGACTTTGAGGATGCTCTTCAAGGAGTTGAGACTTGACTTTGAGGATGCTCTTCACGGACTTGAGTCTTGATGGTAGCGACTTCAGACTTGCCATGAAGAACTTGATCTTTGTTATATATTCGCATAGAAACTGATTGTTTCAACAAACTGCATGTACCTTCTGGTACTCAAAACTATCACGTGTCATCACACGGGGCTTTTATTGCCTGGACTGGGAAACACGAGGATTTTGAACTTCAACCTTCACTTGCCCGGCCTGTGGGGTAACCATCTGAGGTCTTCTTCTTCTTCTTCTTCTTCTTCTTCGTTCGCACTGTCTGTCTATATCTGCAGTCCTGTCTCTTGGATAAATTTCACTGTTTTTTGTAACTCATGTATGGAACCGTAGAGCTTATCTTCTTTAGTGGTTTCACTGGGCCAGTAATTATTTCTCAGTGTCTCGTAGTTGATGCAGTTCTGGAGGATATGTTCCACGGTTTGGGGCACCTGGGCACATGTACATAGATTAGTAGTACCAACCTTAAACTTTGTATACATATGACTTCGGAGTCGGCTGTGTCCTGTTCGGAGACGGAAGATGGTGACTTGTTCCTTTCTGTTTAGCATGTGATAGTCATCATGTGGTGGTGTTTGTGGCTTCCTGTAGGTTTTTATCATGCTTTTCTTCTGATTATAGGTGACTGGTATGTCTGGTTGCTCCATTTCAGTGCCCTCTTTGGCCAGATGGTCAGCTTTCTCATTGCCTGGTATCCCACAGTGGGAGGGAATCCATTGCAAAGTGACTCCATGTTGTAAGCCAATTTTTGACAAGGCATCCTTAAGGTCTGGTAGTTTGTTGCACTGAAGAGCCTCCAGTACTGATCTTGCATCTGTGAGAATTACTACAGGACATGTATCAATTCTGGAGTCTGATAGTTTTTCAACTGCAGCAATAATTGCCCTAACTTCTGCATCAAAGTTGTTGCAGTATTTACCAGTGGGTATGGAAATCTTGTCAATGGTGTTGTTTGGATATTCAATATATGCTCCTGCCCCACCATTCTTTATGGCATTATGTGCAGATCCATCTGTATACACAAGTATCCAGGTGTCACATGGATATTTGTCATCTAGAACACTAAGTGTGGCTGTTGATCTTACAAGACTGCTCTGCATCTCACCATTCTGCACACCTTTCACTTCAGTCTGAATAGTTATTTGTGTATAATCTGCTTCTTTCCATGGTGTATGCTCTGGTACAGATGATAATGGAGTGACTACAGTTGGAAGGTCAGGTATCAGCTTACGCATACGCTTGGCCTGATGAATGAAGCTGCTTCTTTTAAGCCGTCCTAATGCCAAGTTATTGAATCTCTCCTTCAGGGGATGGCTTACAGAGCTAAGGAATTTTTCTCCCATGGTCATGACCTTTGTGTCTCTACGTTCCTTTAGCGGTTGAACACCAACTATTTTCTGCATTTCTACTATTGGTGTGGACCTCATGGCACCTGTGATAATCCGTAGTGACTGATTTTGAACCTTGTCTAGATTATGCAGCGTAGTGTTTGATGCTGTGCACCAAGATGTTGAGCCATATTCTAAATGTGGTAGAATACTTTGCTGATATACGTTCTTAAGGATTCTTTCACTAGCTCCCCATGTAGTCCCACTCAATTTTCTTAATATGGCTAGTTTTCTTCTGGCTTTTGCTTCTGCACTGTTGATGTGTTGCTTCCAAGTCAGTTTTGAGTCAAGAGTCACTCCTAAGTAAGTGGGTTGGTTGTCCATCCTTAAGGGTATTTCATTTACAAAGATCTTACCTGCTTTCTGTTTAGATGAGAGGGTGAACAGAGTGGTACTTGATTTCTCTGTGTTGATACTTACACACCATTTGTTTGTCCATGATGTCAAGATATCTGCTGCTCTTTGGAGTCTCTGTGTAGCAACTGTCGCATATTCATCTGTACACCACATGACCAGATCATCTGCATACAGTGCTGCTTTGATTCCATAGGGAAGTTCCTTGACCAGGTCATTAATGAATACAAGGAATAGTATAGGCGAAAGGACTCCTCCTTGTGGTACACCGTGTCGCAGAAGTACTTTCTGGCTTTTGTGTCCATCCATTACTACTCTAGCTCTTCTATTGTGTAAATATGACTTTATCCAGTTGTACAGTCTTCCATTCACATTGCAGTTTCTTAGTTTCCACAACAGACCTTTTTTCCATACTTTATCAAAGGCTTTCTTCAGGTCTATCCACGCTGCTAGTACAAGGTTTTTATCTTGGAATGCATCCTCAATCTCTTGAGAGAGATAGGTCACTTGATCTTCCGTACTGTAGTACTGCCTAAATCCTGCTTGTTGTGGAACGAGAAGGTTTTCACTTTCTAGGTACCATTTTAGCCTCAGGTCAATGATGCGTTCCATCGTTTTGCATAGGCAGCTAGTGAGACTGATTGGCCTGTAGCTGGAGGCAGTATCACTGTTTTTCCCTGGTTTTAGCAGTGGTACCATGCTTGCTTCCTTCCAGATTTGAGGTAACTTACCTGTGCTCCAGCATATATTGAAAATATCCAACAGCTTTCCCATTGCTGCCATTCCCAGGTTCTTGATCATTTCATTGGACACTCCATCTGGTCCTGGTGATTTCCTTGGTTTCAGTTTACTAACTGCTAGGTCTAACTCACTGCGTGTGATTGGTGCATCCATGACCTCCACTTTTCTGACTTGTTCCTCCTCTTTCTGTGGCTCGATGCGCACTGTACGCTCCTTCTCTGGATGGATATCAATGTTGCAGTCCTGTGCAAACATGCGAGCAAAGTGATCTGCTACCTGCTTACCTGTAAGAGTTTTCCCATCCTCTATTAGTGTAATACCATCTGAGGTATATTTTACATTCTGCTCAATCGCGATTTTGGTGTTTGGGAATACGAGTTTCGATATGTAGCCACATCTTGTGTGCAAAAGCTCTCAGCTGTTCTGTATTTACATTATTATTTTGTTACTAATTTTATGTTAATTTCGGTGACAGAACAGGGGAGGAACCAATCGTATAAGAGAAATATGTGTGCTCGAATAGCAAAGTCTAGCAATCAATCAACGCGTGTTTAAAATGGTGAAGTTTACCCTCTAGCATGCAGACCAAACTTCTTGCATGACATAACGCGTGACTGCAGAATCAATTTAATTAATGGCTCTCATTCAAGATAGAAGCAACAATGTAACGTCTCTGTCCTTTTGTTCTACAGACAAAAGCAATGATGAGAAAAACACGGGTAGAACTATGAATGAAGAAAAGAGGAAAGGTTTTTCCTGAAGTTAAATAATATTGTTCCTTGGTTTAGGTCTCCCCCTCCCCCTCCCCCCACCCCACTCCATACATGCAAATCTCCAATATACGAGTAATGTATGCGTGAGTTAATGGGTTTATTTACAATATAGATGTGTCAAGATACACGATAACAGAGACATATTACCACAAGTTTCAAAGTCTTGTCGCAGCATTTTGCTATTTACAGGCAGTGAGATTGTGCTGTTAGAGAGGCTGTGCTGTTGTAGAGAGGCTGTGCTGTTAGAGAGGCTGTGCTGTTAGAATGACTGTGCCGTTAGAGAGGCTGTGCTGTTAGAATGACTGTGCCGTTAGAGAGGCTGTGCCGTTAGAGAGGCTGTGCTGTTAGAATGACTGTGCCGTTAGAGAGGCTGTGCTGTTAGAATGACTGTGCCGTTAGAGAGGCTGTGCTGTTAGCGTGACTGTGCCGTTAGAGAGGCTGGTCTTGTAGAGAGGCTGTGCTGTAAGAGAGGCTGTGTTGTTACAGGACCAGACTATAATGGCAGCTAGAAAGTCTATCCCACATACGATGCCTGCACTGAACGAGCTAACTTGGAGAGGATCGATATGGTTTATGGTTTAGATTATCATCTTTGCACTCTGGACATGTCC
This sequence comes from Achatina immaculata, assembly GCA_009760885.1. Lineage (NCBI taxonomy): Eukaryota > Metazoa > Mollusca > Gastropoda > Stylommatophora > Achatinidae > Lissachatina > Lissachatina immaculata. The sequence goes on along the minus strand of CM019713.1, from coordinate 64,447,781 downwards.
ATAGCTGCTCAGATCTCCCCCTACCCCCCTCTTTTTCCAACATATCCATCAGTATCATGTGGCTGATAGCGCCGATCTTGTGTTGGTTGACAAGTCCAGTATATGCTGCTCTATGGAGGCGATGGAGCCTTTTGATAAGTTCCGAGAACTAAAGAAAGCCACTGTCACCCATTCCTAATTCGCTTTGATGCTTGCTTTACTGTGCCGTCACCACTGCATCAAGATCTTCACTGCAGCATAAACTACAAAGATCTTCACTACAACATAAACTGACAAGACCATTACTACAACATAAACTATCAAGATCTTTACTACAACATAAACTATCAACTAGAGGATAGAGAGAGAGAAGAAGTGGGACTAGAAGAAAGGTAGAGGATAGAAAGAGAGAAGAAGTGGGACTAGAAGAAAGGTAGAGGATAGAGGGAGAAGAGGTGGGACTAGAAGAAAGGTAGAGGATAGAGAGAGAGAAGAAGTGGGACTAGAAGAAAGGTAGAGGATAGAGAGAGAAGAGGTGGGACTAGAAGAAAGGTAGAGGATAGAGGGAGAAGATGTGGGACTAGAAGAAAGGTAGAGGATAGAGGGAGAAGATGTGGGACTAGAAGAAAGGTAGAGGATAGAGGGAGAAGATGTGGGACTAGAAGAAAGGTAGAGGATAGAGGGAGAAGAGGTGGGACTAGAAGAAAGGTAGAGGATAGAGGGAGAAGAGGTGGGACTAGAAGAAAGGTAGAGGATAGAGGGAGAAGAGTGGGACTAGAAGAAAGGTAGAGGATAGAGGAGAAGAGGTGGGACTAGAAGAAAGGTAGAGGATAGAGGGAGAAGAGGTGGGACTAGAAGAAAGGTAGAGGATAGAGGGAGAAGAGGTGGGACTAGAAGAAAGGTAGGAACCCAAGAAACAGCTGATGTATATAGGTAACTAGTAGAAATGGAACTCGTGATTGAGACAGTTAAACATTTGATATTAATGAACCAAGCTATTATTAGTATTGATCATTGGCAGTTATGTTGTGTCATGTACTTTGTGCTGTAAATGCAGAACAGGTGAGAGCTTTTGCACACAAGATGTGGCTACATGTCGAAACTCGTATTCCCAAACACCAAAATGTGTGCTCTGTCATTCTCGTTGATTAAACAGCGTGAGCTGGAACTTGTTTTAAAACTTTTAGTTGTGGGTTTTCATGTGACATATATTCAGCTGTTTCTATGTGTGGTGTACGTGGATAATGTTTCTATGTGCGGTGTACATGGATAAATAACATCTTAAATAATGATTGCCGTCCCAATATGGCAAGTCTGACACAGGTAGAAAGGTCAAGGACCTGGGAAGAGATCTGGAGAGGGGAACTATTGTTCGACCTACATTTGTAGGACAGTACGAGGTTTGAAGTCAGATACTCCCTTATAAGCTGAGAGATGTAACACCAATCGTCTTATTACATTAGCGGCCTTTGTTGTCAGAGAAGTGGCACGTTGTCAGTAGCAGACTTTGTTGTCAGAGAAGTGGCATGTTGTCAGTAGCAGACTTTGTTGTCAGAGAAGTGGCATGTTGTCAGTAGCAGACTTTGTTGTCAGAGAAGTGGCATGTTGTCAGTAGCAGACTTTGTTGTCAGAGAAGTGGCATGTTGTCAGTAGCAGACTTTGTTGTCAGAAAAGTGGCATGTTGTCAGTAGCAGACTTTGTTGTCAGAAAAGTGGCATGTTGTCAGTAGCAGACTTTGTTGTCAGAGAAGTGACATGTTGTCAGTAGCAGACTTTGTTGTCAGAAAAGTGGCATGTTGTCAGTAGCAGACTTTGTTGTCAGAAAAGTGGCATGTTGTCAGTAGCAGACTTCGTTGTCAGAAAAGTGGCATGTTGTCAGTAGCAGACTTCGTTGTCAGAGAGATGGCGTAGCAGCCTTTGTTGTCGGAAAGGCTAGGTAGGCAAGGTTAGGTAGGCAAGTTAGGTAGGCAATTCTTACAAGAGAAAATATTGGGCATTGTGAAAGGTGATCTTTAATGTAAAATTATGACTGGAGTTTGTGTGTGTGTGTGTGTGTGTGTGCATTCATGTATGTTGCAATATGTAAATGCGCTGCTAGAGCACGTGACTACATCAGCAGTTTGATTCCGAGATTTAAGACTTGACTTGTGACTGTTTGCAAGGACTTGAGACTTGACTTGAGGATAATCTTCAAGGAGACTTGAGACTTGACTTGAGGATGGTCTTCGAGGACTTGAGACCTGACTTGAGGATGCTCTTCAAGGAGACTTGAGACTTGACTTTGAGGATGCTCTTCAAGGAGTTGAGACTTGACTTTGAGGATGCTCTTCACGGACTTGAGTCTTGATGGTAGCGACTTCAGACTTGCCATGAAGAACTTGATCTTTGTTATATATTCGCATAGAAACTGATTGTTTCAACAAACTGCATGTACCTTCTGGTACTCAAAACTATCACGTGTCATCACACGGGGCTTTTATTGCCTGGACTGGGAAACACGAGGATTTTGAACTTCAACCTTCACTTGCCCGGCCTGTGGGGTAACCATCTGAGGTCTTCTTCTTCTTCTTCTTCGTTCGCACTGTCTGTCTGTCTATATCTGCAGTCCTGTCTCTTGGATAAATTTCACTGTTTTTTGTAACTCATGTATGGAACCGTAGAGCTTATCTTCTTTAGTGGTTTCACTGGGCCAGTAATTATTTCTCAGTGTCTCGTAGTTGATGCAGTTCTGGAGGATATGTTCCACGGTTTGGGGCACCTGGGCACATGTACATAGATTAGTAATACCAACCTTAAACTTTGTATACATATGACTTCGGAGTCGGCTGTGTCCTGTTCGGAGACGGAAGATGGTGACTTGTTCCTTTCTGTTTAGCATGTGATAGTCATCATGTGGTGGTGTTTGTGGCTTCCTGTAGGTTTTTATCATGCTTTTCTTCTGATTATAGGTGACTGGTATGTCTGGTTGCTCCATTTCAGTGCCCTCTTTGGCCAGATGGTCAGCTTTCTCATTGCCTGGTATCCCACAGTGGGAGGGAATCCATTGCAAAGTGACTCCATGTTGTAAGCCAATTTTTAACAAGGCATCCTTAAGGTCTGGTAGTTTGTTGCACTGAAGAGCCTCCAGTACTGATCTTGCATCTGTGAGAATTACTACAGGACATGTAACAATTCTGGAGTCTGATAGTTTTTCAACTGCAGCAATAATTGCCCTAACTTCTGCATCAAAGTTGTTGCAGTATTTACCAGTGGGTATGGAAATCTTGTCAATGGTGTTGTTTGGATATTCAATATATGCTCCTGCCCCACCATTCTTTATGGCATTATGTGCAGATCCATCTGTATACACAAGTATCCAGGTGTCACATGGATAAATTTCACTGTTTTTTGTAACTCATGTATGGAACCGTAGAGCTTATCTTCTTTAGTGGTTTCACTGGGCCAGTAATTATTTCTCAGTGTCTCGTAGTTGATGCAGTTCTGGAGGATATGTTCCACAGTTTGGGGCACCTGGGCACATGTACACAGATTAGTAGTGCCAACCTTAAACTTTGTATACATATGACTTCGGAGTCGGCTGTGTCCTGTTCGGAGACGGAAGATGGTGACTTGTTCCTTTCTGTTTAGCATGTGATAGTCATCATGTGGTGGTGTTTGTGGCTTCCTGTAGGTTTTTATCATGCTTTTCTTCTGATTATAGGTGACTGGTATGTCTGGTTGCTCCATTTCAGTGCCCTCTTTGGCCAGATGGTCAGCTTTCTCATTGCCTGGTATCCCACAGTGGGAGGGAATCCATTGCAAAGTGACTCCATGTTGTAAGCCAATTTTTGACAAGGCATCCTTAAGGTCTGGTAGTTTGTTGCACTGAAGAGCCTCCAGTACTGATCTTGCATCTGTGAGAATTACTACAGGACATGTATCAATTCTGGAGTCTGATAGTTTTTCAACTGCAGCAATAATTGCCCTAACTTCTGCATCAAAGTTGTTGCAGTATTTACCAGTGGGTATGGAAATCTTGTCAATGGTGTTGTTTGGATATTCAATATATGCTCCTGCCCCACCATTCTTTATGGCATTATGTGCAGATCCATCTGTATACACAAGTATCCAGGTGTCACATGGATATTTGTCATCTAGAACACTAAGTGTGGCTGTTGATCTTACAAGACTGCTCTGCATCTCACCATTCTGCACACCTTTCACTTCAGTCTGAATAGTTATTTGTGTATAATCTGCTTCTTTCCATGGTGTATGCTCTGGTACAGATGATAATGGAGTGACTACAGTTGGAAGGTCAGGTATCAGCTTACGCATACGCTTGGCCTGATGAATGAAGCTGCTTCTTTTAAGCCGTCCTAATGCCAAGTTATTGAATCTCTCCTTCAGGGGATGGCTTACAGAGCTAAGGAATTTTTCTCCCATGGTCATGACCTTTGTGTCTCTACGTTCCTTTAGCGGTTGAACACCAACTATTTTCTGCATTTCTACTATTGGTGTGGACCTCATGGCACCTGTGATAATCCGTAGTGACTGATTTTGAACCTTGTCTAGATTATGCAGCGTAGTGTTTGATGCTGTGCACCAAGATGTTGAGCCATATTCTAAATGTGGTAGAATACTTTGCTGATATACGTTCTTAAGGATTCTTTCACTAGCTCCCCATGTAGTCCCACTCAATTTTCTTAATATGGCTAGTTTTCTTCTGGCTTTTGCTTCTGCACTGTTGATGTGTTGCTTCCAAGTCAGTTTTGAGTCAAGAGTCACTCCTAAGTAAGTGGGTTGGTTGTCCATCCTTAAGGGTATTTCATTTACAAAGATCTTACCTGCTTTCTGTTTAGATGAGAGGGTGAACAGAGTGGTGCTTGATTTCTCTGTGTTGATACTTACACACCATTTGTTTGTCCATGATGTCAAGATGTCTGCTGCTCTTTGGAGTCTCTGTGTAGCAACTGTCGCATATTCATCTGTACACCACATGACCAGATCATCTGCATACAGTGCTGCTTTGATTCCATAGGGAAGTTCCTTGACCAGGTCATTAATGAATACAAGGAATAGTGTAGGCGAAAGGACTCCTCCTTGTGGTACACCGTGTCGCAGAAGTACTTTCTGGCTTTTGTGTCCATCCATTACTACTCTAGCTCTTCTATTGTGTAAATAGGACTTTATCCAGTTGTACAGTCTTCCATTCACATTGCAGTTTCTTAGTTTCCACAACAGACCTTTTTTCCATACTTTATCAAAGGCTTTCTTCAGGTCTATCCACGCTGCTAGTACAAGGTTTTTCTCTTGGAATGCATCCTCAATCTCTTGAGAGAGATAGGTCACTTGATCTTCCGTACTGTAGTACTGCCTAAATCCTGCTTGTTGTGGAACGAGAAGGTTTTCACTTTCTAGGTACCATTTTAGCCTCAGGTCAATGATGCGTTCCATCGTTTTGCATAGGCAGCTAGTGAGACTGATTGGCCTGTAGCTGGAGGCAGTATCACTGTTTTTCCCTGGTTTTAGCAGTGGTACCATGCTTGCTTCCTTCCAGATTTGAGGTAACTTACCTGTGCTCCAGCACATATTGAAAATATCCAACAGCTTTCCCATTGCTGCCATTCCCAGGTTCTTGATCATTTCATTGGACACTCCATCTGGTCCTGGTGATTTCCTTGGTTTCAGTTTACTAACTGCTAGGTCTAACTCACTGCGTGTGATTGGTGCATCCATGACCTCCACTTTTCTGACTTGTTCCTCCTCTTTCTGTGGACCTCATGGCACCTGTGATAATCCGTAGTGACTGATTTTGAACCTTGTCTAGATTATGCAGCGTAGTGTTTGATGCTGTGCACCAAGATGTTGAGCCATATTCTAAATGTGGTAGAATACTTTGCTGATATACGTTCTTAAGGATTCTTTCACTAGCTCCCCATGTAGTCCCACTCAATTTTCTTAATATGGCTAGTTTTCTTCTGGCTTTTGCTTCTGCACTGTTGATGTGTTGCTTCCAAGTCAGTTTTGAGTCAAGAGTCACTCCTAAGTAAGTGGGTTGGTTGTCCATCCTTAAGGGTATTTCATTTACAAAGATCTTACCTGCTTTCTGTTTAGATGAGAGGGTGAACAGAGTGGTACTTGATTTCTCTGTGTTGATACTTACACACCATTTGTTTGTCCATGATGTCAAGATGTCTGCTGCTCTTTGGAGTCTCTGTGTAGCAACTGTCGCATATTCATCTGTACACCACATGACCAGATCATCTGCATACAGTGCTGCTTTGATTCCATAGGGAAGTTCCTTGACCAGGTCATTAATGAATACAAGGAATAGTGTAGGCGAAAGGACTCCTCCTTGTGGTACACCGTGTCGCAGAAGTACTTTCTGGCTTTTGTGTCCATCCATTACTACTCTAGCTCTTCTATTGTGTAAATAGGACTTTATCCAGTTGTACAGTCTTCCATTCACATTGCAGTTTCTTAGTTTCCACAACAGACCTTTTTTCCATACTTTATCAAAGGCTTTCTTCAGGTCTATCCACGCTGCTAGTACAAGGTTTTTATCTTGGAATGCATCCTCAATCTCTTGAGAGAGATAGGTCACTTGATCTTCCGTACTGTAGTACTGCCTAAATCCTGCTTGTTGTGGAACGAGAAGGTTTTCACTTTCTAGGTACCATTTTAGCCTCAGGTCAATGATGCGTTCCATCGTTTTGCATAGGCAGCTAGTGAGACTGATTGGCCTGTAGCTGGAGGCAGTATCACTGTTTTTCCCTGGTTTTAGCAGTGGTACCATGCTTGCTTCCTTCCAGATTTGAGGTAACTTACCTGTGCTCCAGCACATATTGAAAATATCCAACAGCTTTCCCATTGCTGCCATTCCCAGGTTCTTGATCATTTCATTGGACACTCCATCTGGTCCTGGTGATTTCCTTGGTTTCAGTTTACTAACTGCTAGGTCTAACTCACTGCGTGTGATTGGTGCATCCATGACCTCCACTTTTCTGACTTGTTCCTCCTCTTTCTGTGGCTCGATGCGCACTGTACGCTCCTTCTCTGGATGGATATCAATGTTGCAGTCCTGTGCAAACATGCGAGCAAAGTGATCTGCTACCTGCTTACCTGTAAGAGTTTTCCCATCCTCTATTAGTGTAATACCATCTGAGGTATATTTTACATTCTGCTCAATCGCGATTTTGGTGTTTGGGAATACGAGTTTCGATATGTAGCCACATCTTGTGTGCAAAAGCTCTCAGCTGTTCTGTATTTACATTATTATTTTGTTACTAATTTTATGTTAATTTCGGTGACAGAACAGGGGAGGAACCAATCGTATAAGAGAAATATGTGTGCTCGAATAGCAAAGTCTAGCAATCAATCAACGCGTGTTTAAAATGGTGAAGTTTACCCTCTAGCATGCAGACCAAACTTCTTGCATGACATAACGCGTGACTGCAGAATCAATTTAATTAATGGCTCTCATTCAAGATAGAAGCAACAATGTAACGTCTCTGTCCTTTTGTTCTACAGACAAAAGCAATGATGAGAAAAACACGGGTAGAACTATGAATGAAGAAAAGAGGAAAGGTTTTTCCTGAAGTTAAACAATATTGTTCCTTGGTTTAGGTCTCCCCCTCCCCCCACCCCACTCCATACATGCAAATATCCAATATACGAGTAATGTATGCGTGAGTTAATGGGTTTATTTACAATATAGATGTGTCAAGATACACGATAACAGAGACATATTACCACAAGTTTCTTGTCGCAGCATTTTGCTATTTACAGGCAGTGAGATTGTGCTGTTAGAGAGGCTGTGCTGTTAGAGAGGCTGTGCCGTTAGAGAGGCTGTGCCGTTAGAGAGGCTGTGCTGTTAGAATGACTGTGCCGTTAGAGAGGCTGTGCCGTTAGAGAGGCTGTGCTGTTAGAGAGGCTGTGCTGTTAGAATGACTGTGCCGTTAGAGAGGCTGTGCTGTTAGAGAGGCTGTGCTGTTAGAGAGGCTGTGCTGTTAGAATGACTGTGCCGTTAGAGAGGCTGTGCCGTTAGAGAGGCTGTGCTGTTAGAATGACTGTGCCGTTAGAGAGGCTGTGCCGTTAGAGAGGCTGTGCTGTTAGAATGACTGTGCCGTTAGGGAGGCTGTGCCATTAGAGAGGCTGTGCTGTTGTAGAGAGGCTGTGCTGTTAGAATGACTGTGCCGTTAGAGAGGCTGTGCTGTTAGAGAGGCTGTGCTGTTAGAATGACTGTGCCGTTAGAGAGGCTGTGCCGTTAGAGAGGCTGTGCTGTTAAAATGACTGTGCCGTTAGAGAGGCTGTGCCGTTAGAGAGGCTGTGCTGTTAGAATGACTGTGCCGTTAGAGAGGCTGTGCCGTTAGAGAGGCTGTGCTGTTAGAGAGACTGTGCTGTTAGAGAGGCTGTGCTGTTAGAGAGGCTGTGCTGTTAGAATGACTGTGCCGTTAGAGAGGCTGTGCCGTTAGAGAGGCTGTGCTGTTAGAATGACTGTGCTGTTAGAGAGACTGTGCTGTTAGAATGACTGTGCCGTTAGAGAGACTGTGCTGTTAGAATGACTGTGCCGTTAGAGAGGCTGTGCTGTTAGAATGACTGTGCCGTTAGAGAGGCTGTGCTGTTAGAATGACTGTGCCGTTAGAGAGGCTGTGCTGTTAGAATGACTGTGCCGTTAGAGAGGCTGTGCTGTTAGAATGACTGTGCCGTTAGAGAGGCTGTGCCGTTAGAGAGGCTGTGCTGTTAGAATGACTGTGCCGTTAGAGAGGCTGGTCTTGTAGAGAGGCTGTGCTGTAAGAGAGGCTGTGTTGTTACAGGACCAGACTATAATGGCAGCTAGAAAGTCTATCCCACATACGATGCCTGCACTGAACGAGCTAACTTGGAGAGGATCGATATGGTTTATGGTTTAGATTATCATCTTTGCACTCTGGACATGTCCATAGCTGCTCAGATCTCCCCCTACCCCCCTCTTTTTCCAACATATCCATCAGTATCATGTGGCTGATAGCGCCAGTCTTGTGTTGGTTGACAAGTCCAGTATATGCTGCTCTATGGAGGTGATGGAGCCTTTTGATAAGTTCCGAGAACTAAAGAAAGCCACTATCACCCATTCCTAATTCGCTTTGATGATTGCTTTACCGTGTCGTCACCACTGCATCAAGATCTTCACTGCAGCATAAACTACAAAGATCTTCACTACAACATAAACTGACAAGACCATTACTACAACATAAACTATCAAGATCTTTACTACAACATAAACTATCAAGACCTTCACTACAACATAAACTATCAAGACCTTCACTACAACATAAACTGACAAGACCATTACTACAACATAAACTACCAAGATCTTTACTACAACATAAACTATCAAGACCTTCACTACAACATAAACTATCAAGACCTTCACTACAACATAAACTACCAAGATCTTTAATACAACATAAACTATCAATATCTTTACTACAATATAAACTATCAAGATCTTCACTACAGTATAAGCTGCCAATATCTTCACTACAGCATAAACTATCAAGATCTTTACTACAATATAAACTGTCAAGATCTTCACTACAACATAAAATATCAAATCTTCACTACAACATAAGCTACCAAGATCTTCAACCTGTCATAGTTACCAAGATCTTCACTACAACGTAAACTACCAAGATCTTCAACCTGTCATAGTTACCAAGATCTTCACTACAACGTAAACTACCAAGATCTTCACCACAGTATAAACCGTTCAGATCATCACTACGTCATCAACTGACAAGATCTCTAGCTCGGATGTACAACAGGCATGTGTGCATACGTACTTGGGTGCTAGAGTGTACGTACTTCTGTGCTAGAGTGTACATACTTCGGTGTTAGAGTGTACATACTTCTGTGCTAGAGTGTACATACTTAGGTGTTAGAGTGTACATACTTCTGTGCTAGAGTGTACATACTTCTGTGCTAGAGTGTACATACTTCGGTGTTAGAGTGTACATACTTCTGTGCTAGAGTGTACGTACTTCGGTGCTGAAGTGTACATACTGTGATCACTTCTGTGGTAGAATGTACATACTTTGGAGCTAGTGTGTACATGTTTGGGTGTCTCAATGTACATGCATGAGAGAGTATATGCAATTTATGTTCCCTAGTATATGTATTTGTTCGCTAGTATATGCGTTTGTTCCCTAGTATATGTATTTGTTCGCTAAAATATGTGTTTGTATTCCCTAGTATGTGTGTTTATGTTCCCTAGTATGTGTGTTTATGTTCCCTAGTATGTTTGTTTATGTTCCCTAGTATACCTGTATCCGTGAACATAGTTTTTACAGTGTCCGAGTTTGTGTATGTAAGGTCACACATATGCTTGTAGCCAGTTGTTGTTGTTCACTTCCCCAGCCCCGTAAGTGAGCCAGGAAAGCCTGTATCGATCTGTCATGTTCGCATACTTTGCTCACAGGCAACAGCCTGCAGTGAGCTTGACCTGCATTCGACTGGCCGCCAAACAGCAATGTAGGTTTTGTCCGTATATTCTGTCAAGAAGGATTGTATGCTGGTACACACATCACCTCAGTGTACGCTTTCTTTGGCATTTATTTTCAGCTCTCTTGGACAGAAAAGCGATCTTCTGATTGATATGCAAGTTGTAATTATTGATATATTAATCAACTAATTATATTCTCACGCGTGAACAGAATCAGCTGTAAGACTCTGAAGAAAATATTATAAGTTTGTTTTTTTGTGTCAGTTAAAGAACAGCCTGTTTTCTCAGAGCTGAACTGTCAGACCTTAAACTGGATATGAAGTGGTCCATAAAAAAAGTTAACGATTTGTGACTGAAGGTAAGTTTGTTAACTGACTGAATGCGGTGTTGAATTGACTTCTTTTGTCTCACTTGTTAACTGACTGAATGCGGTGTTGAATTGACTTCTTTTTCCAACATATCCATCAGTATCATGTGGCTGATAGCGCCAGTCTTGTGTTGGTTGACAAGTCCAGTATATGCTGCTCTATGGAGGTGATGGAGCCTTTTGATAAGTTCCGAGAACTAAAGAAAGCCACTATCACCCATTCCTAATTCGCTTTGATGCTTGCTTTACCGTGTCGTCACCACTGCATCAAGATCTTCACTGCAGCATAAACTACAAAGATCTTCACTACAACATAAACTGACAAGACCATTACTACAACATAAACTATCAAGATCTTTACTACAACATAAACTATCAAGACCTTCACTACAACATAAACTACCAAGATCTTTAATACAACATAAACTATCAATATCTTTACTACAATATAAACTATCAAGATCTTCACTACAGTATAAGCTGCCAATATCTTCACTACAGCATAAACTATCAAGATCTTTACTACAATATAAACTGTCAAGATCTTCACTACAACATAAAATATCAAATCTTCACTACAACATAAGCTACCAAGATCTTCAACCTGTCATAGTTACCAAGATCTTCACTACAACGTAAACTACCAAGATCTTCAACCTGTCATAGTTACCAAGATCTTCACTACAACGTAAACTACCAAGATCTTCACTACAGTATAAACCGTTCAGATCATCACTACGTCATCAACTGACAAGATCTCTAGCTCGGATGTACAACAGGCATGTGTGCATACGTACTTGGGTGCTAGAGTGTACGTACTTCTGTGCTAGAGTGTACATACTTCGGTGTTAGAGTGTACATACTTCTGTGCTAGAGTGTACATACTTAGGTGTTAGAGTGTACATACTTCTGTGCTAGAGTGTACATACTTCTGTGCTAGAGTGTACATACTTCGGTGTTAGAGTGTACATACTTCTGTGCTAGAGTGTACGTACTTCGGTGCTGAAGTGTACATACTGTGATCACTTCTGTGGTAGAATGTACATACTTTGGAGCTAGTGTGTACATGTTTGGGTGTCTCAATGTACATGCATGAGAGAGTATATGCAATTTATGTTCCCTAGTATATGTATTTGTTCGCTAGTATATGTGTTTGTTCCCTAGTATATGTATTTGTTCGCTAAAATATGTGTTTGTATTCCCTAGTATGTGTGTTTATATTCCCTAGTATGTGTGTTTATGTTCCCTAGTATGTGTGTTTATGTTCCCTAGTATGTTTGTTTATGTTCCCTAGTATACCTGTATCCGTGAACATAGTTTTTACAGTGTCCGAGTTTGTGTATGTAAGGTCACACATATGCTTGTAGCCAGTTGTTGTTGTTCACTTCCCCAGCCCCGTAAGTGAGCCAGGAAAGCCTGTATCGATCTGTCATGTTCGCATACTTTGCTCACAGGCAACAGCCTGCAGTGAGCTTGACCTGCATTCGACTGGCCGCCAAACAGCAATGTAGGTTTTGTCCGTATGTTCTGTCAAGTAGGGTTGTATTCTGGTACACACATCACCTCAGTGTACGCTTTCTTTGGCATTTATTTTCAGTTCTCTTGGACAGAAAAGCGATCTTCTGGCTGATATGCAAGTTGTAATTAATGATATATTAATCAACTAATTATATTCTCACGCGTGAACAGAATCAGCTGTAAGACTCTGAAGAAAATCTTATAAGTTTTTTTTTTTTTTTTGTGTCAGTTAAAGAACAGCCTGTTTTCTCGGAGCTGAACTGTCAGACCTTAAACTGGATATGAAGTGGTCCATAAAAAAAGTTAACGATTTGTGACTGAAGGTAAGTTTGTTAACTGACTGAATGCGGTGTTGAATTGACTTCTTTTGTCTCACTTGTTAATTGACTGAATGCGGTGTTGAATTGACTTCTTTTGTCTCACTTGTTAACTGACTGAATGCGGTGTTGAATTGACTTCTTTTGTCTCACTTGTTAACTGACTGAATGCGGTGTTGAATTGACTTCTTTTGTCTCACTTGTTAACGTGACTGTGCCGTTAGAGAGGCTGGTCTTGTAGAGAGGCTGTGCTGTAAGAGAGGCTGTGTTGTTACAGGACCAGACTATAATGGCAGCTAGAATGTCTATCCCACATACGATGCCTGCACTGAACGAGCTAACTTGGAGAGGATCGATATGGTTTATGGTTTAGATTATCATCTTTGCACTCTGGACATGTCCATAGCTGCTCAGATCTCCCCCTACCCCCCTCTTTTTCCAACATATCCATCAGTATCATGTGGCTGATAGCGCCAGTCTTGTGTTGGTTGACAAGTCCAGTATATGCTGCTCTATGGAGGTGATGGAGCCTTTTGATAAGTTCCGAGAACTAAAGAAAGCCACTATCACCCATTCCTAATTCGCTTTGATGCTTGCTTTACCGTGTCGTCACCACTGCATCAAGATCTTCACTGCAGCATAAACTACAAAGATCTTCACTACAACATAAACTGACAAGACCATTACTACAACATAAACTATCAAGATCTTTACTACAACATAAACTATCAAGACCTTCACTACAACATAAACTACCAAGATCTTTAATACAACATAAACTATCAATATCTTTACTACAATATAAACTATCAAGATCTTCACTACAGTATAAGCTGCCAATATCTTCACTACAGCATAAACTATCAGATCTTTACTACAATATAAACTGTCAAGATCTTCACTACAACATAAAATATCAAATCTTCACTACAACATAAGCTACCAAGATCTTCAACCTGTCATAGTTACCAAGATCTTCACTACAACGTAAACTACCAAGATCTTCAACCTGTCATAGTTACCAAGATCTTCACTACAACGTAAACTACCAAGATCTTCACTACAGTATAAACCGTTCAGATCATCACTACGTCATCAACTGACAAGATCTCTAGCTCGGATGTACAACAGGCATGTGTGCATACGTACTTGGGTGCTAGAGTGTACGTACTTCTGTGCTAGAGTGTACATACTTCGGTGTTAGAGTGTACATACTTCTGTGCTAGAGTGTACATACTTAGGTGTTAGAGTGTACATACTTCTGTGCTAGAGTGTACATACTTCTGTGCTAGAGTGTACATACTTCGGTGTTAGAGTGTACATACTTCTGTGCTAGAGTGTACGTACTTCGGTGCTGAAGTGTACATACTGTGATCACTTCTGTGGTAGAATGTACATACTTTGGAGCTAGTGTGTACATGTTTGGGTGTCTCAATGTACATGCATGAGAGAGTATATGCAATTTATGTTCCCTAGTATATGTATTTGTTCGCTAGTATATGTGTTTGTTCCCTAGTATATGTATTTGTTCGCTAAAATATGTGTTTGTATTCCCTAGTATGTGTGTTTATATTCCCTAGTATGTGTGTTTATGTTCCCTAGTATGTGTGTTTATGTTCCCTAGTATGTTTGTTTATGTTCCCTAGTATACCTGTATCCGTGAACATAGTTTTTACAGTGTCCGAGTTTGTGTATGTAAGGTCACACATATGCTTGTAGCCAGTTGTTGTTGTTCACTTCCCCAGCCCCGTAAGTGAGCCAGGAAAGCCTGTATCGATCTGTCATGTTCGCATACTTTGCTCACAGGCAACAGCCTGCAGTGAGCTTGACCTGCATTCGACTGGCCGCCAAACAGCAATGTAGGTTTTGTCCGTATGTTCTGTCAAGTAGGGTTGTATTCTGGTACACACATCACCTCAGTGTACGCTTTCTTTGGCATTTATTTTCAGTTCTCTTGGACAGAAAAGCGATCTTCTGGCTGATATGCAAGTTGTAATTAATGATATATTAATCAACTAATTATATTCTCACGCGTGAACAGAATCAGCTGTAAGACTCTGAAGAAAATCTTATAAGTTTTTTTTTTTTTTTTGTGTCAGTTAAAGAACAGCCTGTTTTCTCGGAGCTGAACTGTCAGACCTTAAACTGGATATGAAGTGGTCCATAAAAAAAGTTAACGATTTGTGACTGAAGGTAAGTTTGTTAACTGACTGAATGCGGTGTTGAATTGACTTCTTTTGTCTCACTTGTTAATTGACTGAATGCGGTGTTGAATTGACTTCTTTTGTCTCACTTGTTAACTGACTGAATGCGGTGTTGAATTGACTTCTTTTGTCTCACTTGTTAACTGACTGAATGCGGTGTTGAATTGACTTCTTTTGTCTCACTTGTTAACTGACTGAATGCGGTGTTGAATTTACTTCTTTTGTCTCACTTATTATGCCCCATGTCACTGGCATGCTGTATGTGTGTCAAGTGTCAGTGTCTCCACGTTGGCATGCTGTATGTGTGTCAAGTGTCAGTGTCTCAAACGTTGGCATGCTGTATGTGTGTCAAGTGTCAGTGTCTCAAACGTTGGCATGCTGTATGTGTGTCAAGTGTCAGTGTCTCCACGTTTCTCTCGGCTACAGCACTGTAGTGGAGGATGGCAGAGAGAGTAGAGAGACTGGCATCTGCCCTCACTGATTTTGTTTTTCCAGGGAAATTTCAGGCTCCCTTGAGGTCAGGTCAACCCTGGTGCCGGTCGGGTCAACCCTGGTGCCGGTCGGGTCAACACTGGTGCCGGTCGGTCCGAGAAAGCCCGTCACAGAGTGGAATGGAACACGGACCTTCTGGTTGGCATGCAAGTGTGCTAATCACTACACGGCCACGGAAGCTGGGTTTCACTGAAACTACAGAATTATGATATCTGTATTGGCGCCGTGATGATGATGATGAAATCCAGATCTCGTGTCGGATGAGGAGTGGTTTAATGTGGCTTATCTTATTGGCAGAAATGCAGATGAAGCCACTGACAGCAATTATTGAGGAAAGACGATGGCGATGGTTGGGACATGTGCTCCGAATGACTGACAACTCACTACCAAAAATCAGCACTAAGATGGACACCACAGGGGAGCAGAAGTAAGGGTAGACCAAAAGAGACATGGAGAAGAACAACAGAAAGGATGTTGAGCAATAGAGGGCTCACCTGGGCAAGAGCAGAAAAAAAAGGCGAAAGACAGGCATTTGTGGAAAACCCTTGCGAAGCCCCATGTGCCCTGGGCACTTAAGGTTCAGAGAGAGAGAGAGAGAGAGAGAGATCTGAATTCCCACACCAGATTCAAGAATCACGGTTCTAAGTACATCAAACCCAAACCCAAATCAAAACCCAAATCCAGACCCAAACCCAAACCCAGAACCAAACCCATACCCAAACCTAAACCTAAACCCAAACCTAGATCCATACCCATACCTAAATCCAAACCCATACCCAAACCCATATCCAAACCCAAACCCATACCCAACCCCATATCCAAACCCAAACCCAGACCCAAACCCATATCCAAACCCAAACCCATACCCAAACCCATATCCAAACCCAAACCCATACCCAAACCCATATCCAAACCCAAACCCAGACCCAAACCCAAACCCAGACACAGAGCCAAACCCATTAACTCGGAGCTACAAGCAAGTAAAAAAAAAGTTCCGTACAGACTTGGGACAAGACTGACCGGATCTCATAGAAATCTCATAGCTACAATAAGAAATCTCATAGCTGCAATAAGAAATCTCATAGCTACAATAAGAAATCTCAACAACAGTGAGATTTCATACCCACAATAAGAAATCACAGCTACGATGAGATCTCGTAGCTACACTGAGAAGTCGTAACCACAGTGTGATCTCATACCTACAATGAGAAATCGCAACTACAGTGAGATCTCATAGCTATAGTAAGAAATCGCAGCTACAGTGAGATCTCATAGCTACAGTAAGAAATCGCAGCTATAATAACAATAACAGTCACAACTCTTGATCTTTCTGCACATTCAGAATCCTCCGTTCTATTCTGTGTACCTAATGTTTAAGAACATTAAGAACACAATAGGCCAAGCAAAGACTGCATTTCAGAGAATGAGAAACATATTGACCAACACATCCTTATCAATGAATGTTAGAAAACGAGTCCTAAAATGCTATATCTCTCTCTGAACCTTAAGTGCCCAGGGCACATGGGGCTTCCGCAAGGGTTTTCCACAAATGCCTGTCTTTCGCCTTTTTTTTCTGCTCTTGCCCAGGTGAGCCCTCTATTGCTCAACATCCTTTCTGTTGTTCTTCTCCATGTCTCTTTTGGTCTACCCTTACTTCTGCTCCCCTGTGGTGTCCATCTTAGTGCTATTTTTGGTAGTGAGTTGTCAGTCATTCGGAACACATGTCCCAACCATCGCCAGCGTCTTTCCTCAATAATTGTTGTCAGTGGTTTCATCTGCATTTCTGCCAATAAAATGTTATTTCTTATGGTGTTTGGCCAAAATATTTTTTTAATTCTACGTAAACATTTAGTCTGGAAAGAATTCAACTTGTTTTCTATGGTTTTGGTGATTTTCCAGCATTCACTTCCATAGAGTAGTACACTTAGAACATTACTCTTAAATATCCTGATTTTCACTGAAACTACAGAATTATGATATCTGTATTGGCGCCGTGATGATGATGATGAAATCCAGATCTCGTGTCGGATGAGGAGTGGTTTAATGTGGCTTATCTTATTGGCAGAAATGCAGATGAAGCCACTGACAGCAATTATTGAGGAAAGACGATGGCGATGGTTGGGACATGTGCTCCGAATGACTGACAACTCACTACCAAAAATCAGCACTAAGATGGACACCACAGGGGAGCAGAAGTAAGGGTAGACCAAAAGAGACATGGAGAAGAACAACAGAAAGGATGTTGAGCAATAGAGGGCTCACCTGGGCAAGAGCAGAAAAAAAGGCAAAGGACAGGCATTTGTGGAAAACCCTTGCGAAGCCCCATGTGCCCTGGGCACTTAAGGTTCAGAGAGAGAGAGAGAGAGAGAGAGAGAGAGAGAGATCTGAATTCCCACACCAGATTCAAGAATCACGGTTCTAAGTACATCAAACCCAAACCCAAATCAAAACCCAAATCCAGACCCAAACCCAAACCCAGAACCAAACCCATACCCAAACCTAAACCTAAACCCAAACCTAGATCCATACCCATACCTAAATCCAAACCCATACCCAAACCCATATCCAAACCCAAACCCAGACCCAAATCCAAACCCAAACCCAGACCCAAACCCAAACCCAAACCCAGACCCAAACCCATATCCAGACCCAAACCCAAACCCAAACCCAGAGCCAAACCCAAACCCAGACCCAAACCCAAACCCAGACACAGAGCCAAACCCATTAACTCGGAGCTACAAGCAAGTAAAAAAAAAGTTCCGTACAGACTTGGGACAAGACTGACCGGATCTCATAGAAATCTCATAGCTACAATAAGAAATCTCATAGCTGCAATAAGAAATCTCATAGCTACAATAAGAAATCTCAACAACAGTGAGATTTCATACCCACAATAAGAAATCACAGCTACGATGAGATCTCGTAGCTACACTGAGAAGTCGTAACCACAGTGTGATCTCATACCTACAATGAGAAATCGCAACTACAGTGAGATCTCATAGCTATAGTAAGAAATCGCAGCTACAGTGAGATCTCATAGCTACAGTAAGAAATCGCAGCTATAATAACAATAACAGTCACAACTCTTGATCTTTCTGCACATTCAGAATCCTCCGTTCTATTCTGTGTACCTAATGTTTAAGAACATTAAGAACACAATAGGCCAAGCAAAGACTGCATTTCAGAGAATGAGAAACATATTGACCAACACATCCTTATCAATGAATGTTAGAAAACGAGTCCTAAAATGCTATATCTCTCTCTGAACCTTAAGTGCCCAGGGCACATGGGGCTTCCGCAAGGGTTTTCCACAAATGCCTGTCTTTCGCCTTTTTTTTCTGCTCTTGCCCAGGTGAGCCCTCTATTGCTCAACATCCTTTCTGTTGTTCTTCTCCATGTCTCTTTTGGTCTACCCTTACTTCTGCTCCCCTGTGGTGTCCATCTTAGTGCTATTTTTGGTAGTGAGTTGTCAGTCATTCGGAACACATGTCCCAACCATCGCCAGCGTCTTTCCTCAATAATTGTTGTCAGTGGTTTCATCTGCATTTCTGCCAATAAAATGTTATTTCTTATGGTGTTTGGCCAAAATATTTTTTTAATTCTACGTAAACATTTAGTCTGGAAAGAATTCAACTTGTTTTCTATGGTTTTGGTGATTTTCCAGCATTCACTTCCATAGAGTAGTACACTTAGAACATTACTCTTAAATATCCTGATTTTCATATTTATGCTTAGTTTATTTGATTTCCATATATTCTGTAGCATTGCAAAAGCCTGGTTTGCTCTAGTAAGTCTGCTGTTGATGTCCTCTGTGCTGTCTCCATTTTCTACTACTCTGCTGCCAAGGTATACAAATTCGTTGACCTCCTCCACTAACTTGTTATCTACTCTGAGTACATTTCTGTTGTTCACATTTTGCTTCATTAACTTTGTCTTTCCTACATTGATCTTTAGTCCTATGTTGTTTGCATTCTGGGTTAACTTGTTTATTTTATCTTGCATATCTTTGTGACTGCTTGATAATAGATAAATGTCGTCCGCAAAGTCAAGGTCCTCCAGCACTGTGTCAAGGGTCCATTGTAATCCTCTGCGTTTGTCTGATGTTGCCTCCTTCATTAACCAGTCTACTGCCAAGATAAATAATGTTGGTGATAGTACACATCCCTGTTTCACTCCTGTTTGTACCCTAAAGCTGCTGGAGGTATGTTCTCCACAGATAACTTTGCACTGAAAACCCTCGTATAGGGCTTTGATTACATTAACTATTTTATGGGGGAGGCCATGCCATCTTAGGATTTTCCACAGTGCATCTCTGTTGACACTGTAAAATGCTATATAGAACCTAAATATTATTAAATGGAAGTGAATTATGGACAATAGGCAGGTCTGCACAAAAATCATTGGAAGCAGCAGAAATGCGGTTTATTAGAAGAATGTTGCGAATCCCCTGGAGAGCAAAAATAACTAATGGAGAATGTATGAGAAGAAAAAAACCTTGTCAAAAAAGATAAGAGAGAGACAATGTACTTTCATAGGACATGCAATGAGAAGAGGGGGCATAGAAAATATTATAACAACAGGAAAAATAGAAGGAAGAAGATCAAGAGGAAGACCAAGAGAAATGATACTGGACAGTCTGACGGGATGGTGTGAGAGGAGATCACCAACTGAGCTGATGGCCTGCATGAAGGATTGTGTACTCTGGAGAAGCATAATAGCCAACGCCAGTCGGCACGGCACCTGATGATGATGACCTACCAAAACAGAAAAAAGTGCTCAAAAGTCCGAAGAAAACAGGAAGATAAGAAAGGGAAAAAAAAGGATTATTAACATTCACGCATTTCCTCTGATTCAAAAGACGCGCAGCAAGCCTGGCTAGGGTAAACAACCTCAATATAGCATTTTAGGACTTGTTTTCTAACATTCATTGATAAGGATGTGTTGGCTAATATGTTTCTCATTCTCTGAAATGCAGTCTTTGCTTGGCCTATTCTGTTCCTAACTTCTGTTTTGCAATTCCCATCTGAAGTTATTACTGCTCCAAGGTATTTGAATTTCTGCACATGCTTTAAAATACTTATCAATGAATGTTAGAAAACGAGTCCTAAAATGCTATATATATATATCTTATATATCTTATATATCCTTCCCGTGCCGTTAGACGTCACATAGGGCTCGCAAAGTAGTTCGCCAATTTTTCCTGTCCTCGGCGAGTCTTTCAACCTCATCAAAGGATTTTATGCCTGTTAACTTGGCCTCTCTTAATAATGTTCTCTTCAGAGTTTCACGTGGTCTGCCCCTTTTTCTTCGGCCTGTTGTGTAAATGCTATAAAATGCTATATAGAACCTAAATATTATTAAATGGAAGTGAATCATGGACAACAGGCAGGTCTGCACAAAAGTCATTGGAAGCAGCAGAAATCTGGTTTATTAGAAGAATGTTGCAAATCCCCTGGACAGCAAAAGTAACTAATGGAGAATGTATGACAAGAGCTGGAGATAGAAAAAAAATCTTGTCAAAAAGATAAGAGAGAGACAATGTACTTTCATAGGACATGCAATGAGAAGAGGGGGCATTGAAAATATTATAACAACAGGAAAATAGAAGGAAGAAGATCAAGAGGAGGACCAAGAGAAATGATACTGGACAGACTGACGGGATGGTGTGAGAGGAGATCACCAACTGAACTGATGGCCTGCATGAAGGATCATGTACTCTGGAGAAGCATAATAGCCAACACCGGTCGGAAAGGCACCTAATGATGATGATGATGATGATGATAATGATGATGATGATGATGATTACTTCCGTTTAATTTTGTACTGCATGTTAGTGGATTCTGTTTCTTTGACATAAGCATAGTCTCTGTCTTTTTGATGTTTAAAGTAAGGTCTTTCTGTTCACCTCATTTAGCGACTTTATCCAAGAGATTTTGCAGGTCTTGTTGGTTCTCAGCTATCAGTACTGTGTCGTCAGCATACCGAAGGTTGTTAATATTGTGTCATCCTACTTTTATACCAGGTTCTCCAATGATTGTTCTTAGAATATTCTCGCTGTACAAAGAAAAAAGATCTGGAGATAGTACACATCCTTGTTGTACCCCTTGTTTTATTGGTTGATATATTCCAGTTTTATTTTCAACTCGAATTGCTGCTTCTTGCTGCCAGTATAGATGTTTTACAATCCTCAGGTCTTTGCCGTCTATATTGATGTCTTCAAGCATTTTAATAATCTCATCATGTTTCACCTTGTCGAATGCCTTGGTGTAATCAATGAAGCATAAGCAGAAATATGTCTGTACTTCTAAAGCTCTTTCTGTTAGTGTTCGTAAAGCATAAATGTGACAGATAAAAAGGATGGCGACTGCAGTAAAAATGGTCTAAATAATAAAGTTAGATAGAGGTGTATGGTGTCGTTTTACAAAGTGAGGGAGGGAGTGAGTAAAGTGAGAAAAAAACGAATAGAAACTATGAGAATGTATAAATGAAAAACATACAACATCCGATATTTCGGCGTGAGCCTTTTTCGAGGATTACATGCACAACAAGATAAAAACAAATAACTAAACGGAGATCTTATCTTAATATGGCCTCCTCCTCCAGAAGTAGGAAACAGAAATGCGTGTCTTAGAAGATGCATAGGGACCACATGGGCCACACAAAGGATACGCCGATAGAGCCAATCGTAAAGAAGAGGTGGAGAGAGAGGAGGAAAACAAGTGGTAGAAAGGGGTGGGGGAAAAGGCAATAGAAGCATGATAGCCGCTAGAGGAGGTGTCGGGGGGGGGGGGGGGGGACGCGGAGAGATAATGAATGAAGAACATAAACACCTGCAGGGAGAAAATGTGAATAGGACAAGAACCTATAAACGCCAATATATTGCCAGAGAATAAAAGAGGGTGGCGCTAGGGAGGGGTAGCTAGGAGAAAGAAAGTAGAGTTTAAAAAAATAGGAGGAGTGAAAAACTAAAGAAGTTACAGAAAGCTGAAGACATTGTTAATTCCAGCTGGGTGGAGACAGCCAGCCTGGAAAATAAGGCGCTGTTCTATGACCCTCCGAGATCGTACATCAGCAGAACAAGAGCGGATCGCACTAACAGAAATGTCCTGTTTTCCCCTGTGGTTGCTAAGGCAAAAATGTTTAGCCACAGGTGTCCAGACCCTCTTAGAAATATCATTAAGATGCTGGCGAAATGCATAAATAACATTGCGTGAAGTGCAGGTGAAACCCTCCTGAACTGATAACGTGAATTTAGGGAAGGAGATCTGGCTAGCCTCGACAACAAACGGACAAGTGTTGCATCTACGGCGTCCGCAACGTCTGGTACCATAAAAAGTGTCATCTGTCTTAAGGCGACTATCAACTAAAGGTCCCTGAGGTTCTTGTCCGGTCTGTATGCCACCAATGGGGGTTCCCCAAAAAGTTCACGTGTATCAGGCTCGGTCTGGAGGAGATAGAGATGGCGAAACAGTATGTTTTTAACCGCCAAGCTATGAGGGTGGTGCGTGAGTACCAATTTAACTTTTTCCGAGCCACAGTGAAGTTTAGGAGTGAGGGCTTGTTGCCGCGATATATGGCTAATGCGGTTCCAAGATCACAAGAGAACATGTTCTGGATAGCCGCGTTGACGGAAGAAATCTAGCATTTTCTGGCCTTGATCCTGGAAATACAAATCCTCCTTACACAAACGTCGCAACCTAAGAAGCTGTGAAAAAGGAATAGAGTCCTTATACGATCTGGGATGGGAGGAAGAGTACAAGAGATAGCTGTGAGAGTCTGTAGGTTTATAGTGGATAGAAATAGGAAGCCCGGTAGGGCCGATAGTAACGGCAATGTCGAGAAAGTTAACAGAAGTAGCAGAGACATGGGAGGTGAAAGAAATGACAGGATTGTACTCCTTAACAAAACTGATAAAGTTGTTAAGATCTTCCTCTGGCATTGATGTGACTCCAATGCTGTCATCTATGTAGCGTTTATAGAAGGCGGGAAATGGGCCTCTAAAGGCTCTCAGGACCTTGTGTTCGAAGTTGCCCATGAACAGACACGCGTAGCTTGGGCCCATTTTGGTACCCATGGCCACACCACTAATCTGGTCGAAGTAAAGGCCATTGAATTCAAAAGAAGTTGGAGGACAAGTTGTGTAAGGCGCAGAATAGTAGAAGTAGGAATAGAGGGATTGCGTCTTTTGTTCAGAAAGAACTTGACGGCCTGAAGTCCCTGATCGTGCGGGATGGATGTGTATAAGGATACTACATCAAGGGTGAAGATACGGTAGGTGTGACCAGGCAGGAGTGTAAGGGTCTCAAAAGTAATAAGAGCATGATTGGTGTCCTTAAGATAAGTGGGCAGACTAGTGACCAGAGGTTGAAAGATACTATCAAGAAAGTTAGAGATTTGTTCTGTAGGACAGGAACAAGCGGACACTATGGACCTTCCCGGGTTGCCTGGTTTGTGAATCTTAGGGAGTAGATAAAAGGATGGCTTCCCTAAGCAGCTGTCATGGATGTGAAGATGAGTAGCCGAGGGAGAAAGACCAGTCTTGTGGATGAGTTCGTTGATCATGTCACGAATATGGTGGTTGTTGGCCAGAGTCGGATCTTGAGGGTGAGAGGCATAAAATTTAGTGTTGCTCAGCTGGCCCATGGCCTCCTGGATGTACAATTCTTTCTTCCAGCAAACAATGGCCCCGCCCTTGTCTGCACTCTTGATCACGATATCTCGCCTGTGCTGGAGTTGAGAAAGTGCGCGCTGCTCCCCGGGGGTCAGGTTAGAGTGTCGTACACGGGGAAGGCGAAGCTTGCGGATTTCGTGGAGAGTGTGATCAATGTAGAGGTCCAAGGCACGAGACGCTCCTGCTGAAGGTGTCCAGGTGGGTGGTTGTTTGGAGAAGCGAGAGAAAGGGTCATCATCGGAGGTGGATTGGGATGATGAAGGTTGAGACGCGTCTTGGAAATGGAACTTCAAACGCAGTCTGCGATGGAAACGGTGGACGTCTTGAAGGAGTGAGAACAGGTCAGCAGAAGGACGGAGGGGAACAAACTGTAAACCTTTCCCCAGGACAGACAATTCATCAGCTGAAAGAGGAATATCCGGAGGGATACAAACCACCTTAGTGGGGGCAGAAGCGGTGGCGGGTCTGGGAGAGGCCGTAGAGGGACGGAGAGCAGAAAGTTTCTGCTTTTTGAGAGAAGAAAGTTGCAGGTAGAATTGTCTGTTGGTGGAGTGAATAATCTCACGGATCAGGCGATAGATGAGGTAATTATCATGTGTAACGTGGTGGAGACGGGCAGAGAGTAGAGCGATCTGGCTATCGAGGTCCGAGAGGAATTTAATGTGTCCCTCACGACACAGCGCATGCGTTGAAAAGCGCAATTGGCTTCGATACACAAAGACACTGACGGATCCCGGGGTGGAGAGTGCCCATGGCCGGTGAAAACTTGGAAGTAAAACCTTTAGGAACAACCCTCAGGCGAAGACAGTTGTTGAGAAAATGAACGTGAGAGGCGAAGACAGTTGTTAAGAAAATGAACGTGAGAGGTGAAGACAGTTGTTGAGAAAATTAACGTGAGAGGTGAAGACAGTTGTTGAGAAAATTAACGTCAGAGGTGAAGACAGTTGTTGAGAAAATTAACGTCAGAGGTGAAGACAGTTGTTGAGAAAATTAACGTCAGAGGTGAAAAGACAGTTGTTGAGAAAACTAACGTGAGAAGTGAACCGCGTCTTCTTGTACGTGGCAAAAGCGAGGTCAGTGGCGGTGCGGGAAAGGAGAGGTGACAAAAGACTAAAAGAGATGGTAATAAAAGACTTGAGAGATTTGGTGATACGATTTAAAGAAGGCATGGTGACAGAAGAGATATCGAATAACAGGGGTGTGGAGGGAGAGTAGAGGCTAACCTGACAAGCACAGAAGGAATGACAACGGAGATGAATGAAGAGATGATAACAGGTGAGGGAGATGAAACATATACCAGGAAAGAGGTACAGATTCTGAAAACGAACAGTGGGATAGACAGAGGTACAGAGTCTGGAAAGAAATAGAGGGATAGACAGAGGTACAGAGTCTGGAAAGAAATAGAGGGATAGACAGAGTACAGAGTCTGGAAAGAAATAGAGGGATAGACAGAGGTACAGAGTCTGGAAAGAAATAGAGAGATAGACAGAGGTACAGAGTCTGGAAAGAAATAGAGGGATAGACAGAGTACAGAGTCTGGAAAGAAATAGAGGGATAGACAGAGGTACAGAGTCTGGAAAGAAATAGAGGGATAGACAGAAGTACAGAGTCTGGAAAGAAATAGAGGGATAGATAGCACGGCACACGTCAGCGAAAGCGGACAAAAATCTGGCGTTGACTTGTGAGAAGTTTTAGTGCTCTTGATATTTTTATTTTCTGGTGCAGTCACACAAGACAACGCCCCCGGGGTCCACCCAGCCTCTAAAAAATGGGTACCAGAGATAAATACGGCCAAGCGTGACACTGACAACATCACATTTTCATGCGCAGGAAGTCTTAGATACACGCGACTAAAACCCTGTCCCTTGATATGCCTTAATGGGATGGGGACGGGCATGTTACCTTATATAACCCAGACAAAAAACTTTCTTGTAAAGTGCTAAAGTTAAGGCGACGTATTATGGACAAATATGGATTTCAGAAGCTCTGCAAGGACAAGAAAGGCCCATTCACAGCAAAAACTTGGGAGAAGAGAGGTCACAGGTGATGCAAAACGACACTCTCAAGCAATGCCTTTACACACACAGCACATACACTCTGCACTTCTATGTGTGTTACATATGAAAGTCAGTCACGTGTGTCTGTAGATTGTGTTCTTAAGTTGCTACGCGGGGGCGGTTAATTATTGACTTGATTTTTTTTTAAAATTTAAATTCCAGGTGTAGAGTACATGAAAATCAAATCCTCTGCCTAGCTATCTGCTATCTACGTGAATACCTACTTGTCTGATTATGTGCCTACTTATCTTCCTAGCTGCCTACCTATTTACCTACCCACTTACATACATACATGCATATATACATACATATATACATGCATACATACATACATACATACTTACACACTACATACATACAACATATACACACATACTTACACACTACATACATACAACATATACACACATACTTACACACTACATACATACAACATATACACACATACTTACACACTACATACATACAACATATACACACATATACACATACATACATACATACATGCAAACATACATGCACACATACATACATACATGCACACATACATACATACATGCAAACATACATAATACACACATACATATATGCATACACATACATAAATATACATACATATACATGCATACATACATACATACACAAGTACATACATCGCACCTACATTTACATACACACATACATGCACACATAGATACATACAAACATACAAACATAGATACATACATACAAACATACACACATATATGCATAATACATACATGCATACATACATATATACATACACACATATATACATACACACATATATACATACATACATACATCACACACATATATGCTTACACAGATACACACATACTACATATGTTCATACATATATACATGCATGCATACATACATACATACATACATACATACATACATGCATACATACATACCCTCTGCCTACCTACCTACCTACCTACTTACCTACCTACCTACCTACCTACCTACCTACCTATCAACCTATATAACTACCTGCGCGCCTACGTACATACCTACATGTCTACTAATTACCTACGTATAACTACCACTCTACCTACCTACCTACCTACCTACCTACTACCTACTACCTACCTACCTGCCTGCCTACCTACCTACCTACTACCTACCTACCTGCCTACCTACCTACTACCTACCTTCCTGCCTACCTACCTACCTACCTACTACCTACCTACCTACCTACCTACTACCTACCTACATGCCTACCTACCTACCTACTACCTACCTACCTGCCTACCTACTACCTACCTACCTGCCTACCTACCTACCTACCTACCTACCTACCTACCTACCTACTACCTACCTACCTGCCTACCTACCTACCCATCTACTTGTCTTCCAACCCACCCACCCATCTGTCTTCCTTCCTTCCTACCTACCTACCTACCTGCCTACCTACCTACCTACCTACCTACCTACCTACCTACCTACCTACCTACCTGCCTGCCTACCTACCTACCTACCTACCCATCTACTTGTCTTCCAACCCACCCATCTGTCTTCCTACCTACCTACCTACCTACCTACCTACCTACCTACCTACCTACCTAGTCTTCCTAATCTACCTAGCTACGTACCTACTCTCCTATCTATCTTTTCTTTCTGCCACCGTCTGCTTATCTATCTGTCTACCATCCGTCCATCCATCCATCCATCCATCCATCCATCCATCCATCCATCCACCCGGAGTGAAACAAATTGCTACCAGGTTAGATACACTGCGACTTTGGTCACTTAATCAACATTTGAATGTAAAGTCTCTTCACACGATTTCGTGAAACTGTTAGAAAGCTGATTTCACAAATTCGTTACAATCAATAAAACGATATACACAAGTTCTCTTGGCGCGGTCAAGTCCAGCTGGGCTGAATGAATCATATTCTCCATACAAACATTTGTGAAATGAATTACGACTTGACTCATAATCCATACGTCATAAGGAGTGTGCGACAGATCTCAGCCACGTATTTACGTGCACTTAGGCGTTTCTCTTGCCGTAGGGCAACAGCACTTCTCAACCCACGCAGGGCAAACAACAGTACTTTTACTGTAGTCATCAAGCAGGGCAAAATTACTGTTATTATAGTGCTCATCCACAAAGGTGATAGTACTGTTGTTATAGTGCTCAACCACAAAGCTGATATCACTGTTAATATAGTGCTCGTCCACAAAGGTGATAGTACCATTGTTATAATGTTCAACCACAAAAGTGATAGTACCGCTGTTATAGTGCTTATCCACAAAGTTGATAGTACTGTTGTTATAGTGCTCACCCACAAAGGTGATCGTACTGTTGTTATTGTGCTCAACCTACACAGGGCAACAGTATTCTTTGTTATAGTGCACGCAGAGTAAAGAAGACGAGCCCCACAAAGTGTAGATACGCAGAGTAAAGAAGACGAGCCCCACAAAGTGTGGATACGCAGAGTAAAGGCACGTATTTACGGGACAGAAAATAAACTAGCAGATAAATATCTGAGGAATAGTTAGACATACAAAGACAAAATTGCAATGTTTTGGTCACACTAAAGATCACATCACTGTGATAAAGGCGACAATCTAACTCTGTGGGGGCATGTCTGGAGGAGCGACAGGCTAGAGCACATAAAGACAACAGGGAAGATCGAAGGTAGAAGAAGCAGGAACAGACAGAGAGAAAAAAAATGTTGGATGGGTTGCCAACCTGGCGCGGGAAATGTTTAGTGACAGGGCTGTTGGGACGCACAAGGGATCGAGGGTTATAGAAGGACATGATATCCTACAGTTGTTGGGAGGGATCGTGAAAAAAGAGAGAATGTGATAACAATCTCACCTGAGCGGGGGAGGAAAGGCATTTAGGCAGTAATGATACAGGTGGATGGACAACATCAAAGGACGTTTAACAGTTGACATGATCAGGTGCTCTCTGTGAACAGTGCACGCTTGATATCACTTTCCCTGGTGGAGATGGCACAAGATGATGATTATGTAATTGTTGTCATAACAATAATAGTCTTTGTCTATAGTCTTTAATATATGTTCAGTGCACATATCTTGTTTGTCCATGCAGTTTGTATATAAATTGCATGTATCATTCTCATTTATCAAACTGTTTTGATACCGTCTTCATATACACAGTTATCAAATGTGTGTGTGTGTGTTTTGTGGGTGGATGGGGTGTTTAACTTTGATTTACAATCATATAAAAGTCGTTCATTCATTCATTCATTTATGTGACATGCCCTTTCCAGAAGGTTGTCACTCTCACAACCTCCCTGAATGCACTACAGTCTTGAGCAAGTTGACCAGCGTCTTGCAGTGACACATTTCAGACTTTCCGTGATGTCCAGAGTCCATCTACAGCGAGGGCGTCTCTTTTCTCTTCTGCTAGGCACTATGCCTTCTACTATCAACTTCTCCAAGCTGTTGTGTCTCTTGATGTGGCCAAAGTATCAACCTCTCCAAGCTGTCGTGTCTCTTGATGTGGCCAAAGTATCAACCTCTCCAAGCTGTCGTGTCTCTTGATGTGGCCGAAGAATCTCATCTTTCTAAGTTTTACGGCGTTAACAGGCCAGTTTTCTACGACACCTAATCCAGTTAGTATCTCTTTATTTGTTTTTCGTTCGATCTATGATATTCTAGGTGTCCTTATGTAACATTTCATTTCAAATACTGTTATTCTCTTTTCTAATGATTTGTTAAGTGTATGTTTCACATCCGTACGTTGTCACTGGGAATATGTAAACTCTTAGTAAACATAGATTTTGTTTTCTGGTTGGTACCTTACCACATAAACAAGATTATGCATAAATAGGCGCATAAAAATCAGTTTCCTAAACATTCTGTTTTACACGCATATAAAAATATTTTTCTTAAATATCTGTTTTATACTCATATAAAAGCCTATTCCTTAAATATGTTTTACACTACTATAAAAGTCTGTTCCTTAAATATGTTTTACACTCATATACATGTCTGTTTCTTAAATATGTTTTACACTACAATAAAAGTCTGTTTCTTAAATATGTTTTACACTACAATAAAAGTCTGTTTCTTAAATATGTTTTACACTACAATAAAAGTCTGTTCCTTAAATATATATTACACTACAATAAAAGTCTGTTTCTTAAATATGTTTTACACTACCATAAAAGTCTGTTTCTTAACTTTCTGTTTTACACGCATATAAAAGTCTGTTTCTCTTTTCGCAGGATCTCTCCAGAAACTTACATCTGAACCATCACAACCCTGTAAGAACCAAGTTGAGGGTTTGCAGCCTTGCCGTCTCCTAAAAGATGGCCACTCTTCAGAAGTCAATCAGTGGCGAGGATTTAATGACTGAACCAAGCCAGGCCATGATAGACCAAATGCAGGAAGTCATGACCCAGAAAGCTGTAGTGAGTATCTCGTTAAACTAATGATGTTCCTAGTGAGCTCAACAAGCAGGTGTACCATACATGAGGTACTAAAGGAGGGAGCGACTCCAAAGGTATGATTCAGTACCGGAGTCACTGCTTCCTACGAGCACTATACATTTCCCTCTGGCAGGAATAACTCCCCTGTGGAACCATACACTCGTCTCGGGAAGGAAACATTCTCCTCGGGAACTATACACTCCCCACGGGAACTATACAGTCTCCTCGGGCAGAAAACACTCCCATCGGGCACCATACACTCTTATCGGGCAGGAAAATCTCTCCTCGGGCACCATACATTCTTCTCGGGAAGGAAACACTTCCCTCGGGCATCATACACTCTTCTCGAGCAGGAAACACTCCCCTCGAACAGGAAACACTCTTCTCTGGCAGTTAAAAACTTCCCTCGGGCAGGAAACACTACACTAGGGCAGGAAACACTCCTCTCGGATAGGAAACAGTTCGCTCGGGCAGGAAACACTCCCTCGGGCAGAAAACACTCCCCTCGGACACGAAATATACATCTCTGGCAGGAAACATACTTCTTCATAAGGAACCACTCCCCTTGGGCAAGAAAGACAACCTTCGGGCAGGAAACACTTATCTCGGGCATGAAACATTCCTCTGGGGCAGGAAACACTCTTCTCGGATAGGAAACACTCCTCTCGGACAGGAAGCACTCCCCTCGGGCAGAAATCACTCCTGTCGGTCACTATACATTCCCCCCGGGCACTATACACTCTTATCGGGCAGTAAACTATTCTGTTGGGCAGGACACACTCTTAACGGGCAGAAAACACTCCACTCGGGCACAGTACATTCCCCCACAGCACTATGCACTCTTCTAGGGCTGGAAACACTTCCCTCGGACACTATACACTCTTCTCGGTAGGAAAACACTCCCTTCTGACACTCTTCTCGGGGAGAAAACACTCCCATTGGACAAGGAACACACTTATCGGGCAGGAAACATTCCTCTGGGGCTGCAAGCACTCTTCTCGGGCACTATATACTCTTCTCTGGTATAAAACACTCCCCTCATGCACTATACACTCTTCTCGGGCATAAAATAGTTCGTTCGTGCAGGAAACAATATTCTCGGGCATAAAATAGTTCGTTCGTGCAGGAAACAATATTCTCGGGCAGAAAACACTCTCGTTGTGCACTATACAATCCCCTCCGGCACTATGCATTCTTCTCGGGCAGAAAAGAGTCCCCTCATGCACTATAAATCCCCTCCGGCACTATGCATTCTTCTCGGGCAGAAAAGAGTTCCCTCATGCACTATAAATCCCCTCCGGCACTATGCATTCTTCTCGGGCAGAAAAGAGTCCCCTCATGCACTATAAATCCCCTCCGGCACTATGCATTCTTCTCGGGCAGAAAAGAGTCCCCTCATGCACTATACAATCCCCTCCTGCATTATACATTCTTCTTATACACTCCTCTCTAGCAGGAAACACACTCCCCTCTGACAGGAAACACTCCTCTCGGGCAAGAAAAACTCCTTTCTGGCAGGAAAAACTCCTTTCGGGGAGGAAACAAAACCATAGAGCAGGAAACACTCCCGTCGGATACTATACACTCTTCTCGGGTAGAAAACACTCCCTCGGGTACTATACACTCTTCTCGCCCAGAAAACACTCTTATCGGGCACTATACACTCTTCTCTGACATAAACACTCCCTTCGTGCATTATACAATCTTTTCGGGGAGAAAACACTCCTCTCGGGTTGGAAACACTAATCTCGGAAAGTAAACACTAACTTTAGACAGGAAACAATCATCTCGGGCACGAAACACTCCTCATCTCTGACAGGAAACAGTTCTTTCAGTCAGAAAAAAAATCTACTCTCGCGCAAGAAACACTACTCTCAGGAATGACACCCTCCTCTCGGTCAGGAAACAATCTTCTGTAGAAGAAAACACTCCTCTCTGGCAGGAAACACTCCACCGGGCATTAAACACTCCCCTCGGGCACGAAATACTCCTCTATGGCAGGAAACTCTCGGACAGGAAACACTCTTCTTGATCAGGAATCACTACCCTCGGGCAAGAAGCACTTATTTAGGGCAGGAAACATTCCTCTCGGGCAATACACACTCATCTCGGGCAAAAAAACAACTCTATTCGGGCAGGACACACTACTGTCATAAAACTCTCCTTTCTGGCAGGAAAAGCTCCTCTCGTGGAAGAAAGACTTTTCTCCGGCAGAAAACAGTCTTCTCGGGAACTATACACTCCCCTCGGGCAGGAAACACTCCCCTCGGCAGGAAACACCTCTCTGGGGCAGGAAATACTCCTCTGTGGCAGAAGAAACTCACCTCGGACAGGAAACACTCCTCTCGGGCATCAAAAACTCTCATCTGGCATAAAACATTCCCCTCAGGCAGCAAACATTCCTCTCTGGCAGAAAACACTCTTATCGGGTAACAAACACAATCTTCAGGAACTATATACTCTTCTTGGTCAGGAACCACTCCCTTCGGGCACTATAACTCTTCTCTGGCAGGAAACATTCCCTTCGGGCACTATACACTTTTATCTGGCAGGAAACATTCCCCTCGGGAACTACACACTCTTCCCGGACAGGAAACACTCCCCACGGTCACTACACAATATTCATGAGGAGGAAACACTCCTCTCTCGCAGGAAACGATCCTCTCGTGCAGGTAATACTCCCCTCAGGCAGGAAATGCTCCTCTC
Source organism: Achatina immaculata (assembly GCA_009760885.1). NCBI lineage: Eukaryota > Metazoa > Mollusca > Gastropoda > Stylommatophora > Achatinidae > Lissachatina > Lissachatina immaculata. The sequence goes on along the minus strand of CM019713.1, from coordinate 64,414,570 downwards.
CGGTAGGAAACACTTTTCCAGGGCAGGAAACACTCCCCTCGGACAGGAAACATTCCCTTAGAGCGTCATTCACTCCTCTCGGGCACTATACACTTCCCTCAGGCACTACACGCTTCCCTAGGGCATTAAGCACTCTTCCCGGGCAGGAAACACTCCTCTCTGACAGGTAACACTCTTCCCGGGCAGGAAACACGCCTATCCGACAGGTAACACTCTTCCCGGGCAGGAAACACTCCTCTCTGACAGGTAACACTCTTCCCGGGCAGGAAAAACTCCTCTCTGGCAGATAACACTCTTCCCGGGCAGGAAACACTCCTCTCTGACATGTAACACTCTTCCCGGGCAGGAAACACTCCTCTCTGGCAGATAACACTCTTCCCGGGCAGGAAACACGCCTATCCGACAGGTAACACTCTTCCCGGGCAGGAAACACTCCTTTCTGACAGGTGACACTCTTCTCGGGCAGGAAACACTCCTCTGTTACAGGAAATACTCTTCTCTGACAGGTAACACTCCTCTCTGACAGGCAACACTCTTCTCTGACAGATAACATTCTTCTCTGACAGGTAACACTATTCTCTAACAGGAAACACTATTCTCTGACAGGTAACACTCTTCCCGGACAGGAAACACTCTTCCCGGGCAGGAAACACTCCTCTCTGACAGGTAACACTCCTCTCTGACAGGAAACACCTCTCTGACAGGTAACACTCTTCTGGGGCAGGAAACACTCCTCTCTGACAGGTAACATTCTTCCCGGGTAGGAAACACTCCTCTCTAGCAGGTAACACTCCTCTCTGACAGGTAACACTCCTTTATGACAGAAAACACTCTTATCGGGTAACAAACACAATCTTCAGGAACTATATACTCTTCTTGGTCAGGAACCACTCCCTTCGGGCACTATAACTCTTCTCTGGCAGGAAACATTCCCTTCGGGCACTATACACTTTTATCTGGCAGGAAACATTCCCCTCGGGAACTACACACTCTTCCCGGACAGGAAACACTCCCCACGGTCACTACACAATATTCATGAGGAGGAAACACTCCTCTCTCGCAGGAAACGATCCTCTCGTGCAGGTAATACTCCCCTCAGGCAGGAAATGCTCCTCTCCGGTAGGAAACACTTTTCCAGGGCAGGAAACACTCCCCTCGGACAGGAAACATTCCCTTAGAGCGTCATTCACTCCTCTCGGGCACTATACACTTCCCTCGGGCACTACACGCTTCCCTAGGGCATTAAGCACTCTTCCCGGGCAGGAAACACGCCTATCCGACAGGTAACACTCTTCCCGGGCAGGAAACACTCCTCTCTGACAGGTAACACTCTTCCCGGGCAGGAAAAACTCCTCTCTGGCAGATAACACTCTTCCCGGGCAGGAAACACTCCTCTCTGACATGTAACACTCTTCCCGGGCAGGAAACACTCCTCTCTGGCAGATAACACTCTTCCCGGGCAGGAAACACGCCTATCCGACAGGTAACACTCTTCCCGGGCAGGAAACACTCCTTTCTGACAGGTGACACTCTTCTCGGGCAGGAAACACTCCTCTGTTACAGGAAATACTCTTCTCTGACAGGTAATACTCCTCTCTGACAGGCAACACTCTTCTCTGACAGATAACATTCTTCTCTGACAGGTAACACTATTCTCTAACAGGAAACACTATTCTCTGACAGGTAACACTCTTCCCGGGAAGGAAACACTCTTCCCGGGCAGGAAACACTCCTCTCTGACAGGTAACACTCCTCTCTGACAGGAAACACTCCTCTCTGACAGGTAACACTCTTCTGGGGCAGGAAACACTCCTCTCTGACAGGTAACATTCTTCCCGGGTAGGAAACACTCCTCTCTAGCAGGTAACACTCCTCTCTGACAGGTAACACTCCTTTATGACAGGTGACACTCTTCTCGGGCAGGAAACACTCCTCTGTTACAGGAAATACTCTTCTCTGACAGGTAACACTCTTCTCTGACAGGTAACACTCCTAACAGGAAACATTCCTCTCTGACAGGTAACACTCGTCTCTGACAGGAAACACTCTTCTCTGACAGGAAACACTTTTCTCTGACAGGAAACACTCTTCTCTGACAGGAAACACTTCTCTCTGACAGGAAAAACTCCTCTCAGACAGGTAACACTTCTCTCTGACAGATAACACTCTTCTCTGACAAGTAACACTCTTCTCAGACAGGTAACACTCCTCCTCTCTTACAGGAAACACTATTCTCTGACAGGTAACACTCTTCCCGGGCAGGAAACATTCTTCCCGGGCAGGAAACACTCCTCTCTGACAGGTAACACTCCTCTCTGACAGGAAACACCCCTCTCTGACAAGTAACACTCTTCTCTGGCAGGAAACACTTCTCTCTGACAGGTAACACTTCTCTATGACAGGTAACACTCCTTTCTGACAGGTAACACTCCTCTCTGACAGGTGACACTCTTCTCGGGCAGGAAACACTCCTCTGTTACAGGAAAAATTCTTCTCCGGCAGGTAACACTCCTCTCTGACAGGAAACACTCCTCTCTAACAGGTAACACTCCTCCCTTACAGGAAACACTATTATCTGACAGCGAACACTCTTCCCGGGCATGAAACACTCTTCCCGGGCAGGAAACACTCCTCTCTGACAGGAAACACTCCTCTCTGACAAGTAACACTCTTCTGGGGCAGGAAACACTCCTCTCTGACAGGTAACACTCCTCTCTGACTGGTAACACTCCTTTCTGACAAGTAACACTCCTCTCTGACAATTAACAACCCTCTCTTACAGGAAACACTATTCTCTGACAGGTAACACTCTTCCCGGGCAGGAAACACTCTTCTCAGGCGGGAAACACTCCTCTCTGACAGGTAACACTCCTCTCTGACAGGAAACACTCCTCTCTGACAGGAAACACTCCTCTCTGACAGGAAACACTTCTCTTTGACAGGTAACACTCCTCTCTTGTGAAGGAAACACTCCTCTCTGACAGGTAACACTCCTCTCTGACAGGTAACACTTCTCTCGTGCAGGAAACACTCCTCTCTGATAGGTAACACTCTTCTCTGACAGGTAACAAACATCTCTGACAGGTAACACTCTCCTCTGACGGGAAACACTCTTCTCTGACATGAAACACTCTTCTCTGACAGGAAACACTCTTCTCTGACAGGTAACACTCCTCTCTGACAGGTAACCCTCTTCTCTGACAGGAAACACTCTTCTCTGACAGGTAACACTCCTTTCTGACAGGTAACACTCTTCTCGTGCAGGAAACACTCCACTCTGGCACGAAACACTCTTCTGGTGCAGGAAACACTCCTCTCTGGCACTATACAATCTTCTATTGCAGAAAACAGTATCCTCTGGCAGGAAACACTCCTCTCTGGCAGGAAACACTCTTCTCGAGCAGAAAACACTCCTCTCTGGCATGAAACACTCTTCTCCAGCAGGAAACACTCTCCTTGGGTAGAAAACACCCCACGTCGGCATAAAACACTTCAGTCAGGCAGCAAACATTCCCCTCAGGCAGGAAACACTTTTCTCGGGCACTATAACCATCCTCTCTGGCAGGAAACACTCCCCTCGGTCGGAAACACTCCCTTCGGGCAATATACACTCTTTTCTGACAGGAAACATTCCCCTCTGGCCCAACATACTCTTCTCGGACAGGAAACACTCCCCTCAGTCATTATACACTTCCCTCGGGCACGAAACACTACCCTCGGGCACTATACACTCTTCTCGGGAAGGAAACACTCCCCTCGGTCATTATACACTTCCCTCGGGCACGAAACACTACCCTCGGGCACTATACACTCTTCTCGGGAAGGAAACACTCTTCTTGGTTAGAAAACAGTCCCATGTGACAGGAAACAGTCCTCTCTGGCAGGAAACCCTCCTCTCTGGCATGAAACACTCCTCTCTGGCAGGAAACACTCCTCTCTGGCAGGAAACACTCCTTTCTCGCAGGAAACACTCCTCTTTGGTATGAAACACTCCTCTCTGGCAGGAAACACTCCTCTGTGGCAGGAATAACTCCTCTTGGACAGAAAACCTTCCCATCGGGCAGGAAACACACTTCTCGAGGAAGATACACTCCCTTCCGAGAGGAAACATTCCTATCGGGCAGGAAACAATCTTCTCGGGCAGAATACATTTCGCTCGGGCAGGAAACACGCCCCTCGGGCACGAAACACTCTCGCAGGAAACACTCATCTCGGGCAGGAAACACTTCCCTCCGGCAGGGAAACACTCTTCTCGGTCAGGAAACACTCCCATCCGGCAGGAAACAATCTTCCCGGGCAGGAAACACTCTTCTCATGCAGGAAAAACTCCCTTCGGACACCATAAAATCTTATCTTACAGGAACCACTATTCTCTGACAGGAAACTCTCCTCTCAGGCAGGAAACACTCCTCTCGGAACTATACATTCTTCTCGGGCACTATACACTTTTCTCGGGCAGGAAATACTTCCTTCGGGCAGGAAACACTCCTCTCTTTCAGGAAAAGCTCCTCTCGGGCAGGAAAAACTACCCATGGGCAGGAAACACTCCCCTTGAATATAGATATCTCCCCTTGGGCATAAAACACTCCAGCCAAGAATTCCTCTCAGGCAGGAAGCACTCTTTTCGGCCACTATATACTCTTCTCGGGCAGGAAACACTCCCCTCGGGCATGAAACACTCCCTTCGGACACTATACACTCTTCTCCGGCAGGAAATATTTCCATCGAGCACCATACACTCTTTTCTTGGAGGAAACATACCCCTTTGACCCTAAACACTGTTCTCGGGCAGGAAACACTCCCCTCGGTCATTATACACTCCCCTCGGGCACGAAACACTCTTCTCTCTCTCAAGAATCACTCTTCTCGGGCAGAAATACTTCCTTCGGGCAAGAAACACTCTTCTCGGGCAGGAAACACTCTTCTCTCTCTCAAGAAACATTTTTCTCGGGCAGGAAACACTCTTCTCGGGCATGAAACACTCTTCTCGGGCAGGAAACACTCTTCTCTGGCAGGAAACACTCTTCTCAGATAGAAAACAGTCCCCTATGACAGGAAACACTCTTCTCGGGCAGGAAACACTCTTCTGGGGCAGGAAACACTCTTCTCGGGCAGGAAACACTCTTCTCTGGCAAGAAACACTCTTCTCAGATATAAAACAGTCCTCTATGACAAGAAACACTCCTCTCGGACAGGAAACACTCTTCTCAGATAGAAAACAGTCCCCTATGACAGGAAACACTCCTCTCGGGCAGGAAACACTCTTCTCGGGCAGGAAACACTCTTCTCCTCTGTTAACTAAACACTCCATTCGGGCATTAAACACTACCCTTATTTAAAGGTTTTAAACTCGTGGATATAAGAACAAATCTGATATTTATATGAGATTTGGTGAAGTTATTTTACCGTACCTTCTCTTGTCATGTAGCTACTGTAACGTGGCAGGATGGTTATTAAAATGCTCAAAGCGACTCACAAATTTGATAAGTTTTCTGCAGTTTTTCTAGAGAACTCACATGGTTTGAAACCATTTATCAGTTTACTAAAGGATTTGGCTTCACTGAATTATTCTTTCTGTTCATGGTAATAAATAAAGGAGAGGGGAGAGAGGAAGAAATGAGGTCAGGCTCGGAGTTATTACGCGTCCAGCCCAGGGCCTTTCCTTTTATAGCTTGGCCTCACCTTTGCGACACCTGTTGGACAGATCAAATGGCTTCCTAGCACCTTCGTCCCTTCCTTACCAAGAAGCAGGTGTCTGTCCTACTGGGTTTATTACATTCATTAAATCAAAAGTATTCATTTTGGTATATTCACAATATTTCCACACAAAGAGATACATAAAACAACGTGGATATCTCCAGATGATAGAACTAGAAACCAGATAGATCATTTTTATATTAAAAAGCGATACAGAAATCTCTGATAGATGTAAGGGCATATTGGGGGGGGGGGGGGGGGAAACAGATGTCAATAGTGATCATAACCTGTGTATAGCGAAAATAAAAAACTGAAAAGCCAACACAAGAAATCAATACACAGAAAGATAAACAGCCACAGCCTACAAGAAGAGAATACTAACAGTAATTTCAATCAGGAACTTGTCAATCATTCCACAACACTCAGTGAAGTAGAGGAGGTAGGTATAGATGAATTATGGAATTCTTACAGCACAAACTTAATCACAACAGAAAAAGCAAGCGCTGGGCTGAAAAAACCAAATAGAAAAGCATGGATATCAGAAAACACATGAACGTACATTGTAATTTGACAAGCAGTCAAATTAGACATGTTGAATGTAAAGACAGATCTTGGAAAAGATCTGGCGAAAGCAACATACAAAAAAATAGACAATTAAATAAAAAGTTCAGCTAGAAGGGATAAAAGAGAATACATAGACAATATGGCGAAAGAGGCAGAGAAAGCAGCAAAAACAGGAGACAGCAAAACTTTATATAACATACAAAAGAGGCTAACAGGTACTATTACATCTAAAGAAAGATCAATCCTTAGCAAAACTGGAACCCTATTAACATCAAGTAAAGACCAAAAGCACAGATGGGCTGAGCACTTTCAAGAAATACTTAATCGACCACACCCAAAAGAGTTGATAAACCTTGAAACCGACTTACCAGCCCCACAACTAAATGTCAACCTAGATGAAATTACATTGCATGAAATTGAAACAGCAGTGAATTTAATGGCTAACAACAAAGCTGCAGGTGAAGATAAAATAACGCCCGAAATGTTAAAAGCTATCAATAGTGAGACAACTACAGAGAATGTTTAACAAGATTTGGAAAGAAGAAAAGGTCCCTTCTAACTGGAAAAAAGGAATCATTGTTAAAATACCAAAAAAAGGCAACCTTAGTTACTGTAACAGTTGGAGAAGAGTAACCTTAATATCAGTTGTGTAAAAAGTATTTTGCAAGGTCATATTGAATAGCCTTAAAGATATAGTGGATACTACAATGAGAGAAAAACAAGCAGGATTTCGAAAAGGGAGAGGCTGTCTCGACCAGATCTTTACTCTAAGAATAGTACTTGAAGAACATATTGAAAAGCAGAAACCATTAATCCTGAACTTCATAGACTTTAAAAAGCCATTTGACATCATACACAGAGATTCATTATGGAGAATTTTAAGTCTATATGGAATACCATCTAAAATTGTCAACATCATTAAGGACCTCTACAATGGATATGTTTGTACAGTCAAAACAGAAGAAGGGATAAGTGAATGGTTCCAAATTGAAACAGGCGTGAAACAAGGATGTATACTGTCTCTTTTGCTTTTTGGAATTGTAGTAGATATAATGAAAAAATGCTGCACAGGTAACACAGATATTGATTGGGTAAATGGGACCCAACTAGAAGATCTTGATTTTGCTGATGACATAACTCTTATCAGTAATAATGTGAATTCCATGCAAGAAAAAACAGATAGCTTGTCTTCACTGGCTAGCAAAGTAGGACTTGAAATTAACAAGGACAAAACAAAAATAATGAAACTTCCCTTTAATCAAAATGGAAAAATACAGCTGTTGAAGAAGTCAATCAATTTACATACCTTGCCAGCTACATAGACCAGGATGGTGACACCAGAAAGGAAGTTAGAATTGCAAAAGCAGCATCGATCTTCACGACTCTTGAGAACATATGGAATTCAAAAGTTATAAGCACAAAAACCAAGTTAAGACTATTCAATTCAAATGTAATATCCACCCTCATTTATGCATGTGAAAGCTGGAAAACAACTAAAGAAATAGAAAAGAAATTAGACTTTTGTGAAAACAGATGCATAAGGAAAATACTCGGCATTAAGTGGAACGAATTCAAGAACAACGCAGAGATAAAACAGATGACTGAACAACAACCAGTCTCATGGGTGATCAGGAAAAGGAGATGGACATATGTTGGTCACTTGATGAGAAGAAATGATCAGAGAATCCCAAAACAAGCTATCAAGTGGAACACAACATGCCAAAGAAAAAGAGGTCGACCACGTGAAACTCTAAAGAGGGCATTGTTAAGAGAGGCCAAATTAACAGGCATAAAATCCCTTGATGAGGTTGAAAAGCTTGCCGAAGACAGGAAAAATTGGCGAAATACCTTGTGAGCCCTATGTGACGTTCAACGGCACGGGAAGGATATAAGATATAAGATGGGTTGTAAATTTGCTAACAAAAACAGCAATAAGACCATTAGAGGCAACTGAAATGTGGCTCCTACGAATGATGTTTAGAATACCGTAGACAGCTAAAATAACAAACGAAGAATGTCTAAGGGAAGCTAATGAGAAACGAACCTTAGTAAACACACTACGGGGGAGATAGTCTAGGTTTATTGACCACATAATTAGAAGGGGAGGGATCAAAAACATTGTGACAACAGTGAAAACTGGAGGCAGGACAAGGTGAGGTAGAACAAGAGAGAAAATCTTTGATGGCTTGAGAAACTGTCATGGGAGATGCACAACAACAGAAATGATGAATAATATGAAAGATCGGAAACTGGAAAGACATGGTCACCAACGCCTCCTGACATGGAACATGATGATGATGAGCTGTAGCGGTATAAACAAATACAACCTTTATATGTCAGCACATACAAAGATATTGTAAACCTAAATGTAGGCATATACACAGATATTTAACCTTAAATATCAGCACATACACAGATATTTAACCTTAAATGTCAGCACATACACAGATATTTAACCTTAAATATCAGCACATACACAGATATTTAAACTTAAATATCAGCACATACACAGATATTTAACCTTAAATGTCAGCACATACACAGATATTTAACCTTAAATGTCAGCACATACACAGATATTTAACCTTAAATGTCAGCACATGCACAGATATTTAACCTTAAATATCAACACGTACATAAATATTTAACCGTAAATATCAGCACATACACAGATATTTAACCTTAAATGTCAGCACATACACAGATATTTAACCTTAAATATCAGCGCATACACAGATATTTAACCTTAAATATCACCACATACACAGATATTTAACCTTAAATATCAGCATATACACAGATATTTAACCTTAAATATCAGCACATACACAGATATTTAACCTTAAATATCAGCATATACACAGATATTTAGCCTTCACTGTCAGCGGCTATACAACAACATACGTTGGTTATACGAGGAGTGATTGATAAGTTCTCGGCATAAGGTACAAATGCTTGAACCACACAGTTGATATTAGATGCATTTGTAGATCAGTTTGATGTAAGATTAAACACTAAGTTTCAAGAAATTAACTGCAACCAATTGTTACAAGCTATCAAGTGGAACACAACAGGTCGAAGAAAAAGAGGCAGACCGCGTGAAACTCTGAAGAGGACATTGTTAAGAGAGGCCAAATTGACGGGCATAAAATCCTTTGATGAGGTTGAAAGACTCGCCGAAGACAGGAAAAATTTGGCGAATTACTTTGCGAGCCCTATGTGACGTTTAACGGCACGGGAAGGATATAAGATATAAGATAAGAATTGTTTTTACAGACTACTAAATTGGTAAGGGGTGGCAGAAATTGATCAAATGGATAAAATTTCTCATCGAGCAGTCATTCGCTACCTCTGCATCAAGGGTTTATAATCGAAAGAGATCCACGAGGATATGGTGGAGACTCTAGGGGAGAGTGGCCCTTCTTACAGCACAGTGAAGAAATGGGCAGCTCAATTCAAACATGGAAGGGAGAGTCTGGAAGATGATCCCCGTCCAAGAAGACCAAGAACGGTGAACACCGATGAAACCACCGGCAGAATCCATGACATGATAATGGAGGATCGACGACTAACTGAGCGGTACATTGCTACTGAGTTGGGCATCTCCTAGGAATGTGTTCATGCCATTATTCACAATGATCTTCAAATGACAAAGGTCTCTACTCGATGGGTCCCGAAACTTCTTGGAGCTGATCACAAACGAAAAGCATCTCAACATGTCAAGAGACAATCTTGGCCATTTTTCTGCAGATCCTTAAAAGTTTCTTCAGCAATTTGTGACTATGGATGAGACTTGGGTTCATCATTTTCAACCAGAAACCAAAGAACAGTCAAAGCAGTGAAAACATCACGGATCCCCACCTCCAAAGAAAGCAAGGGTGGTTCTGTCTGCAGGCAAAGTGATGGCTTCCATCTTTTGGGATTCAGAAGGTATGCTATTGGTAGACTATCTTCAAAAGGGCAGAACGGTCACCGGGGCCTATTACACTAATCTTGTGAAGCAACTGCGGGTCAAACTGAAGGAAAAGCGTCTAGGTAAATTGATGAGAGGAGTCATCTTTCCATCAAGACAATGCTCCAGTTCACAAGTCGGCGGTGGCAATGGCTGCCATTCATGAACGCGGCTTCCAGCTTCTTGAACATCCTCCTTATTCCCCAGATCTGGCCCCTTCGGACTATTACCTGTTTACTAAACTCAAAAAGGAGCTCAGTGGTCGCAAATTTGCTTCGGATGATGACGTCATTCTTGCTGTAGACCACTTTCTACTGGCACAAGATGCTGACTTTTACAAAGAAGGGATCTGCATGCTCCAGGATCACTGGACTAAGTGCATAAACTTGCAAGGGGACTATGTTGAGAAATAACCCATAAAAAGTTGTCCACAAATAATCCGTTGTACCTTATGCCGAGAACTTATCAATCACCCCTCGTATTTCTGTCAGTTCTAGTGCTGCTATACAGCAACAGACGTTGGTTATGTTGCTAAAATATTAGTTCAGTTTTGTTGACTCAGACTGAAATATGATTTCTTTCTGCGCCTCTTGCAAAGTTTACTTTCTGTTGCCCGGGTGAGGCCTTTCCCACACACTGGTCTCTTTACTTCTCCCACACACTGGCCTCTTTACTTCTTCCACACACTGATCTCTTTACTTCTCGCACACAGGGCAAACAAAGCACGCTTTAAATGACCACGATACTCACATTAATCAAGCAGGAAACAACGAACGTGACGTACGTTAACATCTGTGAACAAAAATTCGAAGATTAGTCTAGAAAAATTGTAGACAAATCAAACCAGACGTGAGATACAGAAAAGTAACAATGATTGTGGTTAGAGTCCTGGACTCCAGGAAGACGGGCAACCGCCCAGCCACGAGAAGGCTAGCAGCTGGGCCAAGAAGCGCCCCTAAAATAAGAATAGACGTAGTGTTACTAGTCTTGTCAGCAGATCCTTAAGTTCAAATCTTTAATTTTGTGGCCCCATATCTAGGCTGTGTAACATAAGCTAGTTTTAGCTTCGTCCGCCAGGTACACCTTTGGCTTCATTATACTCTCTCAACTTCTAATATTAGATTTTATCACTCTCTCAACTACTGTCTATCTTCTAATGTCTAGACTTTACCATACTCTCAACTACTGTCTATCTTCTAATTCTAGACGTTACCACTCTCTTAATTGTTATAACTTTAGGCTTTTCGGCGCAAGAAATACGTTATGTGAATATTTTATTCATCAGTTCATGTAAAACATAAATACCGGTATAGTTACATCCGGCACAGTATACAGTTCATGTAAAACATATGTCTACTGGTGTAGTTACATCGAAATATGATTGCGAAAGCCTGGTTCACAGTAATGCACAGAATATTAAAATCTGAACAGCTACGCAAGGAAACAACAATCATCATCGTCATCAGGTGCCGTGCCGACTTGCGTTGGCTATTATGCTTCTCCAGAGTACACGATCCTTCATGCAGGCCATCAGCCCAGCTGGTGATCTCCTCTCACACCTTCCCGTCAGACTGTCCAGTATCATTTCTCTTGGTCTTCCTCTTGATCTTCTGCCTTCTATTTTTCCTGTTATAATATTTTCAATACCCTCTCTTCTCATTGCATGTCCTATGAAAGTACATTGTCTCTCTCTTATCTTTTTGACAAGGTTTTTTGTCTCTCCAGCTCTTCTCATACATTCTCTGTTAGTTATTTTTGCTGTCCAGGGGATTCGCAACATTCTTCTAATAAACCACATTTCTGCTGCTTTCAATGATTTTTAAGCAGACCTGCCTATTGTCCATGACTCACTTCCATATAACAAGATAGGTTCAATATAGCATTTTAGGACTCGTTTTCTAACAATCATTGATAGGGATGTGTTGGATAATATGTTTCTCATTCTCTGAAATGCAGTCTTTGCTTGGCCTATTCTGTTCCTAATTTCTGTTCTGCATTTCCCATCTGAAGTTATTACTGCTCCAAGGTATTTGAATTTCTGCACCTGCTTTAGAATAGTTCAGTTTAATTTTATATTGCATACTGGTGGATTCTGTTTCTTAGATATAACCATATCAGGTATCCTGATTGTTGTTTAGATATATGGTTATATCTAAACAACAATCAGGGTACCTAAAAGTAATGTCCAGAGTGGGCTGCTCTACAGAAATGAACGGTGGAAAAACCACTACAACTATAGAAAACAATCTGAATTCTTTCCGGACTGAATGTTTGTGCAGGATTAGATGAATATTTCGTCCAAACACCGTAGGAAACATCTTGCTGGCAGAAGTGCAGATGAAGCCACTGACTTGTTTACTGAGCAAAGACGTTGGTGACGACAGAGGCATGTACTCCGGATGACTGGTGACTCATTACCAAAAGTATGGACACCTCAGAGGAGCAGAAGTAAGGGCAGACCGAAGGAGACATGGAGGAAGAACAACGGAGACGGCTTTGAGTAACAGAGAGCTCGCCTGGGCAAGAGGAGGACACAAAGGCGAGGGACAGAAGCTTGTTTAAAAAAACTTGTAGAAGAGGCTCATGTGCCTTGGGGATCTAAAGGTCCAGAGAGAAAGAGAGAGAGAGAGATAGATAGATAGATAGATAGATAGATAGATAGATAGATAGATAGATAGATAGATAGATAGATAGATAGATAGATAGATAGATAGATAGATAGATAGATAGATAGATAGATAGATAGATAGATCAGGCATATTACAAATCTTAGAATAAGCTATACAGTATTATATCTGACCTCAGTATGTATCATTCAGTGGAGGGATATCCAGGTTATACAATACAGAAGGTCAAACAATTTATGAGCACTCGATGGGTTCACGTTCTAGTCTGGTTTTCAACCTCTCATTCTTATCAAACTTCTTGCTAAAATGTTATACGGAATTAAAAGGCTGACAAAAAGCGTATACACGCTGATCATTCATCTGTCATTCAAATTTGTTACACTATGCAAACATACACCATTAATGTGTATAATGTAGACACATATTACTATTTTCAAGGTGAAGTGTTTCGTGCCTTGTCCATTTAAACTTTTTTGTTAATTAAAAAAATAAAAATAACATTTATATTATTTTGTTCTGTTCTTGGGAGTCCATAATTTTTTAATGACGTAAACGCCAAAATATTCGTTGTATCATTACTCAGCAAAAGATTCCCAGACGCTATGTTTGATATCAAGAAATGTTCGTGTGTTCTGGGTCTTGTTTGATGGCTGAGTTAAAGACTGCGCGTGCCGAGCATCTTGTTTCAAAAGTTGCGTCGCCAGCTGACAATGTTTTGTTTTCTAGTGGCTAAGTCATTGCTCGTCTTATTGGCTGTCCCGTGTTCAGTTCAAATATACATACATACATACATGCATACATACATACATGCATGCATGCATACATACATGCATACATACATACATACATACATACACACACATACATACATACATACACACATACATACATACATACATACACACATACATACATACACACATACATACATACACACATACATACATACACACACATACATACATACATACATACATACATACACACACATACATACATACATACATACACACATACATACATACATACATACATACATACATACATACATACATACATACATACACACACTCTTCGAACTAAGTGGAAAAACAGGAGCACCAAGGCCATGATAAATGATGATGATTGGTACGAAGTTATATATAAAAGCTGGCACCTTAACTCATTGACGGCCTGGTTAGCTGTGTGGTTAGACACTCGGTTTACTAATCTGGTGGTACTAGGTTCAAGTCCCAGCAGTGGCATCTTTTCTGCTACACCCCACAAAGACCCCGGGCCAACCCAAACAAAGACCCTGGGCCCACCCAAACAAAGACCCTGGGCCCACCCAAACAAAGACCCTGGGCCCACCCAAACAAAGACCCTGGGCCCACCCAAACAAAGACCCTGGGCCCACCCAAACAAAGACCCTGGGCCCACCCAAACAAAGACCCTGGGCCCACCCAAACCCTAAAAGTGGGTGCGAGATAAACTGACCACATCAAACTTTATAACTTCGATGGTCTTTTGAAATACGGTCCTAGCACCGTTATCTCCAATACGCTTTAATGGCTTGGAAATGGGGGAATTTTACTTTACCTTGCTTTACTTTACCTTACCTTGCCTTACCTTACCTTACCTTACCTTGCCTTATCTTACCTTGCCTTACTTTACCTTACCTTACCTTGCCTTGCCTTACCTTACCTTAGCTTAGCTTAGCTTACCTTGCCTTACTTTACCTTACCTTACCTTACCGTACCTTGCCTTACCTTGCCTTATCTTACCTTACTTTGCCTTACCTTATCTTAAACTCATTAGTTCGTGGAATAAACTGGCCTTTCACACTGGGTGCTTCTGTTTGTTACTTCTGTTTGTTACTTCTGTTTGTTACTTCTGTTTGTTACTTCTGATTATTACGTCTGATTGTTACTTCTGTTCCAACGTGATAGGAGCTGTTCCGCCTGTGTGACAGCGAAGACAAAGGCTTCATCACCAAGTCAGACATGCAGAGGTTGAGGGAGGAGCTACCGGTGTCACCTGACCAGCTGGAGATTGTTTTTGATTCGCTGGACAACGACGGAAATGGCTTCTTGTCGCTGCAAGAATTCACTGAGGGCTTTGGTACGAACTCCAAGAATGTTTTCACCACCTTGTTGTTGTTGTTGTTGTTTTCTTTGTCGTAACAATAACTGGCGACTGAGTTGGCGAGTAAATTTTGTTTGGAAGTTTGGCTGGCGTGAAATGATAATAACTGTAGCAGACATTAGTCCTAACAGTATTCATAGCAGATTAAAGCAATCATAGCATAACAAACATTGGCTATAACAAAAAATATAACAGATTAACTAACAATGGCTATAACAAACAGTAACTATAGCACATTAAAAAACATGATCTATAACAGACAAACAAACAAAGGAACAAACAAACATTAATTATAACAGACTGACACACAGTAAACGTTTGTTGATCTTTGATGCCAAGGAGACCAGCAGAACAAGAAGACAAGCAGAACAAGAAGACAAGTAGAACAAGAAGACAAGTAGAACAAGAAGACAAGTAGAACAAGAAGACAAGTAGAACAAGAAGACAAGTAGAACAAGAAGACAAGAAAATGTAGATCGCTCTGAGGTTTATTTTCCTTTCATAATTTCAAAGTTTACACGGAAAAAAACGTTATCTTAATGCGAAGAAAACCAAACTGATGACAACTGGCAAAACAAATAAGGCAGTTGATATACGTATCAATGAGGAACAATTGGAAGAGGTGGAGAGTTTTGAATACCTTGGATCACTATTAACTAATAATGGAGATACATGATTAAACGTCATGATAACTTAGAGAAGACTGTCTTGGAAGGGTACATAATGGGAAAAAGAAGGAGAGGAAGACCAAGGCGAAGATGGCTGCAAGACATCGTTGATGATCTGCAAATGGACGCATCAGCAGTAGGCCATCTTGCTCACAACCGAGAGGCCTACAGGAGAGCTGATAGGGAGGCAAAGTTCCTCAAGGACTGACTGACACGGAAAGACTTGGTTTATAAAAATCACAATCTGCTATTCTAAAAAGGAAAAGTTGTACGCAAAAAATGTCTACATCTCTGTTTACATATATTCAATATGGCGCTGTTTCCTGTAAGAAAAAAAATGCTTCGTTACATTTTATATCTAGTTCCACTTACCACCTGAACTGGTTGTTTAAATTACTCGCTCTAGTGTATACATTATTCAGGGGGTGAGTGAGGTGTTTGTGTGTGTGTGTGGGGGGGGGAAGGAGGTAGTCGGTGAGAAGAGAAATCACTAGGAAAGATACAACACTATAATGTAAAACATTAATACAACAAAGCCAGTTATAGATGGAGAAAAGAAACAGAAAAGATACAACACTATAATGTAAAACATTAATACAACAAAGCCAGTTATAGATGGAGAAAAGAAACAGAAAAGATACAACACTATAATGTAAAACATTAATACAACAAAGCCAGTTATAGATGGAGAAAAGAAACAGAAAAGATACAACACTATAATGTAAAACATTAATACAACAAAGCCAGTTATAGATGGAGAAAAAACAGAAAAGATACAACACTATAACGTAAAACATTAATACAACAAAGCCAGTTATAGATGGAGAAAAGAAACAGAAAAGATACAACACTATAACGTAAAACATTAATACAACAAAGCCAGTTATAGATGGAGAAAAGAAACAGAAAAGATACAACACTATAACGTAAAACATTAATACAACAAAGCCAGTTATAGATGGAGAAAAGAAACAGAAAAGATACAACACTATAATATAAAACATTAATACAACAAAGCCAGTTATAGATGGAGAAAAGAAACAGAAAAGATACAACACTATAACGTAAAACATTAATACAACAAAGCCAGTTATAGATGGAAAGCTTTGACTGAAAGGTAGAGGTAGGAAAGCAAACTACAGGGAAAAAGTAAAGAGAAAGAAAAACAAAGAGCAGGGAGTAGATGACATACATGATAGATTGGTGGAGAACATTATGGGCTACCCCAGCCTTTCTCAACCTTTTCGGCACCTTCCCCCCCCCCCCCCCCCTCCCGGAACCATTTCTGGAATATTTGTTTCGTTTCTCTGCAGAACTCTTACATTAAAATATTTACCGTCGCTCATTTTTCCTTTCATATGTTCTTTCGCTGTTTCCTCTCCTTCCAGCTGTCACAACCATTGTTCCCCCCCCCACCCCAACATAAAATATAATATCAGCGTCACTGGTCTAATAAAGTCACTGGTGTAAGCAGAAATATTGCGTCACATTTTAGTTTACTAAGTAGAGGCTACCGCCACTAACAAGAAGAATAATACAAAAATAGTACACAAAATGTTAACATGTCTGGCTTGTGGTATATGGCACGTGCAAGAGTAGTCCTCCCTCCCCCTCCTCTTTCTTGTGTAAGAATAAAGATAACTTTTTTTTAACCAGTCTGTCTTGGGTAAGAACAAAACATGGAGTCAAGCTCTAGGGTTTCTCGTGAACTGTCTAGGGCGGATTCTTCAGTCAGTGGCTGGACCCCTGGTTGAGAAACCCTGGGCGAGACTGGACTTGGCCGAGTGCAGTGTGGGCACTGGCGGAGCAAGCTGGAGGAACATCGCAGGATTGTGGTACTTACCTCTCCGCTGGTTGTGATATGTTGTTAAGGAGATCTAAAGTAATACGATGTTAATGTGATCTAAAGTAACATGTTGTTAAGGTGATCTAAAGTAATATATTGTTAAGATGATCTAAAGTGATATGCTTTTAAGGAGATCTAACTCTGGCATTATCTTTCTGTATGATATACTCGTGGTGTCTCGTTCATTGTAAGCTTTTATAAAGTTCTCCTTTATGATCTTTGTATGTCACTACAAGAGTCTGGGGCTAATCTCAGCTCACCCTGGAGGTACACCTGGTTATAATGCATGTTTCTTCATCAGGTAACGTTTCTGCCTTCCACAGAATTGGCCACGTGATTTGCTTTATTTCTCTTCTAATCATTACACAGGCAGTTTTCTGGGCCTCAAATCTCCAAACTCTTCTAGAGATGTCATTGCTGAAGAAGATGAGGTAAGATATAGAGTTTTAAAGTAAGAGAAAAGAGAGTTACTCTGAGGTGAATTACCTGCGTCTCTTATATAAAATGACTGTTGCCCTGCAGTTACATTACAATGTCACTCTCACCCATATTTAGAAACTGACTCGCTGACATACAAATTAAGGCATTCTCATCTTTACATCGAAAGAATCTCCACTTTTAAATTACTAAGTGCAAACTGGGACACTAGTACACACGAGGGGTGATTGATAAGTTCTCGGCATAAGGTACAAATACTTGAAACACACAGTTGATATTAGTAACACACAATAATTAGTGTATAAGTATATAACTCACACGAAGCACAACTTTGTAATCGTTAAGTAATAAAGCTGCTCCTACTTTTTCCTATTTTATACACACAGTTGATATTAGATTCATTTGTAGATCAGGTTAATGTAAGATTAGACACCAGGTTTCAAGAAAATAACTGCAATCAATTTTTTTAACAGGCTACTGAAGTGGTAAGGGGTTGCAGAATTGAGAAAATTGATAACATTTCTCATCGAGCAGTCATTCGCTACCGCTGCATCAAGGGCTTATCATCAAAGGAGATCCATGAGGATATGGTAGAGACTTTAGGGGAGAGTGCCTTTTCTTACAGCACAGTGAAAAAATGGGCAGCTCAATTCAAACATGGAAGGGAGAGTCTGGAAGATGATCCCCGTCCAGGAAGACCAAGAATGGTAATCACTGATGAAACTACCGGCAGAATCCATGACATGATAATGGAGGATCGACGACTAACTGAGTGGTACATTGCTACTGAGTTGGGCATCTCCCAGGAACGTGCTCATGCCATTATTCACAATGATCTTAAAATGACAAAGGTCTCTACTCGACGGGTCCCTAACTTTCTGGAGCTGATCACAAACGACAGCGTCTCAACATATCAAGAGACAACCTTGGCCATTTTTCTGCAGATCTTGAAAAGTTTCTTCAGCAATTTGTGACTATGGATGAGACTTTTGGTCATCATTTTCAACCAGAAACCAAAGAACAGTCAAAGCAGTGGAAACATCATGGGTCCCCACCTCCAGTGAAAGCAAAAGGTGGTTCTGTCTGCAGGCAAAGTGATGGCTTCTATCTTTTGGGATTCAGAAGGTGTGCTATTGGTAGACTATCTTTAAAACATGGAAGAATGGTCACCGGGGCCTATTACGCTAATCTTGTGAAGCAACTGCGGGTCAAATTGAAGGAAAAAAAGCGTTGAGGGAAATTGACGAGAGGAGTCATCTGTCAGTAAGACAATGCTCCAGTTAACAAGTCGGCGGTGGCAATGGCTGCCATTTATGAATGCGGCTTCCAGCGTCTTGAACATCCTCCTTATTCCCCAGATCTGGCCCCTCCGGACTATTACCTGTTTACCAAATTAAAAAAGGAGCTCAGTGGTCACAAATTTGCTTCAGATGATGACGTCATTCATGCTGTAGACCACTTTCTACTGGCACAAGATGTTGACTTTTACAAAGAAGGGATCCGTATGCTCCAGGATCGCTGGACTAAGTGCATAAACTTGCAAGGGGACTATGTTGAGAAATAACCCAAAAAAGTTGTCCACAAATAATCAGCTTTACCTTATGCCGAGAACTTACAAGCAACCCTCGTACAATAAAGTATGAAATCAGCGCAGAAAACTCTGACGTGACAACAGTATTTTTGCGGTGGGGTGTAATTATTTTAGACATTCTGTTTCGCCTCCGTAGCTTGGTACTATGACACTCTATTTTATCTTTGTAGCTTGGTACTATGACACTCTATTTTATCTCTGTAGCTTGGTACTATGACACTCTATTTTATCTCTGTAGCTTGGTACTATGACACTCTATTTTATCTCTGTAGCTTGGTACTATGACACTCTATTTTACCTCTGTAGCTTGATACTATGACACTCTATTTTACCTCTGTAGCTTGATACTTTGACACTCTATTTTATCTCTGTAGCTTGGTACTATGACACTCTATTTTACCTCTGTAGCCTGGTACTATGACACTCTATTTTACCTCTGTAGCTTGGTACTGTGACACTCTATTTTACCTCTGTAGCTTGGTATTATGACACTCTATTTTACCTCTGTAGCTTGGTACTATAACACTCTATTTTACCTCTGTAGCTTGGTACTGTGACACTCTATTTTACCTCTGTAGCTTGGTACTGTGACACTCTATTTTACCTCTGTAGCTTGGTACTGTGACACTCTATTTTACCTCTGTAGCTTGGTACTGTGACACTCTATTTTACCTCTGTATCCTGGTATTATGACACTCTATTTTATCTCTGTAGCTTGGTACTATGACACTCTATTTTACCTCTGTAGCTTGGTACTATGACACTCTATTTTATCTCTGTAGCTTGGTACTATGACACTCTATTTTACCTCTGTAGCTTGGTACTATGACACTCTATTTTACCTCTGTAGCTTGGTACTATGACACTCTATTTTACCTCTAGAGCTTGGTACTATCATCATCATCATCATCATCATCATCATTAGATGCCGTGCCGACTGGCGTTGGCTGTTATACTTCTCCAGAGTACACGATCTTTCATGCAGGCTATCAGCTCAGTTGGTGATCTCCTCTCACACCATCCCGTCAGACTGTCCAGTATCATTTCTCTTGATCTTCCTCTTGATCTTCTTCCTTCTATTTTTCCTGTTGTTATAATATTTTCAATGTCCCCTCATCTCATTGCATGGCCTATGAAAGTACATTGTCTCTCTCTTATCTTTTTGACAAGATTTTTTTGTCTCTCCAGCTCTTGTCATACATTCTTCATTAGTTATTTTTGCTGTCCAGGGGATTCGCAACATTCTTCGAATAAACCACATTTCTGCTGCTTCCAATGATTTTGTGCAGACCTGCCCGTTGTCCATGATTCACTTCCATATAACAAGATGGTACTATAACACTCTATTTTATTTCTATAGCTTGGAACTACAGCACTCTAATTTACCTCTATAGCTTGGTACTGTGACACTATCTTACCTCTATGGCTTGGTTCTATAAAACTCTATTTTACCTCT
Source organism: Achatina immaculata (assembly GCA_009760885.1). Lineage (NCBI taxonomy): Eukaryota > Metazoa > Mollusca > Gastropoda > Stylommatophora > Achatinidae > Lissachatina > Lissachatina immaculata. Next base: position 64,393,607 of record CM019713.1, on the reverse strand, counting down.
GTAGATTGGGACAATGACACTCTATTTCACCTCCATGGCTTGGTACTATGACACTCTATTTTACCGCTGTAGCTTGGTACTATGACACTCTATTTCTTCTCTATAGCTTGGTATTGTGACACCCTATTTTACCTCTCTAGCTTGATACTATGACACTCTATTTACCTCTCTAGCTTGATACTATGACACTCTATTTACCTCTCTAGCTTGATACTATGACACTCTATTTACCTCTCTAGCTTGATACTATGACACTCTATTTACATCTCTAGCTTGATACTATGACACTCTATTTACCTCTCTAGCTTGATACTATGACACTCTATTTACCTCTCTAGCTTGATACTATGACACTCTATTTACCTCTCTAGCTTGATACTATGACACTCTATTTACATCTCTAGCTTGGTTCTATGTTTTTAGCAAGCCGTGATAGCTTATGGCGTTCGACTAAGGCCTCAGGACTTATAGTAGAACACGAATGATTGGTAGACATTTATAGCGGAAGAGCAACTGAACAGGACATGGTATACCCTCATTCCACACAACCTGAAGGATTTTAAATATTTTCTGGCTACAGAAGATAAACAGCAAAAGAGCCTTCCCTGGCCAGTGTGAACAAGAAGCCATGCATGTAATTAAAGAAAAACAAAACAAAACAAAAAAACGCCGGGAGTGCATTGGTTACGCGCTCCGACGTGGCTACAGCAAAACCACACAACACCCATGCCATTGACACTTCAGGGAAAGAGAAAGAGACCAAAATACAACTTGGCGGAGAACTGTAAAAGCATAAGTGAGCAATATCAACACAGCTGGGCTACATTTGTCTTACAAATGCTGGCTGAAGAACCGAGAAGTGGATAGAATTTACTGGGGCTACAAGACCCACAAAGCGTCTGCGGCCTTGATTCAAAGTCTAACAAAGTTCGTGAATGGACGAAGTGTGTCGATTACACCATGCGCTTTCAAATGCAACATATTTTTCCTAAAGTAAATCTGACAAGAAAGCAGCCACAGAAAACACGCTTTTTCTTACAGGAATCCATGCTGTTTCCGGTGTCAACTTTCATACATTTTATAAAATCACTGCCACACAATGTCAGCCATATCTTCCACATTCTTCGGCTCACATATGTATCCTCTTTCAGTACATTTATATAGATGTCTTTGAAACTCCGACCTGGACTCAAGATGTAGACTCCTAGACAGGCTCCACTATTCTGGAAGCTACATCCAGACAAACCCCATAAGTCTGATTAAAGAACGGAACTGGCTTGTTACCACGAGCGCCATTGAAGAGGAGGGATCGGATCATGGTCATTTCTGGTTTGCCAGCTCTGATAACGCACCGTAATATCACATTTACCCCCCCCCCCCATTTTTTCTTTTCCACACACAAACACATACAACTGCATACACTCATACACAGAGAAACACTCACACACAGAGAAACACTCATATACACAAAGAAACACTCACATACACAAAGAAGCACTCACATGCGCAAAGAAGCACTCACATACCTAAAGAAGCACTCACATACATAAAGAAGCACTCACATACATAAAGAAGCACTCACATACACAAAGAAGCACTCACATACACAGAGAAGCACTCACATACATAAAGAAGCACTCACATACATAAAGAAGCACTCACATACACAGAGAAGCACTCACATACATAAAGAAGCACTCACATACATAAAGAAGCACTCACATACACAAAGAAGCACTCACATACACAGAGAAGCACTCACATACATAAAGAAGCACTCACATACACAAAGAAGCACTCACATACACAGAGAAGCACTCACATACATAAAGAAGCACTCACATACATAAAGAAGCACTCACATACATAAAGAAGCACTCACATACATAAAGAAGCACTCACATACATAAAGAAGCACTCACATACATAAAGAAGCACTCACACACACACACTCACACACACACACAATCTCACAAATATTGTCTATCTTGCCAGGACCCCGTCATGTTTGAGGGCCAAGCAGGGATAACGGATCACGTGACAGAGCAGAAAATGTTTGTTGACATGATGAGACAAATTGGCGCCAACTGCATCTTTCAAGAGTTAGTTTTCTTACATTCACAAATCTGAAGTTTTACATTCACATACGGAAGTCAAAGATTTTACATAAATGACGCCAGCAGAGAAGACAAAGGGGTGGTTGGGTGAGGGGGGGGGGAGAGATGAAAAGCAAAGATGTCCTTATTTAGACAGATACAGACAGACAGCAGATAGATAGATAGATAGATAGATAGATAGATAGATAGATAGATAGATAGATAGATAGAACACCAGGAACTATGACAATATTTTCTCTGAAGATACCCAATAATGAAAGCTGAACTTGTTCCGTCTGTCTTATTTTAGTACTCAGTGCATTTTTCTCAAGTTATGTAGCTACTGGGTGTCTGAGTGGCGAAGTGGTTAGTGCACTGATCTCTCATGGCGAAGGTCGGGGGTTCGAATCCGGCCGACGGCACCCCAGTCACTCAGCTGTAGAAATGGGTACCCGACTTCTTCTGGAGTTGGGGAAGGAAAGGAAGCCAGGCGTGATACTGACCATATCACCCTCTAGTGTGCTGACAGGTCAAGGAAAATATGGGCACTAACACCATATCCCTATGTGCCTCCAAGGCATGACAGGGTCACCTTTTTTATGTCGCTACTAGATTAAGAAAAATGAACAACAATTGCAGATCTTTGAGAACAAGATCCTAAGAAGAATATTTGGGCCCATAAAGGATACCAACAGTGGAAAATGGAGAGCTAGAAAGAACACTGAACTGAACAGCTTATTTAAATCCCAATGAATTATAAATGTCTTGAACCTGAACAGACTACGCTGGTTGGGCCATGTAGAAAGAATGGAAGAGAACAGACAAAGGAAAATTATGTATGCACAAGAAATGAGGGAAACAAGACCAAGGGGGTACACCAAGACAGAGATGGAAAGACAACATGGAAGAATATATAAAAGAAGTTGGTGTCATCAACTGGAGGGAGGTTTAGGAATAGAGAGGAGTGGAGGCGAACATTATCTGCAGCAACGAGCCTCAGTGGCTCGGAAGAAGAAGAAGAAGTAAAAATATGAACTTTTTGTTTCTTTCCATTAATACAAATGTGCATTTGTTATTTTGTCCATAATTAGTAATGTACATTTGTTTTCGTTTTTTTCTCCGCCTGAATATGTACTTTTGTCAACCTGTCTTCAAGTATGCGTACGTATGTTGTATCCCTTATAAGTAGAAATGTGCATGTTGTGTCCCTTATAAGTAGAAATGTGCACGTTGTCTCTCTTATAAGTAGAAATGTGCACGTTGTCTCCCTTATAAGTAGAAATGTGCACGTTGTCTCCCTTATAAGTAGAAATGTGCATGTTGTCTCCCTTATAAGTAGAAATGTGCACGTTGTCTCTTTTATAAATAGAAATGTGCACGTTGTCTCCTTTATAAGTAGAAATCTACGTTTGTCATTTAGTCTTCAAGTGCTTGTGTACACTTGTCATCTTATCTACAAGTAGAAATCTACATTTGTTATCTTCCCAACAAGTAGAAATCTACATTTGTTATCTTCCCAACAAGTAGAAATCTACATTTGTTATCTTCCCAACAAGTAGAAATTTACATTTGTTGTCTTGTCTTCAAGCAGAAATGCTCTTTCTGACATAGAGTTGTGGCATCTAAATGAGTAATTTCTATGTTTTTTGTGGCATCTAAATGGGTAGTTTCTGTGTTTTTTGTGGCATCCAAATGAGTAATTTCTATGTTTTTTGTGGCATCCACATGAGTAATTACTATGTTTTTTGTGGCATCCAAATGCGTAATTTCTATGTTTTTTTTGTGGCATCCAAATTAGTAATTTCTATGTTTTTTGTGGCATCCAAATGAGTAATTACTATGTTTTTGTGGCATCCAAATGGGTAATTTCTATGTTTTTTTTGTGGCATCCAAATTAGTAATTTCTATGTTTTTTGTGGCATCCAAATTAGTAATTTCTATGTTTTTTGGTGGCATCCAAATTAGTAATTTCTATGTTTTTGTGGCATCCAAACGGGTAATTTCTATGTTTTTTGTGGCATCCAAATGGGTAATTTCTATTTTTTTGTGGCATCCAAATTAGTAATTTCTATGTTTTTTGTGGCATCCAAATTAGTAATTTCTATGTTTTTTGTGGCATCCAAATTAGTAATTTCTATTTTTTTTGTGGCATCCAAATTAGTAATTTCTATGTTTTTTGTGGCATCCAAATGGGTAATTGCTATGTTTTTTGGCATCCAAATGAGTATATTCTATGTTTTTTGTGGCATCCAAATGAGTAATTTCTATGTTTTTTGTGGCATCCAAATGAGTAATTTCTATGTTTTTTGTGGCATCCAAATGAATAATTTCTGTGTTTTTTGTGGCATCCAAATTAGTAATTTCTATGTTTTTTTTTTGTGGCATCCAAATGGGTAGGGCAACCTTAGTGACTGTAACAACTGGAGAGGAGTAACCTTAATATCAGTTGTGTCAAAAGTATTTTGCAAGGTCATTTTGAATAGACTTAAAGATATAGTGGATACTGCAATGAGAGAAGAACAAGCAGGATTTAGAAAAGGGAGAAGCTGTCTCGACCAGATCTTTACTCTCAGAATAATACTTGAAGAACATACTGAAAAGCAGAAACCATTAATACTGAACTTCATAGACTTTAAAAAGGCATTTGATAGCATACACAAAGATTCATTGTAGAGAATTGTAAGTCTATGTGCAATACCATCTAAAATTGTCAACATCATTAAGGACTTATACAATGGATATGTTTGTGCAGTCAAAACAGAAGAAGGGATGAGTGAATGGTTCCAGATTGAAACAGGCGTGAAACAAGGATATATACTGTCTCCTTTGCTTTTTGAAATTACAATAGACTTCATAATGAAAAAATGCTGCACTAGTAACACAGGTATTGACTGAGTACAAGAGACCAACTAGAAGATCTTGATTTTGCTGATGACATAACTCTTATCAGTAATGATGTGAATTCCATGCAAGAAAAAAAACAGATAGCCTGTCTTCACTGACTAGCAAAATAGGACTTGAAATTAATAAGGACAAAACAAAAATAATGAAAATTCCCATTAACCAAAATGGAAAAATACATGTAGAAGGGACAGATATTGAAGAAGTCAATCAATTCGTATACCTTGGCAGCTACATAGACCAGGATGGTGACACCAGAAAGGAAGTTAGAATTGCAAAAGCAGCATCGATCTTCAATAATCTTGAGAACATATGGCTTTCAAAAGTTATAAGCACAAAAACCAAGTTAAGACTATTCAGTTTAAATGTAATATCCACCCTCATTTATGCATGTGAAAGCTGGAAAATAACTAAAGAAAAAGACAAGAAATTAGACTTTTTAAAAAACAAATGCCTAAGTAAAATACTCGGCATCAAGTGGAACGAATTCAAGAACAATGCAGAGATAAGACAGATGACTGAACAACAACCAGTCTCATGGGTGATCAGGAAAAGGAGATGGATATATGTTGGTCACTTGATGAGAAGAAACGATTAGAGATTCTCAAAACAAGCTATAAAGTGGAACACAACAGGCCAAAGAAAAAGAGGCAGACCGCGTGAAACTCTGAAGAGGACATTATTAAGAGAGGCCAAATTAACAGGCATAAAATCCTTTGATGAGGTTGAAAGACTCGCCGAAGACAGGAAAAATTGGCGAACTACCTTGCGAGCTCTATGTGACGTTTAAAGGTACGGGAGTATATAAGATATAAGAAATGGGTAATTTCTATGTTTTTTTTTGTGTGGCATCCAAATGGGTAATTTCTGTGGGGGGTTTTTTTGTGGCATCCAAATGGGTAATTTCTCTGTTTTTTTTTTTTTTGTGCCATCCAAATGGATTATTTTCTATGGGTTTTTTTCCCAAGAGAGTGCCTTATTTTAAAAAAATGTTCACTGAAATCAATCTTTTCATTTGTGTTTTTTAAAACATCACGCTTTCCGTAGTTTTTTTAAATCATTACAGTTATTTTTATCTGTGTATGGGAGCGCTTTTTGTATCTGCATTAAAAAGAATAAGATATCTGCCTGCACAACGGGGTACACTGGATTACACTATGTAGGCGGCTATATTTAGATGAACTAAAAATGAGATATCACGTACAACTATAGTCATAAAAACAGACATTAAGATTTTGTCTGTGTCTGTTCATGTGAGTTTATCTGTGTCTGTTCATGTGAGTTTATCTGTGTCTGTTCATGTGAGTTTATCTGTGTCTGCTCATGTGAGTTTGTCTGTGTCTGTTCATGTGAGTTTATCTGTGTCTGCTCATGTGAGTTTATCTGTGTCTGTTCATGTGAGTTTATCTGTGTCTGTTCATGTGAGTTTATCTGTGTCTGTTCATGTGAGTTTATCTGTGTCTGTTCATGTGAGTTTGTCTGTGTCTGTTCATGTGAGTTTGTGTATTATACTAATGTATGAATACAAAAGAAAAGAGGAAAGAAAAGAAGTTAGAATTGGGAAGGCAGCAATGACCTGTAAAAATCTTGAGAACAAATGGCAATCAAAAGCTGTAAGCACGAGAACAAAGTTAAGATGATTCAACTCATATCTAATATTCACACTTATTTATGCGTGCGCACGGAAAGCTGGAAAACGACTGGAGAAATAGAAAAACAAATTAGATGCGTTTGAAATCAAATATCTAAGGAAAATACTCTGCATACAACTTTTGCGTTCGAGGTTGTTGGTCACTTCAGATCCTGATCCCTGTCGACATGGCAAAGCCCGCAGTCCTCTCCAGATCCGTCACAGGAGCCCCAAAGCTTTTGCCCCAAGCTTGCGTCCTCTGGCCTTGTCTCACGCCTCAGGTCTGCATGGTTTGGGCACTCTTGAAGGATATGTTCTGGAGTCTGGACTCCACTGCCACATGGACACTCATCTTTGTGAGACATTTTGAGTCAATGCAGGTGGCTCTGTAGTCTGCAGTGACCTGTCCTTAGGCGAAAGAGGATGGTTTGCTGATGTCTCTGTAGTTGGTGTATTGGGTCTGGTTCATTGTTGCATTTCAGTTTCTTTTTCCATTCAAATCTGCACTGGTTACGGATTATGGTGTTTTTTTCCGTCTCTTGGTAGTTCAGGCATACAACTGAAAGAACTGAAGACCAACGCAGAGATAAGAAAGATGAGCTCACAACAAACTCTCATCAGTGATTTTTAAAAAATCGACATACATCAGCCACATGAAGAGAAGAAACAACCAGAGAATCCCCAAAAATAAGCTGTCAGATGAGACACTTCGGGCAAAGAAAAAAGAGATCGACCATTTAAAACTCTAAAGAGAGCGTTGTTGAGAGAGGCCAAATTAGTGGACTTTGGACGAGGTTGAAAAACTCTCCAGAAACAGGGGGAAAAAAAGCATGGAGAACTACCATGCAAGCCCTGGGTGACGTTTAACATCTCTGGAAGGCTGTAAAGATGTATATGTAATGTGATTGTAGGAGGAGAGAGAGGCATCTTAAAAATTGTAACATTGCAGACATGTCTCATCTGTCTTCTTACGCAGCGAAGACGTCATCAAAGCGATGTGGCTGAAACTGCACAAAGAAGAGCCAGACATGACCTCGACGTTCGAAGAGTTTATCGCCAGACTGGCAGCAGACATTAGAAGGTCAAAGGTTGACTTTCAATCTTTGGAAGCGGCTCTCATGAGGTCAGTGACATTTTCAATCGAGGCTTTCAGCTCTTTCTCATGTTAACTTGTCAAAACCGTTATGATACAGCTAATGTGAGGAAAACAATAACAATAACAAAGATTTTATGATTCAAAACTGTCTTCTACCGAAGATTAACTTTTTTTTTTTTAAACCTGCGTGACCGAAATGCGGACTGTGTGACTGAAAGTCTTGATTATGTGACTGAAATACTGACTTTTTGATTGTGAGACTGAAACTAAATTTTAGTGATCATACAAGAGAAACATTTGAATCTTTGACCATGTGACTGAAATATTGTTTGTATACTTCTGTGACTGAGACTATGAATTTTTAACTTTATGACTGAAATACTGAATCTTTTAACTGTGTGGCTGAAATACTGCATATTTAACTATGTGACTGAAATACTGAATCTTTTAACTGTGTGGCTGAAATACTGCATATTTAACTATGTGACTGAAATACTGAATCTTTTAATTGGTGACTGAAACTCTGAATATTTAACCTCTTGACTGAAACAATGAACCTTTGTGTCTGAAATACTGAATCTTTAAACTTTGTGACTTTTAGTCCTTTTATGATGAAAATTGAACTATTTGATTGAAACAGTGACTCTTACTAAGTCTGACTATTTTGTGGAAACACTGACTCTTTGTCTTTATGACAGAAAAACTGATTTTTGACAGCACAACTAAAACACTGACTTTCTTATTCTATAACTGATACACTGACTTTTTTATTCTATGACTGATGCCCTGACTTTTTGTATTCTATGACTGATTCTGTGACTGATACACTGACGTTCTTATTCTATGACTGATTCTGTGACTGATACACTGACTTTCTTATTCTATGACTGATTCTATGACTGATACACTGACTTTCTTATTCTATGACTGATTCTATGACTGATACATTGACTTTCTTATTCTATGACTGATACACTGACGTTCTTATTCTGTGACTGATTCTATGACTGATACACTGACTTTCTGATTCTACGACTGATTCTACGACTGATACACTGACTGATACACTGTCTGATACACTGACTGATAGACTGACTGATTCTACGACTGATTCTATGACTGATACACTGACTGATTCTATGACTGATTCTATGACTGATTCTATGACTGATACTGTTTGTGTAACTATCTAGTAAGAGCAACGACCACGAGGATGAAGTGAAGAAGCTCTATGAGGAGATGGAGCTCCAGATCAAGCAGGAGAGAGAGAAGATATTAATGGAGGTGAGGAGAACATTCTTCATCTTTTCTATCGTTTTCTTTTCCTTCATCTCAGCATAGAGTAATCTCCACTCTGGCCCCTCACTCTGGCCCCTCATTCAGGCCCCTCACTCTGGCCCCTCATTCAGGCCCCTCACTCTGGCCCCTCATTCTGGCCCCTACACTCAATTTAAATGGGCCCCCTCCAACTTGTAATCTCCTGATATAAAATTCATATTTTTTCCATGATACTGGGCCTTCTGTCCTTTCAGGCCCCTAGACAGGCCCCTAGACTTATAAATTCCATCATAAATTCAACCCTCACTGCATTCACCCATCTCCCTCTGCTAAACTGTGGCTGTTATCTAAGGATTCTCCTTTCCTTGATCATATCTCTCTCTACTGAACTATGGCTATTATCTATTATCTAATGATTCTCCTTTCCTTGATCATATCTCCCTCTACTGAACTATGGCTATTATCTATTATCTAATGATTCTCCTTTCCTTGATCATATCTCCCTCTACTAAACTGTGGCTAGTCTCCTCTATCTGCTCTCACTCTGGAGCACTCTGTTAGTCCAGCCAACAAGAAACAAGATTCACAAATATTTGCTAGTAATAACATGTAAAAGTCATTATTTTTTGTGCATGGAGTACCAGGACAAGATCATTTTCTACTTTATGTGAGTGGCATATGTAGAAGTACCTTGGCCTTGCTGTGCTAACCTTCTTCTTCTTCTTCTTCTTCTTCTAGAACCCTGAAATTAGGATATTGTTCACACGTCTCCAGATTTTGATGACAGCTTCTTCCTCATACCAGATTTAGCAGAATCTTACTTGTGTCGACCGTCCTGCATCTCCCCAGCATTGTCTTCTGTGGTAACTCCCTGTCTGCTCCCCTTCCTGTCACTTTTACTTTCATGTTTGAAGTTAATTTCTGTAACAAATGTAATTTCGTCAAATGTAAACTTCTGTTACATTTACATGATGTAATGCTTACATATTTTAGGAAAGGGCCAAAGAAAGGCATTTGAGAGGAGAAATGGAGTCACTCTTGAAAGAAAAAGAGAGACAGCTGCAGGAGATTCTTATCAGGCACCAGGAGGTGAGTAGTGTGACTGCTGCAGGAGGTAAGTAGGTGAGTAGTATGACTGCTGCAGGAGGTGAGTAGGTGAGTAGTATGACTGTTGCAGGAGGTGAGTAGGTGAGTAGTATGACTGCTGTAGGAGATGAGTAGTATGACTGCTGTAGGAGGTGAGTAGTATGACTGCTGTAGAAGATGAGTAGTATGACTTCTGTAGGAGGCAAGTAGTATGACTGCTGTAGGAGGTGGACTGCTGCAGGAGGTGAATAGTATGACTGCTACAGGAGGTGAGTAGTATGACTACTGTAGGAGGTGGACTGCTGCAGGAGGTGAATAGTATGACTGCTGCAGGAGGCGAGTAGTATGACTGCTGTAGGAGGTGGACTGCTGCAGGAGGTGAATAGTATGACTGCTACAGGAGGCGAGTAGTATGACTACTGTAGGAGGTGAGTAGTATGACTGCTGTAGGAGGTGGACTGCTGCAGGAGGTGAATAGTATGACTGCTGCAGGAGGCGAGTAGTATGACTACTGTAGGAGGTGGACTGCTGCAGGAGGTGAATAGTATGACTGCTACAGGAGGTGAGTAGTATGACTACTGTAGGAGGTGAGTAGTATGACTACTGTAGGAGGTGAGTAGTGTGACTGCTGCAGGAGGTGAGTAGTGTGAGTGCTGCAGGAGGTGAGTAGTGTGAGTGCTGCAGGAGGTGAGTAGTATGACTGCTGCAGGAGGTGAGTAGTGTGACTGCTGCAGGAGGTGAGTAGTATGACTGCTGTAAGAGGTGAGTAGTGTGACTGCTGTAAGAGGTGAGTAGTATGACTGCTGTAGGAGGTGAGTGGTATGACTGCTGTAGGAGGTGAGTAGTATGACTGCTGCAGGAGGAAGGTTATATGACTTCTGCAGCAGTGTAAGTCATATGACTGGTACAGGAGCTTAAAGCATGTGATTGCTAGAGTGACTGCTGCAGGCTGGAGGAAGAGTGCCAGAGATTATAACGAGCTGTATCAAGCATAGAAATTAACTTCCATTGTCTGGTGTGATCATCAAGCTACAAAATGATCCATTTTTTTGTGTGCACTTTCTTCTCACTCACTGTGGACCCAGGTTTCGTGTTGAAAGAGTTAAGTTGTACTTTGTTCTCACTCACTGTGTACCCAGGTTTCATGTTGAAAGAGTTAAGTTGTGTGTTATTTTCTGTTTTCCTTTTTCGTCCGCTGACAGCCATGTGTGCACCGTAAACTGGTTTGCTCATTGTGCAGGCAGAAGAATTCATTACTGGAGCAGTGTTTCCTCAACATATCTGTGGAGTACTCACTTTTAATGGGTTAATCAACTAGAGGACGACGGAAACAGATCTCACTACCCACAATTCATGAAACCACGTCATTGTTGATTTGGCCTTTGTGTAGGCATTACTGAAAATGTTTCCTCTAGTCTGTGTTGAACATAAATATGTGGAAAGCACAAGATTTATGGTGGGAAGTGATTTATGATAGGAAGTGATTTATGGTGGGAAGTGATTTATGGTAGGATGTGATTTATGGTGGGAAGTGATTTATGGTGAGAAATGATTTATGGTGGGAAGTGATTTATGGTGGGAAGTGATTTATGGTAGGAAGTGATTTATGGTGGGAAGTGGAATGCTATGTTTAGTATATACTTGTGACTTCTCCACCATTTACAGTATGTACTCAGGAATTCAGCATCAAGTGAAAGTAAACTGCTGATTACAGTGTAAACAACGTATTCTCTGCCAAGAGAGAGAGAGAGAGAGAGAGAGAGAGAGAGAGAGAGAGAGAGAATGAATCACCTACAATATGTTCTCTGCTGAGAGAGAGAGAGAGAGAGAGAGAGAATGAATCACCTGCAATATGTTCTCTGCTGAGAGAGAGAGAGAGAGAGAGATAGAGAGAGAATGAATCACCTGCAATATGTTCTCTGCTGAGAGAGAGAGAGAGAATGAATCACCTACAATATGTTCTCTGCTGAGAGAGAGAGAGAGAGAGAGAGAGAGAGAGAGAGAAACAGTGAACTTCTACTTACAATGTATATACTATCTACAGATGGAAGCGAAGCTGAACCAACTGAACAAGGCGGAGTCCATGTCAAAACAAGAAAATGAACGCTTGCAAAAGGTGAACATTTTATTTTATCTGTGGCTGTTTGTTTCTGGCTGAGGTAGCTTACTTGGAGGGGAGAGGGGTGGAGTGTTAATTAAGTCAGTTTATTGGTGGCACAGCTGGTGGTTTATGCTTAGGGATGTAGATGAAGGTGACTCTGTGAACCGTTGGTCTCTGCAATGACCCAAGCCACTGCTTGTGTACAGAACTGTCATTGGCTTTCCAGATAATATTCCTTGAATCACTCAGTGTGCAAAGTCACACAGGCAAAGTCTTATGACTCTTTGGATGTGTGGAACCAAACGATGGAGCTATGGAACTCAATGAATTTGTGTTTTGTTTAAATTGTTATCAGATTAGAATTTTCTTTCATCTGCTCTGTTCATATTTGTCTATGTATAAAGTCAAGTCAAGCTGTTGATATCTTCTGAAGTCATGCTGGTACGTGATAAGATGATGATGAAAACTTTGACAGTCTGGTGAAGTGGTTATGGGGACTGACTGGGGTCTATAATCTTAGAAAGGTTGAGAACTCTTGATTAGATGACTATGTTTTAACATAATGAATGAGATGTTTTTTGGCCAGCGATATCCCTCAAAAAATGTCTCTTCTGCTTAGGAAAGAGATCACCTGGAGGAACTTCTGTGCCAGTCTCGGGAGAGTTTGGAAGAGTCAAAGAGCTACATTCACCAGATGCAGCTACAGCAGAAAGATGAGAAGAGAGAGAGAGCCAGGTACTCCTTTATCTGCTGCTTTTTTTTCATTTCTTTCTTCCACAAAGATGTAAAGTGTACTCGTCCTTGTTCATTTTCCCATCCGGTGCACACTTCCACGTCCAGTGCAGATTCATTTATTTAGTGCACATTTCCCTACCAAGTGCACCTTTACTTGTCAAGGGCACATTTCCTTATTCAGTGCACAAGGCCCATGCACATTTATTTTTTCTAATGCACATTTTTCTGTCAGTGCACATTTTCTGTCTAGTGCATATGCCCTTGTTCATTGCACATTTTCTGTCTTCTACATATTTTTTTTCTAGTGGACTTTTTAAAACTGTACTTCACATTTCTGTGTGCAGTGCATATTTATCTAGTGCAGTTTTTCTGTGTCATGTGCATATTTACATGTATTTCTGAAATTCATGTTTCCCTGCCTAGTGCACATTAACTTCTCTATAGTACATTAATTTCTCTAATGCATAGTAACTTTTCTAGTGCACTTTAACATGTCCAAAGTATATTTATGGTCTGATGTTTCATATTATAAAATCTGGATTTAAATTGCGAGAAATTGTAGTTTTTATTACATGTTGTGTTGGTTAGTAGTAGTGACCATGTTTCTCCATCGTGTATGATCCTTGATGTTCCTGATCAGTTCAGATACTTTTATTTTCCTATTTAACTTGCTCAATCTAATGAGATAATTTTTTCTTTACCCTCTCTCCTTCTTTTTCCCTTGAGTTTTCCAGTTTTACCAAATTCTCTGTCTTCTCATGTCCAAGAAGTTCTGACTGCTTTTTTCTTCTTCTTCTTCTTCTTCTTCGTTCACTTCTACCACCAAAAACCGCACTGTGAACCTACTGAATTCACGCATGTGGTCCTCGTTAGGTCCCGTGGTCCCCTGTGTGGTCCAAAATAGACCATACGAGTTCCATGAAAGGACCACAAGGGGTTCAGAGTATCACAGTGCTTTAGCCTGTATTCTTGGTGGGTCTCAGAAGCGGGATTGTGTGACACCGTGGTTTTCATTGCACCAGTTTGGTCTAGGGTTGGACTTTCTCACCGGAAGACCTCGACGTGTTTGGAATATCAGAGCATCCCCGCTGGGTGAGAGGCGTTAGCCCACCCAGGTCAGAGTTGGACTTTCTCACCGGAAAACCTCGACGTGTTTTGAGATACCCGTGTATCACCGCCGGGTGAGAGGTGGTCGCCCATCCAGTCCAGGGTTGGACTTTCTCACCGGAAAACCTCAGCGTGATTAGGATACGCAGACATCCCCGCCGGGTGAGAGGTGGTTGCCTATCTAGACTTCCCTGGTCCAGTGTCTCCGATTTCAGCATTTTGCGGTCGTGGCCGCTACCCTTCCTAGTTGTGACCAGGATGGAGCTTTTGTCCAGGAGGACGAATCCTCGCCACTAGTGACTTCTACCCCTGGGTTGAGCCGGTTTAGGCATTTCCCAGTATGGGTGTTTGGGACGGGACGGACCTCTAGGGCAGAGGTACTGTGACATTCATAGCCTTCAAGATTCACCCCTGGTATGAGCCGGTTTAGGCAAAATTCACCAGTATGGGTGTTTATCAGGCGTTACCGACCTCTAGAGCGGAGGTGGCATGACATGTCTAGCCATCGAGTTCGACCCCTGGTGTGTGCCGGTTTAGGCATATTTCACCAGTGTAGGTGTATTTCGGACGTAGGCGGCCTCTAGAGCAGAGGTGCCGTGGTATAGCTCTCGTAGCGATACTACTGGACATACCAGGTTAAACTTCACTTTCCACCACCTTTTCCCATCGGCGCCGCACAGCAACCTTTATTTCCGCATTTACTTCCTTAACCGGGAGTGTTTTGTTTAAATTGTTATCAGATTAGAATTTTCTTTCATCTGCTCTGTTCATATTTGTCTATGTATAAAGTCAAGTCAAGCTGTTGATATCTTCTGAAGTCATGCTGGTACGTGATAAGATGATGATGAAAACTTTGACAGTCTGGTGAAGTGGTTATGGGGACTGACTGGGGTCTATAATCTTAGAAAGGTTGAGAACTCTTGATTAGATGACTATGTTTTAACATAATGAATGAGATGTTTTTTGGCCAGCGATATCCCTCAAAAAATGTCTCTTCTGCTTAGGAAAGAGATCACCTGGAGGAACTTCTGTGCCAGTCTCGGGAGAGTTTGGAAGAGTCAAAGAGCTACATTCACCAGATGCAGCTACAGCAGAAAGATGAGAAGAGAGAGAGAGCCAGGTACTCCTTTATCTGCTGCTTTTTTTTATTTCTTTCTTCCACAAAGATGTAAAGTGTACTCGTCCTTGTTCATTTTCCCATCCGGTGCACACTTCCACGTCCAGTGCAGATTCATTTATTTAGTGCACATTTCCCTACCAAGTGCACCTTTACTTGTCAAGGGCACATTTCCTTATTCAGTGCACAAGGCCCATGCACATTTATTTTTTCTAATGCACATTTTCTGTCAGTGCACATTTTGTCTAGTGCATATGCCCTTGTTCATTGCACATTTTCTGTCTTCTACATATTTTTTTTCTAGTGGACTTTTTAAAACTGTACTTCACATTTCTGTGTGCAGTGCATATTTATCTAGTGCAGTTTTTCTGTGTCATGTGCATATTTACATGTATTTCTGAAATTCATGTTTCCCTGCCTAGTGCACATTAAACTTCTCTATAGTACATTAATTTCTCTAATGCATATTAACCTTTCTAGTGCACTTTAACATGTCCAAAGCATATTTATGGTCTGATGTTTCATATTATAAAATCTGGATTTAAATTGCGAGAAATTGTAGTTTTTATTACATGTTGTGTTGGTTAGTAGTAGTGACCATGTTTCTCCATCGTGTATGATCCTTGATGTTCCTGATCAGTTCAGATACTTTTATTTTCCTATTTAACTTGCTCAATCTAATGAGATAATTTTTTCTTTACCCTCTCTCCTTCTTTTTCCCTTGAGTTTTCCAGTTTTACCAAATTCTCTGTCTTCTCATGTCCAAGAAGTTCTGACTGCTTTTTTCTTCTTCTTCTTCTTCGTTCACTTCTACCACCAAAAACCGCACTGTGAACCTACTGAATTCACGCATGTGGTCCTCGTTAGGTCCCGTGGTCCCCTGTGTGGTCCAAAATAGACCATACGAGTTCCATGAAAGGACCACAAGGGGTTCAGAGTATCACAGTGCTTTAGCCTGTATTCTTGGTGGGTCTCAGAAGCGGGATTGTGTGACACCGTGGTTTTCATTGCACCAGTTTGGTCTAGGGTTGGACTTTCTCACCGGAAGACCTCGACGTGTTGGAATATCAGAGCATCCCCGCTGGGTGAGAGGCGTTAGCCCACCCAGGTCAGAGTTGGACTTTCTCACCGGAAAACCTCGACGTGTTTTGAGATACCCGTGTATCACCGCCGGGTGAGAGGTGGTCGCCCATCCAGTCCAGGGTTGGACTTTCTCACCGGAAAACCTCAGCGTGATTAGGATACGCAGACATCCCCGCCGGGTGAGAGGTGGTTGCCTATCTAGACTTCCCTGGTCCAGTGTCTCCGATTTCAGCATTTTGCGGTCGTGGCCGCTACCCTTCCTAGTTGTGACCAGGATGGAGCTTTTGTCCAGGAGGACGAATCCTCGCCACTAGTGACTTCTACCCCTGGGTTGAGCCGGTTTAGGCATTTCCCAGTATGGGTGTGTTTGGGACGGGACGGACCTCTAGGGCAGAGGTACTGTGACATTCATAGCCTTCAAGATTCACCCCTGGTATGAGCCGGTTTAGGCAAAATTCACCAGTATGGGTGTTTATCAGGCGTTACCGACCTCTAGAGCGGAGGTGGCATGACATGTCTAGCCATCGAGTTCGACCCCTGGTGTGTGCCGGTTTAGGCATATTTCACCAGTGTAGGTGTATTTCGGACGTAGGCGGCCTCTAGAGCAGAGGTGCCGTGGTATAGCTCTCGTAGCGATACTACTGGACATACCAGGTTAAACTTCACTTTCCACCACCTTTTCCCATCGGCGCCGCACAGCAACCTTTATTTCCGCATTTACTTCCTTAACCGGGAGGAGCTTCACTCCACGCGCGGCATTTGAAAAGTTAAGCCAGCAGTGACTTAACCTCTGGGACAAGCCGGTTCATGCATTTCACCCGATATGACTGCACTCAGGACGTGGCTGATCTCCAGACCAGAGGTGCCGTGATTTGACTGTTTGCTTCGCTTTATTCTTTCAACCACCTTTTCCGCAGTGATGCTGCGCGGCAACCTCATCTGCAAATTTCTTCATTGGCCGGGAAGAGCACCGCTCCACGCACGGCAGCTGAAGATCTCGCCAACAGCGGAATCGAACCCTGATTCCCCGTTACCCGTTACAAACATGGTAGGCATGTCACGTACCATCGACATTTGATAGGGCAGACTTTGAAAGATGCGTCGCCGGCACAGAAGGCCATGCGATCAGCACAAAGTTATCCAGAGTCACCAGTTGGGACGCCGCGCCCCGCGAAGGGCAACGACGATTGGTTTTGAACTAATAAAAGCGCTCTTTCCACGAGGGTCGGAGCTTGGTAAGCATGTATTAGCTCTAGAATTGCCACAGTTATCCAAGTAGGATCGTGTCATCTAAGGAACCTCGACTGATTTAATGAGCCATTCGCGGTTTCACCGTGAGACAGTGTGAACTTAGACATGCATGGCTTAATCTTTGAGACAAGCATATGACTACTGGCAGGATCAACCAGATAGCTTTCTTCACCGAACCTTTGTCGGATATCTGCCGACAGACCGACGCGGGGCAAGGGAGACAGCGCTCTGCTCAGAGCGGATCCCTTTCGACCCCGGCGGCGTTTCATTTCCTTTAACCGGCGGGGGCGGCTCTCTCTGCTCTAACGAGCGGAGAAGAAAGCCTGGCCACCCACAAACAACACACGTTACATACTGCAGACCCGATACTCTTTGCGAGAGATGGGCCAATTTCGAGACCATCGGTCGACAAAACCGTACTACATCGTTATCACGAACCTGGCTGGCTAGCCGTTTACATGCTTCGCTCGACGGACAAACCACTTGCTTCTGCATCGAAACACCTTAACTCTCGCCGTCCGGGAAGGGAGCGAAAGCCTGTCTCCCCACGCACGGAACTCGAGAGCGCTTTTTCGCCAAAAGAACGGTCGGCCTGCGCAACAGCAACCGCCCGCGCTGTGCAGGTCGGCGCAGCTCTGCGCGGCTGACCTTTTTTCTTCTAAATTTAACTAATTTTCATTGTTCTGATATTTCCTTCAGGACCTCTTGGTTGTTTTTCTGTCTGTCTAGGGGATTTGTATCTTTCCCTAAATCCACATCTCCGCTGCTTCCAGTTTCTTCTTTTTGTTGACCTCCAACTTTCACCACCATACAGAAATTCTGGCTCTATATAGTGCACTAATACTCTTTTCCTCGCTTTTAGGAACATTTTCTTCTTTGTTTGTATCTTCTTCATGTCACAGAAAGCTGGATTTGCCTTACCTATTTGTGAAAGTAAAAACAACTAAATTTGTGAAAGTAAAACAACCAAAGAATCTGTGGAGAGGAACAGACAGAACCACAAAAATAAGATTTTTAAGGGCATGCATCTTTCCCATCACAACATATGCATGTGAGACATGGACACTTAACAAAACAGCTGAGAAACACATAAATGCCTTTGAATGTAAATGCTACAGAAGAGTTCTTCAAATATCGTGGGCACAAAAAAGAACAAATATATCTATACTAAAGAGCTTAATATTGAAGAAGGCTGGCTAGTAAAGAGAATTAAAGAGAGAAAACTTAAATATTTTGGACACATTAAATGTAATGATAATCTAGAGAAGACCGTCTTGGAAGGGTACATAATGGGAAAAAGAAAGAGAGGAAGACCAAAGCGAAGATGGCTGCAAGACATCGTTGATGATCTGCAAATGGATGCATCAGCGGCAGGCCATCATGCTCACAACCGAGAGGCCTACAGGAGTGCTGTTTGGGAGGCAAAGTTCTGCAAGAGACATGCAAATGAATGATGATTTGTGAATTGATTTCCGTTTTGCGCCAGCCTTCAGATGTTAAAGTTTTTCTGAGGTAATTGTATTTATTTCCTTGTGTCAGTGCTTTCCTGTTTGAAACGATGCTGACTTTGGTGCACTTACCGCTTTCTTATATTACCACTGCCTTCACGGGGACACACCTGGTAGAGGGACAGGCTTAACCCTACTAAACATAACATACCAGAAACTATGGGGAAAGCAGATGGTGGAATGACCTCTAGATACCGAGGCTGGTTGTGAAGCAGATGGTGGACTGACCTCTAGATACCGAGGCTCGCCATGAAGCAGATGGTGGACTGACCTCTAAATACTGAGGCTGGCTGTGAAGCAGATGGTGGACTGACCTCTAGATACCGAGGCTGGCTGTGAAGCAGATGGTGGACTGACCTCTAGATACTGAGGCTGGCTGTGAAGCAGATCAAAACATGTACCCTGCTGCCTTGCGGGTTACTTTCTTTAGACTGAGGCTAGTGAAGGAAACCATCTTGTTGGAAGTCAAAGGGAAACCATCCTCTTACCTTCACGTCTCTGTTAAGTCTTGCTTCACAAGTCTTTGTTAAGTCATGCTTCACAAGTCTTTGTTAAGTCATGCTTCACAAATCTTTGTTAAGTCTTGCTTCACAAGTCTTTGTTAAGTCATGCTTCACAAGTCTTTGTTACGTCATGCTTCACAAGTTTTTGTTAAGTCATGCTTCACAAGTCTTTGTTAAGTCATGCTTCACAAGTCTTTGTTAAGTCATGCTTCACAAGTCTTTGTTAAGTCATGCTTCACAAGTCTTTGTTACGTCATGCTTCACAAGTCTTTGTTAAGTCATGCTTCACAAATCTTTGTTAAGTCATGCTTCACAAGTCTTTGTTAAGTCATGCTTCACAAGTCTTTGTTAAATCTTGCTTCACAGGTCTTTGTTAAGTCATGCTTCACAAATCTTTGAACTTGTAGCTATGAGCTTTATTATAGTAACTAGATTGCATTGTTATATTTCACCAAGAAGACTTTATAGACACAGTGAAGAAGGAGAAAAGGAGGGACAATAGATACTTATATCTTACATCTTACATCCTTCCCGTGCCGTTAAATGTCACATAGGGCTTGCATGGTAGTTCGCCAAGTTTTCCTGTTCTCAGCGAGCTTTTCAACCTCATTCAGGGATTTTATTCCTACTAATTTGGCCTCTCTTAACAACAGATACTAGAAACATAATAAACTTAATCAAACAATAACATTAAATATGGAGGGAACAATGGGACATCAGGTGATAAGTGAAGTTTCATCAGACAACGGTAACAGTAAATTAAAAAAAAAAAGGAAAGAAGATCAAATGCTATAATCTGATGTAAGATCAGATGCTACATAGATAGAATCAGTCATGGAAGGAACTGTTCAGCAATGATCCTTGGCAAAACCTACATCTTACATCTGCCTGCTTCAAAACTGTCTTATAAGATGAAAATGTCACTATTATTGTTACATCTTCTGTATTCAGAGTTCGCCATCATCACATAAGTTCATTATTTTCCTCATCATCATCATCATCATCATCATCATCATTACCTTTTACTCCCTTAAGAGCATAGGCCATGGATAAAGGTTATCCAGTCATCCCTGTTCTTGGAATTATTCTCTGCTTCTTTCCATGCATATCTCTTGTCTCTGAGCACTGTCATAATTTCTCTTCTCCAGGTAAGTCTAGTTTTACTCATACCTGTACAGTATTACATCTTATTTTGTGACCGCAGTAACACAAACTTCCTTGTCTCCCACAGAGCAGCTCTGATGCTGTCTGAGGGGATTGCCATAGAACGGGAAAGTCTTGTCAAACAATTGGACATTCTCAAGTAAGTTTTCTTATCTTTGCCATTTATAGTAATAGCTTCACCATTCACTCACTTCTCTCTCTTGTTACCTTGCTGTGATGTGAGAGCTTGTGTGTGTGCCTATGATCCAAAGAATTGTGCTATACTGACAGGAGAAGAACTGTGCTATACTGGCGGAAAAGAAGGTTCAGGCAGGCTCACTCAAGCCAGACATGTCTGAAGGTAAGGGTCAGACAAGCCAGACATGTCTAAAGGTAGGGGTCAGACAAGCCAGACATGTCTGAAGGTAAGGGTCAGACAAGCCAGACATGTCTAAAGGTAGGGGTCAGACAAGCCAGACATGTCTAAAGGTAGGGGTCAGACAAGCCAGACATGTCTAAAGGTAGGGGTCAGACAAGCCAGACATGTCTGGAGGTAGGGGTCAGACAAGCCAGACATGTCTGAAGGTAAGGGTCAGACAAGTCAGACATGTCTGAAGGTAGGGGTCAGACAAGAACAACTCAAACTCTGCTGCCTTCCAAGATGGCTGGTAGGTTACCGGGGAAAACTTTCAAGCAATGTATATTGAAGATGGATGCACTGGGTCCCAGGGCACAAAGTGAGATAGCAGTGTTAAGGATTGCAGTACATCGCAACTTACACTTAGATGATATTACAACCAGTTTCAGCCAGATCTGGTGTTCTACATGTGAAGTCCTACCTAGCAGGGACACGAGGGGAAAAAGCTACTGACAAAAGACAATACAAAGAGCCACACACAAAATTAAAAATGATCCAGTGGAACACTGTAGGAGTTAGAAATGAAAAGACTGAACTCACCAAGGAAAAGGTGCTTATATGATTCACAATAAGAGGAAACTAGACTTTCAAGCATGACAGAGAACACAAGGAAGGAGATTTAGACTTTGCTCACATGATCCACAGTATGAGCAAACTAGACTTTCAGACATGACAGAGAACACAAGGAAGGAGTTATGACAGAGAACACAAAGGAGTTATGACACTGATTCAGTTCCAAATAACAGCCAAAGAAATAGAACAACAAGAATGAAAAAACACTGAAATGATAGGTAAAAGTAAAAAGTAAAGATAGTCCCATAGCATTTCAAATGCCGTAGGGGGTGAAGCGTTAGAGACCTCATTATGCTGGGTCATCAGCGTGTGAGGTAGGGTGACCAGTTCCTTTCCTCGCTGCCTTTACTTCCCAGATTTTCTCTGGTACCCATTTTACGAGGCTGGGTCGACCTCAGGGCCGTATTGGTCGGAAAAAAAATCCCGCTCAGCTGGGGATTCGAACCCTTGACCATTTGGTTGCTAGACGAGTGCTCTAACCACTACGCTAGCCGGCCCATGAAATGATAGGACTAGATATAATAATACAAGGAAAACTAGAGTCTACACTCTACGCTGCTCCCAAAGGCCATATCTGCAGTAGAATCAATACATCTTCATCATCATCATCATCAGGTGCCGTGTCTACTGGCGTTGGCTATTATGCTTCTCTAGAGTACACGGGATCAAGACCACTCCGCTTTGACCTTACAAATATACCAGAGCAATACGGTATAGAAGTGAAGAACCATTTCGAAATCCTGATGGCTGTACAGGAGGAGATGACACCAGATGAATTGGCTATGCAGGCCAAAGATATCTTAGTAACAACAGCTAAAGACATGGTTCCAGTAAAGAAAACACAAAAGAATAGATGGATCACAGCAGGTACACTAGAACTGATAAAACAATGTAGAGAAATGAAGACGCAATGGAAAGTGACAAACAACAACAAAGATAAATATAAAACTTTAACAAAAGAAGTACGAAGAAACATAAGAAAAGACAAAAAACAATACATACAAGATTATTGTGAAAGAATAGAAGAACATCAGAAGTGTGGAAGAGATGGTGAAATGTTTAAAGAAATGAAGACATTGACGAGAAATGTCACACCTAAGCTAAATGTAATTTGTGATGAGATGGGGAATACCCTGACAGAGACAGAGGAAATTCTAGAAAGATGGAAGGAATATTGCAAAAGAATGTATGAAACAACCGACTGTGGAAGCAGAAATCAACAGTGTGAATTATTATTGGAGGAGAAAGAACCCGAACTGACAATGGAAGAAGTTTTATGGGCAATAAAGAATCTGAAAAATGGTAAATCACCAGGATGTGATGAGATAACAGCTGAATTTATTAAAGCAGGAGGAAAGGAGTGTGCAACAATCTATCATGCACTATGTAAAAAGATATGGCATTCAGGTGTTTGGCCAAAAGAATGGAAAAGAACTGTATTCATACCACTGCCAAAAAAGGGTAACCTGAAATTATGCACCAACTACAGAACTGTTGTCCTGATTAGTCATGCCAGTAAAATTCTATTAAAAATCATAATGGGTAGACTTCGAAAGAAAATAGAAGAAGAAGTCAATATGGTCCAAGCTGGTTTCAGGCAAGGAAGAGGATCAAGAGATCATATATTCAATCTAAGATTAATATTAGAGAAATGCAGAGAGTTTAATGTGAATCTATATTTATCCTTTATAGACTACTCACAGGCATTTGATTGTGTACAACACCAGAAACTTTGGGAAATAATGGAAAAAATGGGATTTCCAACACATTTGAATGAGAGTACACGATCCTTCATGCAGGCCATCAACTCAGTTGGTGATCTCTTCTCACACCGTCTCGTCAGACTGTCCAGTGTCATTTCTCTGTTTCTCTTGGTCTTCCCCTTGCTCTTCTTCCCTCTATTTTTCCTGTTGTAATAATAGATCTTTATTTCCACAAAAGTTATTTCTATGTTGCTTATATCTGCTATGGAACATAATAACCATATTTTAAAACTTTGAAACAAGGAGTTGAATGTGGATGTGTACTTTGACAGATTTATTTTCCTTGTTTAAGCACAATCTATGAGAGCAACCATTCATAAACCACTAACACAAACTGCACAATATATTTCTGGATTTGTTCTAGAGTAATACACTCACAAATAAAATAATGTGAATTTTTAATTTCTTTTTCTTATTTGTTTATCATTATATTGATTTGGCTATTATCTTTCCTGTGAAAAAAGTCCCAAAAAACTTTCAGCTTTAAAGTTTTATCTGTTACATATGTATATATATATATATATATATATATAGATCTTTACTCTCAGAATAATACTTGAAGAACATATTGAAAAGCAGAAACCATTAATACTGAATTTCATAGATTTTAAGAAGGCATTTGATAGCATACACAGAGATTCATTATGGAGAATTTTATGTCTATATGGAATACCATCTAAAATTGTCAACATCATTAAGGACTTCTACAATGGATATGGTTGTGCAGTCAAGACAGAAGAAGGGATGAGTGAATGGTTCCAGATTGAAACAGGCGTGAAGCAAGGATGTATACTGTCTCCTTTACTTTTTGGGATTACAATAGACTTCATAATGACAAAATGCTGCACAGGTAACACAGGTATTGACTGGGTACATGGGACCCAACTAGAAGATCTTGATTTTGCTGATGACATAACTCTTATCAGTAATAATGTGAATTCCATGCAAGAAAAAACAGATAGCCTATCTTCACTGGCTAGCAAAATAGGACTTGAAATTAACAAGGACAAAACAAAAATAATGAAAATTCCCATCAATCAAAATGGAAAAATACACATAGAAGGGACAGATATTGAAGAAGTCAATCAATTTGCATACCTTGGCAGCTACATAGACCAGGATGGTGACACTAGAAAGGAAGTTAGGATCAGAATTGCAAAAGCAGCTTCAATCTTCAAGAATCTTGAGAACATATGGAATTCAAAAGTTATAAGCACAAAAACCAAGTTAAGACTATTCAATTCAAATGTAATATCCACCCTCATTTATGCATGCGAAAGCTGGAAAACAACTAAAGAAATAGAAAAGAAATTAGACTCTTTTGAAAACAAATGTTTAAGGAAAATACTCGGCATCAAGTGGAATGAATTCAAGAACAATGCAGAGATAAGACAGATGACTGAACAACAACCAGTCTCACGGGTGATCAGGAAAAGGAGATGGACATATGTTGGCCACTTGATGAGAAGAAATGAGCAGAGAATCCCAAAACAAGCTATCAAGTGGAACACAACAGGCCAAAGAAAAAGGGGCAGACCGCGTGAAACTCTGAAGAGAACATTATTAAGAGAGGCCAAGTTAACAGGCATAAAATCCTTTGATGAGGTTGAAAGACTCGCCGAAGACAGGAAAAATTGGCGAACTACTTTGCGAGCCCTATGTGACGTCTAACGGCACGGGAAGGATATAAGATATATAAGATATAAGATATATATATATATATATATATATATATTTGCCTTCTCTAATTTTTTTTTTTTAATTATAAAAACATTTGTAGTTTCTAAAATTGTTTCATTCTGCATGCATGTGTGTATCACACTTGGCTGTAGTTTTTAATTTCTCCAGGGATGTAAACAAAAAGCTCCGGGATGATAAGGATGAGGCCGAAGCCACAGATATAAGGCGGGTATTGGATGTTTTTTGTTTTTTTTTAAACATTTCAATTTTGGGCATATTAGATTCTCAGAATGGCTTTTTCTTTATCATTATTTTGATTTTTGAGTGGAAGTATATGGACTGGAGAGTCAATATTTTAAATTCAGATAGTGAATATATTATCATCATGTACTATATTCTCATTAAAAGTTGGTTCAGTAGATTTTTCAATCTATTTTGGCCTTCTCCTTGATGATATACCTGGACAAGCTGTCACTGCCAGCCTCTTTGTATTCCCTGTTTATCTCTTTCATCTGTTCATACATCAATGTGTTTTGCTTAACAATTCCCTTATATTGTTTTTCTGTCTTTCTACATTGTCTGTCCACTTTTTAAAAAAATTGCCTAACCATTTATCTGTGTTGTCCATCTATTTCTTTGTATCAACTGCCTTTTTCATCCACTTGGTCTCTTCCTTAAACTGATTCCTTCAAGATTTACACTTGCTAGCTCTTATTTATCATTCTTGTATGTGTATGCCCCGAGTGCAGTGATGCTAATTCCTAAATTCAAGATTTATCATCTTGTTAGAGATGTTTCATTCTGGTTTGTTCATCTACTTCATGAAATGTGACATATTTCTGAATATTCAATAAATAATTTTCAACATTTTCAATGCATCTATTTTAAATATTTGAAAATGACATTTGAAAATTGTATATCTTTATAAAAAAAAAAGAATAAAAAAAACTCATTATTTTGAAAGAGCCTCTTTTTTGCTGTTCCTAGCTTTGTTGCGTCGTTTCATTCCAGTGATGGTGTGAACATTGTAATAGGAATAAATATTAACATAGTCAACTTTAGAAAAGTAGAAGTTTTGTTCTATTGAAGGAAATGTTGATGCTGTAACTGGGTGTCAGACATTTTGTCTTCAACCAAATCTCGTACACTAAATATCTTATGTTCCATAATATAGCTACTTCTGTCAAGTTTTTTAAACTTCACAATATTTAAACTGGACTATGTAAAACAATTCATTTCATATTTGTTAGAATATAATGAAGTTAATAAATGAATGAAAGCAGCTGAATATTCATTAGACTTAATGTTGCTTTTTGTCATCAATTATTATGGTTGCAATTTTTATTATAAACAAATGTACTCAGCATGCATTTAAAATATGCACCTTGTACTGTATACTGTTTTTTTGTGTTTATAAATGCTGCTGTTTAGGATGGTGCACTATCACTTGATGCTGAGGTACTTGCTCATTTATCATTTCAAATCATGGAGAAGTGGGGCTTCCCCGCTAGCTTCACATCTAAAAGCCCAAACTGTAGACATTTCTTCATGAGAGTAGAATCCCCTTTGATTTCATGTCAGCATGACTTTATGTATTTATACTGTCACTTATGAGCTGAAACATCCCATAATTAATCAACTGCTGTGAACTTAAATGAGGTGAAGATGCTGATAGGGAATCTTGTATCATCTTAGAGAAGAACGAAAGAACTAGAGAGCCTGAGAATGGTTTGGGAAAATAGAAGCAACCAGTTTTAGGTCAGTCAGTCAGTAATTTGCATGTCCCTTGCAGAACTTTGCCTCCCTAATAGCTCTCCTGTAGGCCTCTCAGTTTTAAGCAAGATGGCCTGCTGCTGATGCATCCATTTGCAGATTATCAATGATGTCTTGCAGTCATCTTCGCCTTGGTCTTCCTCTCTTTCTTTTTCCCATTATGTACCCTTCCACAATGGTCTTCTCTAAATTATCATGACGTTTAATGTGTCCAAAATATTTAAGTTTTCTCTCTTTAATCCTCTTTACTACCCAACTTTCTTCAATATTAAGTTCTTGTGGCATGGATATATTTGTTCTTTTTTGTGTCCATGATATTTGAAGAACTCTTCTGTAGCATTGACATTCAAAGGCATTTATGTGTTTCTCAGCTGTTTTGTTAAGTGTCCAGGTCTCACAGGCATATGTTGCGATGGGAAAGATGCATTCCCTTAAAAATCTTATTTTTGTATTTTTGTAGTTCTGTCTGTTCCTATCCACAGCTTCTTTAGTTGTTTTATATTTTGAAAAGCGATAGATGTCCTCCTTTTAATTTCTTTCATTGTATCTCCATTATTAGTAATGATCCAAGAAGTGATCTAGTTCTAGAACTATACAAAATTGAAAAGCTTGATTACTAGCACATAATAATTTTAAAAAATAAATATATTCATTTGTATCATATGGCCTAGAATCATTTGTGAATTTTTAAATCTCAAGACCCTGTCTTACTTATTCAAATGCTTCTAGTCTAGTAGCAGACTTTTACATTCCTTCATCTTGGCCAGAGAAGAAGTCTTTCTTGAGGTTCTCACAAGATGGAAGCTGCAGAAAGCCAGCTCCTTGGATATAAGTTAACTCACTCATGATTCAAGTGTTTTAAGACTGCTTTAGCTTTAGCATTGTCTGAATTTATGGGAAGAAAAAGTTTTGAGGACCTCCACTTTTGGAGAGGGCAGGGAATGCCAGAAAAAGATTTGTCAGTTTTAATTACTTTCATGGTGAAAAGGCACTGATTTGTTGTTTATGAAACATAGCATTCAGTTTTTGTTTGCTTTGTTTCCATATTTGGACTGCACTGTTAAAGTTTACAAACAAATGGCAAACCTCAACCAGTAGGTGAACTGATGAATATGAGAAAAAATAGTTTAATGATTTCTATACATAAAGACATAGCAAATTTTGAGGTAGATTTGTGAATACAAAAATGTGAGGAACTGCACAGTAATTAGAAAAAAGGTCAACTCATTCATAGTAGATCAGTCAAACAATCAGTCAATAACTTTAGCACCTCCTCCAGAGCCTAAGCCACAAAAAAAAAAAAGCTTTCCAGTCATTTTGATCTTTGCCTTGTTCTCCAAGTCACTGCATGTCCTTTCAGAACCTCATGGTATCTCTTCTCCATGTATTCCTTGGACCTCCTTGTTTTCACTTCTTTTGAGGGTTCCATTTTAATTCCTGTCTTACTATGTTGTTCGCAGCAGATGCTTTTGGAAAACACATTTTATAACCAGTGTGATTTTTTAAAAAGACTTTCCGTGCCACAGAAAAAAATGCGGACATTCCATTTGTGCCAAATTAAAAGCTTGGGTCTTGATCTGTATAGAGGATATAGTTGTAAAATTGAAATAACAAGGTATTTCCACGTGCATAAAATTTTGCCAGTAGGCATGGAAAGAGTTAAATATACCAGCCCACCCACATACACATTTTTAAAACTTCCATTGAACATCCACATCTAGACCCAAGTCTTGCCATCAGATAGTTGACATCTGTATAAAGAGATTTTGACTTTCTATGTCAAACTAAATACTGTCCTTCAAGCAACTCAGTGACTGCAGTTAATTCACATCTACCATTAAACAATCTTTTGTTGTAACTTCGACAACTACATTAAAAAAAACTTACACCTTTTGAGAATTAAACATTCAGCTGTATATAAACCAAATAAGCAATTAAATGGAGTTATATTTCTTCCCAACAAATGTTCTAATCAAGAGATATCTATAGACTTCAGGTAAAATACATATTTATTATTTTGTGTTTTACTTGCACATTTTGCTTTTCTTTCATAATTTCATTTGAGTTTTCCCTTCTGGGGAATAATGTCCTGTATGGGTTTTTTTATTTTCAAATATTTCTACTCTTTGGTGAAAGTGAATTATGTCCTTGATTTGAGCACCTGCACTTACAGACCTCATGTCAACTTTGAATTTAAAACATTGACTTAACAGCAGCTTCCAGATGTTGTTACACCTGAGTGGCATAACAGCTAGTAGTTTTATCTCTCAAAGCATGGTAGGTGGTTAAAGTTGGGCCGGAGGAGTTCCATTCACCAAGCTGTAGAAACTAACAGAAGAGGAAATTTCTTGCTACCAGCAGCTCTCTTTGTCTTGGGCACTGAAAGGAAAAGAGAGGGAGAGCTGTAGAAATGGGTACCTAACTCCTGGAACAAGGAAAGGCAGCCAACTGTGATGCTCTCCATCCTGTTGCATGCCAACAGGTCAAAGAAAATATGGACACTAGCACTGTAACCCCTGTGGCATGATATTGCTGCATTTTTGTTTTTGTTGGAAATGTTAAACTTCTAAAAACATAAATCTCTGGAATGCATACTCTGAAGGTAAGTAACTTAGAGGACACAGCTTTTACTGGGAGAATCGTTCTGGAATGTCTTTTTTTTTTCTGTCATGCCTGTTTTTATTTCTGGTTCTCTCGTGGTGTCTGAGCTGTGCATTTCTCTTGTGGTGTCTGAGCTGTGCATTTCTCTCATGGTGTCTGAGCTGTGCATTTCTCTCATGGTGTCTGAGCTGTGCATTTCTCTCATGGTGGCTGATGTGTGCATTTCTCTCATGGTGGCTGAGCTGTGCATGGAACAAAATCATTATTACCTGAGTGTTTAACATCAAAATGTCTTGTTTAACATCAAAATGTCTTGTTTAACATCAAAATGTGTTGTTTTTAAAGTAACCAGCCAAGAGGCAAAGCCTTTTTGAGGATTTTTGTAAGACGGTGCAAATTTATATTCGGGTCGCAAATTCTTTGGTTAGTCTTTCTGTTATCACCTGCAATGAGCCTTTATAAAACAGGGGGAAACTGTCTGGACCTTGGAGTGAACCCCCCCACCCCCTTCCCCCCAGCCAACAGGATTCAGTAATTTGCCTCCCTTTTTAAATTTTCCTTTCTTTTCTCTTTTGTTTCATTGATCTTTGCAGTGAATTCATTTTTTTAATTTCATTTATTTTTCACTTAGTTAAATAGCTTTTGGTTGTTTTGCCAAGTCTAACAATGAAAGGAAAACTTCTGTGACATAAAAAAACAAAACAAATGTTGGTACCTGGTCATTCAAACCAAGCACTTAGGAAGCTGTTTTTATTTTTGTTGTTGTTGACAGTTTATCTGGTGATGGAAGACATTTACAACGTACACAGAGACTGAACACCTGTGACCATAAACCAACTAAAATATAGTTTGGGGTATGGGGGGGGGGTTGTTGGGTGAGCGGAGGTAGGGGAACGGAGAATTGATTTCCTGTGACATAGCAAGCATTAACAAATACACATAGTATATTTAAAATAATCACTTGTATAAGTGCACATGTGTGTGCATTATTTATGAATTTCTAATTTATTAAGATAAGCCTGCAGCAACAGATTGTATATAAATTTATAATCTGCAGAGATGTTCTAATGCATGAGATGAAAAAAAGGTTAATGATCAGAAAAGTTGGAGTGGCTTAATTTTGCAACCAAAATTCAACACCAATATTTTAACTGTCATCATCTTGGAATAAATAAACACAAAAAAAAAAAATCAGAAAAATAGAGGTGAAGGTTGACTGTGTTTTACAGGCAAAGGAACTGCTTGAAAAGCAAAATAAATAAGAAAATTCATTTATTCCCAACAAATGTTCTAATCAAGAGATATCTATAGACTTCAGGTAAAATACATATTTATTATTTTGTGTTTTACTTGCACATTTTGCTTTTCTTTCATAATTTCATTTGACTTTTCCCTTCTGGGGAATAATGTCCTGTATGGGTTTTTTATTTTCAAATATTTCTACTCTTTGGTGAAAGTGAATTATGTCCTTGATTTGAGCACCTGCACTTACAGACCTTATGTCAACTTTGAATTTAAAACATTGACTTTAACAGCAGCTTCCAGATGTTGTTACACCTGAGTGGCATAACAGCTAGTAGTTTTATCTCTCAAAGCATGGTAGGTGGTTAAAGTTGGGCCGGAGGAGTTCCATTCACCAAGCTGTAGAAACTAACAGAAGAGGAAATTTCTTTCTACCAGCAGCTCTGTTTGTCTTGGGCTCTGAAAGGAAAAGAGAGGGAGAGCTGTAGAAATGGGTACCTAACTCCTGGAACAAGGAAAGGCAGCCAAGTGTGATGCTCTCCATCCTGTTGCATGCCAACAGGTCAAAGAAAATATGGACACTAACACTGTAACCCCTGTGGCATGATATTGCTGCATTTTTGTTTTTGTTGGAAATGTTAAACTTCTAAAAACATAAATCTCTGGAATGCATACTCTGAAGGTAAGTAACTTAGAGGACACAGCTTTTACTGGGAGAATCGTTCTGGAATGTCTTTTTTTTTTCTGTCATGCCTGTTTTTATTTCTGGTTCTCTCGTGGTGTCTGAGCTGTGCATTTCTCTCATGGTGTCTGAGCTGTGCATTTCTCTTGTGGTGTCTGAGCTGTGCATTTCTCTCATGGTGTCTGAGCTGTGCATTTCTCTCATGGTGGCTGATGTGTGCATTTCTCTCATGGTGGCTGAGCTGTGCATGGAACAAAATCATTATTACCTGAGTGTTTAACATCAAAATGTCTTGTTTAACATCAAAATGTCTTATTTAACATCAAAATGTATTGTTTCTAAAGTAACCAGCCAAGAGGCAAAGCCTTTTTGAGGATTTTTGTAAGACGGTGCAAATTTATATTCGGGTCGCAAATTCTTTAGTTAGTCATTCTGTTATCACCTGCAATGAGCCTTTATAAAACAGGGGGAAACTGTCTGGACCTTGGAGTGAACCCCCCCACCCCCTTCCCCCCAGCCAACAGGATTCAGTAATTTGCCTCCCTTTTTAAATTTTCCTTTCTTTTCTCTTTTGTTTCATTGATCTTTGCAGTGAATTCATTTTTTTAATTTCATTTATTTTTCACTTAGTTAAATAGCTTTTGGTTGTTTTGCCAAGTCTAACAATGAAAGGAAAACTTCTGTGACATAAAAAAACAAAACAAATGTTGGTACCTGGTCATTCAAACCAAGCACTTAGGAAGCTGTTTTTATTTTTGTTGTTGTTGACAGTTTATCTGGTGATGGAAGACATTTACAACGTACACAGAGACTGAACACCTGTGACCATAAACCAACTAAAATATAGTTTGGGGTATGGGGGGGGGGTTGTTGGGTGAGCGGAGGTAGGGGAACGGAGAATTGATTTCCTGTGACATAGCAAGCATTAACAAATACACATAGTATATTTAAAATAATCACTTGTATAAGTGCACATGTGTGTGCATTATTTATGAATTTCTAATTTATTAAGATAAGCCTGCAGCAACAGATTGTATATAAATTTATAATCTGCAGAGATGTTCTAATGCATGAGATGAAAAAAAGGTTAATGATCAGAAAAGTTGGAGTGGCTTAATTTTGCAACCAAAATTCAACACCAATATTTTAACTGTCATCATCTTGGAATAAATAAACACAAAAAAAAAAAATCAGAAAAATAGAGGTGAAGGTTGACTGTGTTTTACAGGCAAAGGAACTGCTTGAAAAGCAAAATAAATAAGAAAATTCATTTATTCCAAAAGTCTGGCCACAAATGCCAAACTGCCATAGGCTCAGGGTCAAGATGGGTTGATGTTAGATGAGTTGATATTGCTATCATCAAGATGTTAGATGAGTTGATATTGCTATCATCAAGATGTCAGATGAGTTGATATTGCTATCATCAAGATGTTAGATGAGTTGATATTGCTATCATCAAGATGTTAGATGAGTTGATATTGCTATCATCAAGATGTCAGATGAGTTGATATTGCTATCATCAAGATGTTAGATGAGTTGATATTGCTATCATCAAGATGTCAGATGAGTTGATATTGCTATCATCAAGATGTTAGATGAGTTGATATTGCTATCATCGAGATGTCAGATGAGTTGATATTGCTATCATCAAGATGTCAGATGAGTTGATATTGCTATCATCAAGATGTTAGATGGGTTGACATTGCTATCAAGATGTTAGATGAGTTGATATTGCTATCATCAAGATGTCAGATGAGTTGATATTGCTATCATCAAGATGTCAGATGAGTTGATATTGCTATCATCAAGATGTTAGATGGGTTGACATTGCTATCAAGATGTTAGATGGGTTGACATTGCTATCAAGATGTCAGATGAGTTGATATTGCTATCATTAAGATATCAGATGAGTTGATATTGCTATCATCAAGATGTCAGATGAGTTGATATTGCTATCATCAAGATGTTAGATGGGTTGACATTGCTATCAAGATGTTAGATGAGTTGATATTGCTATCAAGATGTTAGATGGGTTGATATTGCTATCATCAAGATGTTAGATGAGTTGACATTGCTATCATCAAGATGTTAGATGGGTTACATTGCTATCAAGATGTTAGATGAGTTGATATTGCTATCAAGATGTTAGATGGGTTGATATTGCTATCATCCTGTTCAACCATCATGTTTGTGACTGCATATATTAACTGCAGTAAATCTGAATTGTTTAGTTACCAATACTTGTTAAATTAATATGCTCTTCATCTGACTGAAAAAAAAGCATCATCATCATGTGCCTTGTCTGTAAAAGAATACACTGAGCGACATGGTCATAATGCTTATTAAACAGGTAAAACACGTGGAGAGAAACCAGTCACGGCAGTCCAGTTCCGACGCCAGGAAGGAGCTACAGAAACAGGGCTCGGTGTTGTCCAACTATTTTCCTGGAGGCCGGTGAGAAAATGTTGCTGGTGCTGGTGGTGGTAGTATAAACAGCGACAGCCATGATTGAAGAAGATGATAAGGAAAATATGAATTTGTAGAGAAATAAGAATAGCTAACTAGATTAGTTTCATAAATAATGATAATAATAATCATACTGAGATAACTGTGTATACTAATAGCAGTAATAATAATAATAATAATGGGATAGTTAAGTATGACAATAATAAAAATGAGGTGTAATAATAAAACAAAGCTAAAATTACTCAATTCAAATGTAATATCCACCCTTATTTATGCATGTGAAAGCTGGAAAACAACTACAGAAATAGAAAACAAATGCATAAGGAAAATACTCGATATAAAGTGAAATGAATTCAAGAGCACTGCAGAGATAAGGTAGATGAGTGAACAACAACCTCTTTCATATTTGATGAAAAAAAAAGAGATGGACATGTATCTGCCACATGGTAAGAAGAAACAGTCAGAGAACCCCAAAACAAGCTATCAAATGGGAAACGCTAGGCCGAAGAAAAAGGTCAACCATATGAAGCTATAAAGAGAACAGTGTTGAGAGAGGCTAAATTCTTACATCTTACATCCTTCCCATGCCATTAAATATCACAAAGGGCTCACATGTTAGTTCACCAAGTTTTCCTGTTTTTGGTGAGCGTTTCAACCAAGGGATTTTATGTTTACTAAAAAACTCACTGAAAACAGAAAAACTTGGCAAACTACCTTGTAAGCCCTATGCAGTATTTAATGGCACGGGAAGGATGTAAGATAATAATAATAATAATGGGATACTAAGTATAACAATAATAAAAATGAGATAACTATGTTCAGTAACAATACTAATGTTACTTTTCATTTTGAACTAATCATTCAGAGACGTATCTTTTTTTAAAAAGCTTATTGCCTTAACTCTTAGCTCAAAGCTTGGAAATAACTACAGGTTTTACAAACACTGAGTTTCATCCATGATCATCCATGACGTTTTGCTTACTCAGAGTTTGTCACTTTCTCTGCTGACTTTGCTGTTCAGCATATTCAACCAGTTCTTATAGTCTTATAATAACATTATAGTGCCACTTTTTGCGTGATAATAACACTATAGTAGCATTTTTTTTCACATGATAATAACACTATAGTGGCACTTTTTTTAACATGATAATTACACTATAGTGGCACTTTTTTACATGACAATTACACTATAATGGCACTTTTTTACATGATAATAACACTATAGTGGCACTTTTTTAGCATGATAATTACACTACAGTGGCACTTTTTTACATGATAATAACACTATAGTGGCACTTTTTTTAACATGATAATTACGTGGCACTTTTTTACATGATAATTATGTGGCACTTTTTTACATGATAATAACACTATAGTGGCACTTTTTTAGCATGATAATTACACTATCTCTCTCTCTCTCTCTGAACCTTAAGTGCCCAGGGCACATGGGGCTTCTGCAAGGGTTTTCCACAAATTCCTGTCCTTCGCCTTTTTTTCTGCTCTTGCCCAGGTGAGCCCTCTATTGCTCAACATCCTTTCTGTTGTTCTTCTCCATGTCTCTTTTGGTCTACCCTTACTTCTGTTCCCCTGTGGTGTCCATCTTAGTGCTATTTTTGGTAGTGAGTTGTCAGTCATTCGGAGCACATGTCCCAACCATCGCCAGCGTCTTTCCTCAATAATTGTTGTCAGTGATTTCATCTGCATTTCTGCTAATAAAATGTTATTTCTTATGGTGTTTGTCCAAAATATTTTTAAAATTCTTCGTAAACATTTAGTCTGGAAAGAATTCAACCTGTTTTCTATGGTTTTGGTGATTTTCCAGCATTCACTTCTATAGAGTAGTACACTTAGAACATTACTCTTAAATATCCTGATTTTCATATTTATGCTTAGTTTTTTAGATTTCCATATAGTCTGTAGCATAGCAAAAGCCTGGTTTGCTCTAGTAAGTCTGCTGTTGATGTCCTCTGTGCTGTCTCCATTTTCTACTACTCTACTGCCAAGGTATAAAAATTCACTGACCTCCTCCACTAACTTGCTATCTACTCTGAGTACATTTCTGTTGTTCACATTTTGCTTCATTAACTTTGTCTTTCCTATGTTGATCTTTAGTCCTATGTTGTTTGCATTCTGAGTTAGCTTGTTTATTTTATCTTGCATATCTTTGTGGCTGCTTGATAGTAGACAAATGTTGTCTGCAAAGTCAAGGTCTTCCAGCACTGTGTCAAGGGTCCATTGTAATCCTCTGTGTTTGTCTGATGTTGCCTCCTTCATTAACCAGTCTACTGCTAAGATAAATAATATTGGTGATAGTACACATCCCTGCTTCACTCCTGTTTGTACCCTAAAGCTGCTGGAGGTATATTCTCCACAGATCACTTTGCACTGAAAACCCTTGTATAGGACTTTGATTACATTCACTATCTTATGGGGGAGGCCATGCCATCTTAGGATTTTCCACAGTGCATCTCTGTTGATGCTATAGTGGCACTTTTTTACATGATAATAACACTATAGTGACACTTTTTGTGTGATTAATTATAATAGATGAGGAGTTTTTGGAGGTTTGGCAGGAGGCATCAGTATTTTCTTTCAACACTTCTGTTGGAATGTTGTCTTTGTTTGTTTCTTTCAACACTTCTGTTGGAATGTTGTCTTTGCCTGTTTCTTTCAACACCTCTGTTGGAATGTTGTCTTTGTTTGTTTCTTTCAACACTTCTGTTGGAATGTTGTCTTTGTCTGTTTCTTTCAACACTTCTGTTGGAATGTTGTCTTTGTCTGTTTCTTTCAACACTTCTGTTGGAATGTTGTCTTTGTCTGTTTCTTTCAACACTTCTGTTGGAATGTTGTCTTTGTCTGTTTCTTTCAACACTTCTGTTGGAATGTTGTCTTTGTCTGTTTCTTTCAACACCTCTGTTGGAATGTTGTCTTTGTTTCTTTCAACACCTCTGTTGGAATGTTGTTTTTGTTTCTTTCAACACCTCTGATGGAATGTTGTCTTTGTCTGTTTCTTTCAACCTGAGATGCTACTAAAAACATCGGAAAGCAATTGTTTGGCTAGTTTAGTTATTCAGTTCAGCCATTGCTGTATGTTTGAGTACTGCATGTTTATGATTTGGATTTGGTTTTTTTTTTCCATTCTGTTGTATGTTTCCATCTCTAATAGGCTCATCATTTCTAGATCTTAAGGGAGGTAGTTTGGTGATGTTTGATGCTACTTTACTGTACATGTACCTTGTGTATGTTGAATTAAAATCACATATTTAGTCATAATGTAGACTCAAGGGTGTGATATTTTCGACAATGTGTCAGTAGTATGTAGTACATGAAGAGTATTTTCCCTTTTGTCTGCACAAGTACAGCACAGCTTTAGAGTATTCTTCTTTTTGTCCAATCAGAAGATTTCAGTGTTACGTAGTTGACAAGGTCCGGTAATGAAAGAGTGCCATAAGGTTAGTCCCAATAGGAAATGAAAGAAGAGAACATATTTTTGATTATCTTGAGGAGTCCAACATGCTTCAATTTTCTGTGACAGTTTTGGATTGTATAGTGCAGTTTTATTCTTGGTCCAAAAATAGAATGAAAA
This sequence comes from Achatina immaculata, assembly GCA_009760885.1. Classification (NCBI taxonomy): domain Eukaryota; kingdom Metazoa; phylum Mollusca; class Gastropoda; order Stylommatophora; family Achatinidae; genus Lissachatina; species Lissachatina immaculata. Next base: position 64,356,188 of record CM019713.1, on the reverse strand, counting down.
GCCATAACTATTGTGAACTTTTATTTTTTATTACTATTATTTTTGTTTTAAGAGATCAAGATTATCAGAAATCATGATATAATTAAATCCTAGTTTTGAGACTTAAAAAATATTCCTTCCGGCTATTTCCATTTCTGGATTCCTCATTGATATTTATTCTTTTTTTTATTTCACGCTTTTTTTTCTCCACCCGTCATTTTGAGATAACCAAACTGTTTAAACTGATCAAAGAATGATCAAGGCAAGAATATAAATAAGAATGATAAAGACAAAAATATAAATAAGAATGATCATGGCAAGAATATAAATAAGAATGATCATGACAAGAATATAAATAAGAATGATTGTGTTAAGAATATAAATAAGAATGATCATTACAATAATATAAATAAGAATGATCATGACAAGAATATAAATAAGAATGATCATAGCAAGAATATAAATAAGAATGATCATGGCAAGAATATAAATAAGAATGATCATGGCAAGAATATAAATAAGAATTATCATGGCAAGAATATAAATAAGAATTATCATGAAAATAATATAAATAATAATGATCATGGCAAGAATATAAATAAGAATGATCATGTCAAGAATATAAATAAGAATGATCATGGCAAGAATATCAATAAGAATGATCATGGCAAGAATATAAATAAGAATGATCATGTCAAGAATATAAATAATAATGATCATGGCAAGAATATCAATAAGAATGATCATGACAAGAATATAAATAAGAATTATCATGGCAAGAATATAAATAAGAATGATGATGGCAAGAATATAAATAATAATGATCATGGCAAGAATATAAATAAGAATGATCATGACAAGAATATAAATAAGAAGGATCATGACAAGAACGTAAATGGATGAAAGTTTTTTCTCCTCAGTGACCAACGTGGGAGGTCAACAGAGCTGGTCTCGGTTGACCTGGATGTAGACGGGCTATACGATGGTGATGAGGACAGCGAGAAGTTTGATGCAGATTCACTTTACGGGGCCAGCGTATTTATACCAGATGAAGCTTTGGATGCTGAGGGAGCGATGGAAGCAGATGACACTGTTGGGTCACTGTCAGGTCAGCACTCTCGTATCCAGCGAAGTCTTCGTCGACAGCATCACCACAGCTCAAGTGAAGAAGATGCAGTTCTAGGAGAAGATGTTTCTGGAAGTGACAAAACCAAGAAAGTCAGGTTAGTTTTGATGTTTAGCTTCTGGTAGTGATAAAACCAAGAATGTCAGGTTAGTTTTGATGTTTAGCTTCTGGTAGTGATAAAACCAAGAGTGTCAGGTTAGTTTTGATGTTTAGCTTCTGGAAGTGATAAAACCAAGAATGTCAGGTTAGTTTTGATGTTTAGTTTCTGGAAGTGATAAAACCAAGGATGTCAGGTTAGTTTTGATGTTTAGCTTCTGGAAGTGATAAAACCAAGAATGTCAGGTTAGTTTTGATGTTTAGTTTCTGGAAATGATAAAACCAAGAGTGTCAGGTTAGTTTTGATGTTTAGCTTCTGGAAGTGATAAAACCAAGAATGTCAGGTTAGTTTTGATGTTTAGCTTCTGGAAGTGATAAAACCAAGAATGTCAGGTTAGTTTTGATGTTTAGCTTCTGGATTTTCAGTGCTTTATTTAAGAAAATAGATTTTAAAGTGATAATTAAAAATATTGTGTATTTCTGTGCTCATAAACTTCTCTGTTTTTTATCAATGTTTAAGAATTTTTTTTTAAAGTTAGCACTCATCCCTCTCTCTCTCTCTCACTCTCTCTCTCTCTCTCTCTCTTCACCTGTCCCCCTCACCCACCCTTCCTTTCCTCTCACCTACACTCTTCCCCACTGTCTCTTACATACACTTGCTCTCACACACATACTCTCTCTCATACACTCTCTTTCATACACTTGCTCTCACACACATACTCTCTCTCATACACTCTCTTTCATACACTTGCTCTCACACACATACTCTCTCTCATACACTCTCTTACATACACTTGCTCTCACACACATACTCTCTCTCATACACTTGCTCTCACATACATACTCTCTCTCATACACTCTCTTACATACACTTGCTCTTACACACATACTCTCTCTCATACACTTGCTCTCACACACATACTCTCTCTCATACACTCTCTTTCATACACTTGCTCTCACACACATATACTCTCTCTCATACACTTTCTCTCATACACACTTTCTGTTACAGACGTACTCTCACACACATACTCTCTCTCATACACTTGCTCTCACACACATACTCTCTCTCATACACTTTCTCTCACACACACTTTCTGTCACAGACATACTCTCACACACACACACTCTGTCCCTTCTCTCTCACGTACACTTGCTCACACACACATAAATCCTCTCTCTCACACACACATCAACTCTCTCTTCTCTCTCTTTCTGTCTCTCCTTTCTCTCTCTTTCTCTCTCTCCTTTTCTTAAGACTACACACTTTGCTAATTTGGGGAAATACATTTTTCATATTTAAGAAAAAAAATATGTTAGTTATTGTTTCCCCTCTTACAAGTGCATCATCATCATCATCATGTGCCGTGCCGACTGGCGTTGGCTATTATGCTTCTCCAGAGTACGCGATCCTTCATGCATGCCATCAGCTCAGTTGGTGATCTCCTCTCACACCATCCCGTCAGACTGTCCAGTATCATTTCTCTTGGTCTTCCTCTTGATCTTCTTCCTTCTATTTTTCCTGTTGTTATAATATTTTCAATGCCCCCTCTTCTCATTGCATGTCCTATGAAAATACATTGTCTCTCTCTTATCTTTTTGACAAGGTTTTTTGTCTCTCCAGCTCTTCTCCTACATTCTTCATTAGTTATTTTTGCTGTCCAGGGGATTCGCAACATTCTTCTAATAAACCACATTTCTGCTGCTTCCAATGATTTTTGTGCAGACTTGCCTATTGTCCATGATTCACTTCCATATAACAAGATAGGTTCAATATAGCATTTTAGTACTCGTTTTCTAACATTCATTGATAAGGATGTGTTGGTCAATATGGTCAACAAGTGCATGGAAAGAAAAAGAAACTTTTCCTGTCTTCCAACAGAAAAATAGTGAGGCCATAAAACCAAGAAATAAAAAGTAATTGTATACAAGTACTGATTGTCACATTACTCTAAATCTGTTTCTTACAAGCACTTGGTAGTTATAGTACTTACCTGCTATTTCTTACAAAGCTGTTGGTTATTGCTTTACTTATCTTCATTTTCCCAGAGCTAAAATACTTCTGCACAAGAGGACCCGGCCAGTGGGAGCTGACTCACACAGTGTTAGTGTATGTGTTTCCTACAGCTTGCTTTCAGACAGAATGACTCAAGATTTAATTAGTGACTGAAGATTTAGACAGTGACGCAAGATTTAGATAGTGACACAAGATTTAAACACTGACTCAGAATTGTAGCACAAGATTTAGATAGTGACACAAGATCTAAAAAGTGACTCAAGTTTTGTATAGTGACTCTATATTTCTTCACTGTGGTTTTGAATTTTTTTTTTTGAATTTTGTTGTTGTTGTTGTTGTCCTGAAGTAAATGTACACATTATTCTTGTAACTGTACACAGTAATGTTTTTCACCTGTGAACTTTGAAACCTAACTTTTTATTAGCCAAAAAAAAGTGAAGAGAGACTGACTGACTTTTCCCAGCTTTCTCCACTCTTCATCTAAAATGTAAAATGTGACTGAAGTTTTTATGACTGAAAACATATGGAACTTGTATAGACTTCATTTTTTTTAAAAAAAATTTTTGTTACGTTATTTTATTGGAGTAATAATGGAATCATTGAAAGATAAGCCGGCATTCCCCCCCCCCCCAAAAAAAAAACCTTTGTCTACCCTAAAACTTGGACACAAACTTCACATTTCTCATCCAGTTATTTTTAGCTATACTTCACATCTAGTTCATTGTATGTTTCTTTGATAACAAATTCTACAGGAAACCAGCCATTCTAAACCACAACGTATTTTTAAAGTTGTTTTCGTTGGGGATTCTGGAGTTGGAAAAAGTACCTTTATTCACCGGTTTTGTCATCAAGAGTTCAGAACAAACTTCAGTACAACTATTGGTATGTAGATGTCGTTATCTAATCATAGTACAACTATTGGTATGTTGATGTCATTATCTAATCATTGTACAACTATTGGTATGTAGATGTCGTTATCTAATCATAGTACAACTATTGGTATGTTGATGTCATTATCTAATCATTGTACAACTATTGGTATGTAGATGTCGTTATCTAATCATGGTACAACTATTGGTATGTAGATGTTGTTATCTAATCATAGTACAACTATTGGTATGTAGATGTCATTATCTAATCATGGTACAACTATTGGTATGTAGATGTCGTTATCTAATCATAGTACAACTATTGGTATGTAGATGTGTTATCTAATCATAGTACAACTATTGGTATGTAGATGTGTTATCTAATCATAGTAAAATTCTGTTGTATTGTGTACAAGAAGGGATGTCACAAAGCTAAGCTTTTCATTTTCCTTCTTTTATGTTGTGTTATTTTTGTATATAATCCTTGAAAAAGGCTTATGCCAAAATATTGGATGTTGTATGTTTTTCATTATTTGTGTTTTTTCTCACTTTTCTCACTCTCCCTATCGCTTTGTAAAACTGTACCATACACCTATATCTACATCTAATCACAGTACAACTGTTGGTATGCTGATGTCATTATTTAATCACAGTACAACTGTTGGTATGTTGATGTCATTATTTAATCACAGTACAACTGTTGGTATGTTGATGTACATTTGTTAAGTGAACACCATACAATAATTAATATCCTGAAATCACAATCTAACTAGTCTAGTATCACAGTTTAACTACAGTCCAAATCACAATCTAACTACAGTCTAGTATCACAGTTTGACTACAGTCTAAATCACAATCTAACTACAGTCTAGTATCACAGGTTAACTTCAGTCTAAATCACAATCTAACTACAGTCTAGTATCACAGTTTGACTACAGTCTAAATCACAATCTAACTACAGTCTAGTATCACAGGTAAAAGTCAACCATTACCACACTACAACACACAGGTAAAAGTCAAACATTACCACACTACAAATACAGGTAAAAGTCAAACATTACTACATTACAAACACAGGTAAAAGTCAAACATTACTACACTACAAACACAGGTGAAAGTCGAACATTACTACACTACAAACACAGATAAAAGTCAAACAGTGTCACACTACAAACACAGATAAAAGTAAAAAAGCACTGGACTACAAACACAAGCTATGGTAAAACAGTACCACACTACAAACAGAAGCTATGATCAAACAGTACCACAGTACAAAGAGACGCTAAGGTCAAACAGCTCCACACTACAAACATAAGCTAAGGTCAAACAGCTCCACACCACAAACAGAAGCCAAGGTCAAACAGCTCCACACTACAAAACAAATTAAACAGCTCCATTGTGTGAAATCATACCATACATTTATCAAATGCTGACTACAAACACAGATGTGGATCGAAAAGGAGTGAGTATCATGCCTGCTACGAATAAAGTAAACTTTATTCTTTGCCACTGAGAACACAGCAGTTTAACCGTTAGTTGTTCCACTTTTATAAACCAGATTTTATTTCGTTAGCAAGCCAATTATGTTTATAGGAAAAGCAGAAGATGAAATGAAACTGGTAAAATATTGAGGTTTTAAAATCTGGTGAATGCAGTGAAGATGGTAGGATTTTGTGTGCAGAAAGCATGTTTATTAAGGCAGATCTCTTACGAGAATTTCTTTGTGGCCAGGTGTTGACTTTCAGATCAAGACCATGGAGGTCAAAGACACTACAGTTATACTTCAGCTCTGGGACACAGCTGGCCAGGAGAGGTTCCGCTCAATGACAAAGGCATATTTCCGTAAAGCTGATGGTGTCATTGTTATGTATGATGTGACCGTGGAGTCTACCTTTACTAGTGTTAGGAACTGGATGATCAGTGTGCAGGTATAAAGATGTTTTAATGGTCAAGACCTGGATATTTTACTGTGGATTTTTTTCATAGTTTTCTTTTTGGTCAAAATATTTATAGAAGGAGAAGACTTGGACTACTTTTCTAATTTTTCTTTACATTTTCCTCGTGGTCATTGTAAAAAGATAAAGGTAATCATGTCATGCCTTAGAAGCACATAGGGATATGGTGTTAGTGGCCATATTTTCCTTGACCTGTCAGCACACTAGAGGGTGATATGGTCAGTATCATGCCTAGACACCTTTCCTTCTCCAACTCTATAAGAAGTCGAGTACCCATTTCTTCATCTGGGATGTGGTCATTGTACTTTCAAGAAATATTTTTTTCTTGCCATTACACTAAGCAGTAGAATTGTTAAATGTTGTCTTTTGTTATTTTCTTGTGATAAAAAGTGTTTAACAAGGTCTTTGGTGGCTTTTTGGGGATAAAAACTGTTTAACAAGGTCTTTGGTGGCTTTCCTGAGTTCAAAAGCATTTAACAAATACAAACCTTTGGTACAGGAGCACACAAAAATGAATGATAAGCTGCTGTTCCTTCTATGTTTACTCACTCTGCTGTAAGTTTCTTATTTGTGTTTACTCACTCTGCTGTAAGTTTCTTATCTGTGTTTACTCACTCTGCTGCAAGTTTCTTATCTGTGTTTACTCACTCTGCTGTAAGTTTCTTATCTGTGTTTACTCACTCTGCTGTAAGTTTCTTATCTGTGTTTACTCACTCTGCTGCAAGTTTCTTATCTGTGTTTACTCACTCTGCTGTAAGTTTCTTATCTGTGTTTACTCACTCTGCTGTAAGTTTCTTATCTGTGTTAACTCACTGTGCTGCAAGTTTCTTATCTGTGTTAACTCACTGTGCTGCAAGTTTCTTATCTGTGTTAACTCACTCTGCTGCAAGTTTCTTATCTGTGTTAACTCACTCTGCTGCAAGTTTCTTATCTGTGTTTACTCACTGTGCTGCAAGTTTCTTATCTGTGTTTACTCACTTTGCTGTAAGTTTCTCATCTGTGTTAACTCACTCTGCTGTAAGTTTCTCATCTGTGTTTGCTCACTCTGCTGCAAGTTTCTCATCTGTTAGTCCTGTCACCAAAGACTGCAAGTTCTTTTTAAACCTTATCACAAAAAGCATTTGTATCTGATGAAGCACAGTTATTATGTTTATATTTAATGAAGAACAGTTATTGTTTTTGTATTTAATCAAGGGCATATTCACTGTGAACATATTTAACTGTATTACTTTCCCTGTGAACATATTTAGTTGTATTACCTTTACTGTTGACATATTTAGTTGTATTACCTTCACTGTGAGCATATTCAACTGTATTACCTTCACTGTGAACATATTTAGTTGTATTACCTTCACTGTGAACATATTTAACTGTATTACCTTCACTGTGAACATATTTAGTTGTATTACCTTCACTGTGAATATATTCAGCTGTATTACCCTCAATGTGAACATATTACCTTCACTGTGAGTATATTTAGTTGTATTACCTTCACTGTGAACATATTTAGCTGTGTTACCTTCATTGTGAACATATTTAACTGTATTACCTTCACTGTGAACATATTTAGCTGTATTACCTTCATTGTGAACATATTTAGCTGTATTACCTTCACTGTGAACATAAATAGTTGTATTACCTTCACTGTGAACATTTAGCTGTATTACCTTCACTGTCAGCATATTTAGCTATATTACCTTCACTGTGAACATATATTTAGCTGTATTACCTTCACTGTGAGCATATCATATTTAGCTCTGTTACCTTCACTGTGAGCATATTTAGTTGTATTACCTTCACTGTTTACATATTTAGCTGTATTACTTTCACTTTTTACATATTTAGCTGTATTACCTTCACTGTGAACATATTTAGCTGTATTACCTTCACTTTGAACATATTTAACTGTACTACCTTCACTGTGAACATATTTAGCTGTACTACCTTCACTGTGAACATATTTAGCTGTATTACCTTCACTTTGAACATATTTAGCTGTATTACCTTCACTGTGAACATAAATAGTTGTATTACCTTCACTGTGAACATAAATAGTTGTATTACCTACACTGTGAACATAAATAGTTGTATTACCTTCGCAGCAGCAGGCCATCTTGCTCACAACCGAGAGGCCTACAGGAGTGCTGTTTGGGAGGCAAAGTTCCGCAAGGGACATGCAAAGGAATGAATGAATGAATTACCTTCACTGTGAACTTATTTAGCTGTATTACCTTTACTGTCAGTATTACTGTCAACAACACAAAAAGGAATGGAAAAACTAATTATGTCAGTCCGTAAGAACAGTGAAGAGCAGAACCTCTATCTTAATACGAAGAAAACTAAATTGATGACAGCTGACAAAACAAACAAGGCAGCTGAAATATGTATCAATGAGGAAAAATTGGAAGAGGTGGAGAGTTTTGAATATCTTGGATCACTACTAACTAATAATGGAGATACAATGAGGGAAATTAAAAGGAGGACATCTATTGCTCTTCAGAAAGTAAAACAACTAAAGAATCTGTGAAGAGGAGCAGACAGAACCACAAAAATAAGATTTTTAAGGACATGCATCTTTCCCATCGCAACATATGCCTGTGAGACCTGGACACTTAATAAAACAACTGAGAAAGACATAAATGCCTTTGAATGTAAATGCTACAGAAGAGTTCTTCAGATATCATGGACATAAAAAATAACAAATGTATCCTTACTATAAGAACTTAATATTGAAGAAGGCTGGCTAGTAAAGAGGATTAAACAAAGAAAACTTAAATATTTTGGACACATTAAATGTCATGATAATCTAGAGAAAACTGTCTTTGAAGGGTACATAATGGGAAAAAGAAAGAGAGGAAGACCAAGGCAAAGATGGCTGCAAGACATCATTGATAATTCGCAAATGGATGCATCATCAGAAGGACATCTTTCTCAGAACTGAGAGGCCTACAGGAGTGCTGTTAGGGAGGCAAAGTTCCGCAAGGGACATGCAAATGAATGAATGAATGACCTTCACTGTGAACATATTTAGTTGTATTACCTTCACTGTGAACATATTTAGCTGTATTACCTTTACTGTGAATATATTTAGCTGTATTACCTTCACTGTGAGCATATCATATTTAGCTGTATTACCTTCAGTGTCAGCATATTTAGCTGTATTACATTCACTGTGAACATATTTAGCTGTATTACCTTTACTGTGAACATATTTAGCTGTATTACCTTCACTGTGAGCATATCATATTTAGCTGTATTACATTCACTGTGAACATATTTAGCTGTATTATCTTCATTGTGAACATATTTAGCTCCATTACCTTCACTGTGAACATATTTAGCTGTGTTACCTTCACTGTCAGCATATTTAGCTGTATTACCTTCACTGTGAACATATATTTAGCTGTATTACCTTCACTGTGAACATATTTAGCTGTATTACCTTCACTGTGAGCATATCATATTTAGCTGTATTACCTTCAGTGTCAGCATATTTAGCTGTATTACATTCACTGTGAACATATTTAGCTGTATTACCTTTACTGTGAACATATTTAGCTGTATTACCTTCACTGTGAGCATATCATATTTAGCTGTATTACATTCACTGTGAACATATTTAGCTGTATTATCTTCATTGTGAACATATTTAGCTCCATTACCTTCACTGTGAACATATTTAGCTGTGTTACCTTCACTGTCAGCATATTTAGCTGTATTACCTTCACTGTGAACATATATTTAGCTGTATTACCTTCACTGTGAACATATTTAGCTGTAATACCTTCACTGTGAACATATTTAGCTGTACTACCTCCATTGTGAACATAATTAGCTGTATTATCTTCACTTTGAACATATTTAGCTGTATTACCTTCACCGGGCACATATTTATTTTATCAGGAACATGTTGAACCTGGAACAGTGATTATGTTGCTAGGCAACAAACTTGATATGTCAGAGGATGATGCCAAAAGACCTGTGAAAGAAAAGGATGGCTTGCTCTTAACAACAGTAAGTTTTTGAAGCTTTTATCTTTGCTTATATTTGACCTGGTACTTCATGGTCATAAATAAATATGGTGGGATTTATGCAAGAATTTGTGTGTCATATATCTCAGGCTGTGATGGTGTAGTGATTAGTGTGCTCTCCTGCCAACCAGAAAGTTCTTGGTTTGGTTCACCAATGAGATGAAATTTCTGTTGACTGCTACTGAAATCACCCATCCTCAAGATATAGATGCCTGGGGTTTCCCTAAACAGAGACAGCATTGGCAAGTGCTGGCCTCCCTACCTCACTGTTGTGGCCTAGATAATGTGAAGGCACTAACACTTCAGACCACTGTCTTGTCCTCTTTTGTCTTGTTTCCTTCCTCTGTACCCTTCAGTGCTGTTCTTGATAGCACTCAGTGGTGTGCTTTATATAACAGGATATTTAAGCTTTCTGTAGTTTCCTCCCTTTGCCTCTTGTGTGGGTGGTCTCCCCAGCTGTCTTCTGCCACTCTTAGCTTGAATGTTTTCTGTGATATGCCATCTGACAGTAGTCATGCAATGTAGCTAATCCATTCGGTTTGTTGTTTTGAATGCAATGTAACACTGATATTATAGCAACCCTTTCTTGGAGGCAACCCTATGGCACGAAGGTGCCAAAGGACTTCAGTATTTTAAAAATTTCATGCCATTGTTTAGATTTTCCTTCATTCTTGTATGTGACATTCAGTATTTTAGACTTCTTTCAGCATAACAGAGATATCCTTTTTTCTGTATGAGATAACAATTGTTTTCCTGATGGGAGATGAGAGAATGAGAATTTCTTAGAGGGAGACAATCCTTATAAAAATGTTTTCTTTATTTCTTTTGTATTCTTGTTTCTAGGAATATGACATGCTGTTCTCTGTTTCTTGTTTCCAGGAATATGACATGCTGTTCTGTGTGTTTATACGTCACATTTCTACGTGACACAATAGGCCAGCAAAGATTGCATATGAGAAACATTATCCAACACATCCTTATCAATGAATGTTAGAAAACAAGTCCTAAAATGCTATATTGGACCTATCTTGTTATATGGAAGTGAATCATGGACAATAGGCAGGTCTGAACAAAAATCATTGGAAGCAGCAGAAATGTGGTTTATTAGAAGAATGTTGCAAATCCCCTGGACAGCAAAAATAACTAATAGAGAATGTATGAGAAGAGCTGTGAAAGAAAAGGATGGCTTGCTCTTAACAACAGTAAGTTTTTGAAGCTTTTATCTTTGCTTATATTTGACCTGGTACTTCATGGTCATAAATAAATATGGTGGGATTTATGCAAGAATTTGTGTGTCATATATCTCAGGCTGTGATGGTGTAGTGATTAGTGTGCTCTCCTGCCAACCAGAAAGTTCTTGGTTTGGTTCACCAATGAGATGAAATTTCTGTTGACTGCTACTGAAATCACCCATCCTCAAGATATAGATGCCTGGGGTTTCCCTAAACAGAGACAGCATTGGCAAGTGCTGGCCTCCCTACCTCACTGTTGTGGCCTAGATAATGTGAAGGCACTAACACTTCAGACCACTGTCTTGTCCTCTTTTGTCTTGTTTCCTTCCTCTGTACCCTTCAGTGCTGTTCTTGATAGCACTCAGTGGTGTGCTTTATATAACAGGATATTTAAGCTTTCTGTAGTTTCCTCCCTTTGCCTCTTGTGTGGGTGGTCTCCCCAGCTGTCTTCTGCCACTCTTAGCTTGAATGTTTTCTGTGATATGCCATCTGACAGTAGTCATGCAATGTAGCTAATCCATTCGGTTTGTTGTTTTGAATGCAATGTAACACTGATATTATAGCAACCCTTTCTTGGAGGCAACCCTATGGCACGAAGGTGCCAAAGGACTTCAGTATTTTAAAAATTTCATGCCATTGTTTAGATTTTCCTTCATTCTTGTATGTGACATTCAGTATTTTAGACTTCTTTCAGCATAACAGAGATATCCTTTTTTCTGTATGAGATAACAATTGTTTTCCTGATGGGAGATGAGAGAATGAGAATTTCTTAGAGGGAGACAATCCTTATAAAAATGTTTTCTTTATTTCTTTTGTATTCTTGTTTCTAGGAATATGACATGCTGTTCTCTGTTTCTTGTTTCCAGGAATATGACATGCTGTTCTGTGTGTTTATACGTCACATTTCTACGTGACACAATAGGCCAGCAAAGATTGCATATGAGAAACATTATCCAACACATCCTTATCAATGAATGTTAGAAAACAAGTCCTAAAATGCTATATTGGACCTATCTTGTTATATGGAAGTGAATCATGGACAATAGGCAGGTCTGAACAAAAATCATTGGAAGCAGCAGAAATGTGGTTTATTAGAAGAATGTTGCAAATCCCCTGGACAGCAAAAATAACTAATAGAGAATGTATGAGAAGAGCTGGAGAGACAAAAAAATCTTGTCAAAAAAAGAGAGAGAGACAATATACTTTCATATGACATGCAATGAGAAGAGGGGGCATTGAAAATATTATAACAACAGGAAAAATAGAGGGAAGAAGATCAAGAAGAAGACCAAGAGAAATGATACTGGACAGTCTGACAGGATGGTGTGAGAGATCACCAACTGAGCTGATGGCCTGCATGAAGGATCGTGTACTCTGGAGATGCATAATAGCCAATGCCGGTCAGCACAGCACCTGATGATATTGATGATGTGTACTTGTTTTTTTTTTGTTTCTATGAATATGATATGCTGTTCTATGTATTCTTTTGTTTCTAGGAATATGACATGCTGTTCTGCATGTTTTTTGTTTTTAGGAATATGACATGCTGTTCTATGTGTTTTTTTTTTGTTTCCAGGAATATGACATGCTGTTCTATGTGTTTTTTTTTGTTTCCAGGAATATGACATGCTGTTCTATGAAACAAGTGCAAAGACTGGTGTTAATGTATCAGAGTGTATGGAGAATCTAGCCAGGTACAGTACAGTATACAATATTCCTTGTCTAGCCAGGTACAGTACACTATATAATATTCCTTGTTTAGCCAGGTACAGTACAGTATACAATATTCCTTGTCTAGCCAGGTACAGTACAGTATACAGTATTCCTTGTCTAGCCAGGTACAGTACAGTATACAGTATTCCTTGTCTAGCCAGGTACAGTACAGTATACAATATTCCTTGTCTAGCCAGGTACAGTACACTATATAATATTCCTTGTTTAGCCAGGTACAGTACACTATATAATATTCCTTGTTTAGCCAGGTACAGCACAGTATACAATATTCCTTAGAAACAGTATCACGAAAGCAGTATCCTGTAAAAATTCTTGAACTGACTAATAAAGATGGTGTTTTATCCTGCAAGTTACTGTCCACAGTTTACTACAAGAAAAAGAGGACAGGAGGATTGAGGAGGGACTAAAGTTGACAGACGGGAAACCTAAGAAAAGATGCTGTCGACGATGATTTCTCTGCTGCCGAGTTCATCATCTCAGAGTGGCTGCTTTCTCTTTAGATATTATCAACTTAATATGTTTTTGATTATTGGAGACCTTTACATTACTTGGATTCCAGGTTTTTATGTCCTTGAATTTTTTAAAGAAATATTAGCTTTCATTGCAGGTTATTTTATATTCAAATTTTCAGAATAGCCGTTTCGTTTTTTGTGTTTATTGCATTCATGAATTTCTAACATTTATCTTCTGTTTATCTGCTGTAATTCATTCATAAAATAGTTTTGTCATCCACTTATCTAGTACTGAAGCCCAGTATTTTAAGACTTTATATCATCTATCAAAGTTTTTGTAGTTTGTTTAATTCCATACATCTGCTACTGAGCATCAAGGTTTCTTGAAATTATAATATATGATTTCATTTGCACATCTGCTACTAAAGTTCATTGCTTTCTTGAAATCCTACAATGGCTCACATTTTTGTCCCAGTTCCATGATTCTTAGGCTTTCGGAAACCACGCACGTATATGAACATTTTATGTAATCAAACTTGGCAGCCGCTTTATCTTATCAGGAAATGTTGTTTTTAGTATTTATGGTAGTTTAAAATTATTGACTTCCACTTACAGAACAAAATCATGCGACTGCAGTGATTTTATATTTATTTTTTAAAATACCATTTTCAGGGCTTTTAGACTTTTCCTGGTCTAAGAATTAAACGAGATATTTTGTCAGCTGTTTGCAAAAGTTAAAAAGGCATCCTTTTATTGAAAAGCTTCTCTCATCATTGACTCTGCCAGTATTTGATATCAAAGGCCACAGCAGCAGAACCCCATTTGTTTTGCAAGGTTCAGTATTATACATTTGTAATTCTGTTTTCAGTTTGGGGGCTAGTGTTGTCCAATAAAAAAGTATAGTATCCCTATGCAACTGTTCTCAGTACGGATTTGTCATTCACACGTCCTTATTGTTCTCCATGGCAAATGGAATGGCTCACATTATTGTGCTGTGCCGGATAGTGTTAGCAATTATGCTTCTCCATTTTTGCGTGTGCTCATTTAATCCACATATGTGCAACTGAAGTTGTTTTCTCAATTCATAAAACTGACTTTGGTCCAAACATGATCTGTCAAAGCTTCTTTAGATTAAAAATAAAAAGACATTTTAATCCAAACACTTAACTAAACATCAGTTCTCACTCACCTGATTTCACAAACTGGGTTTTCTTCTTTGGCATTCGCCTGAAAAAAAAGGTGTAGCTTGTGCTGTGTCACAAAATTATGATCCTTGCAAATGACACAACATCCATCCAAGAGTGTGTTTGCTAATATTTCCATCAAGTGTTGGTTTTTTACAACGCGTTTTCTGCTACAAAGTTCAGACTTCCTAACAGCTTCCTTAAGCTGTCCTAGCTTTAGCGATTGTTTTACAATTACATTGTTCTTCCACTCCCGCTCTACAATTTCCCCCAGTCTTTCCAATATGTCATTAGCAAAGGCTTTGGTTGAGTATGTTTCACCAGCCCTGATGCAGGCAGTCAGCATTAACTGTTGTCTCCCTTAGTCCAATCAGTGCATCTTTGCCCTCTTACTAGATCCACACTGAAGTTCACTGCTTTGCAGAGCAACATGGACTTTAACACATATGTGCTCGTACTCAAGTTCAATTTTTCTCAATTGATAATGCAGTTATTACTCCACTTTGAAGTATTTCTAAGTGAGGTAAATATCTACAACTGATATTCAGTATTTTCATGAACTCATAAAGTTACCATGATTTTTTTTATTTTTTGGAAATCCTAAAAATTTTTTTATCCACACATTTACAACTAAAGTTACAATTTTTTTTTAATCCACACATTTAACTAAACATCAGTTCTCACTCACCTGATTTCACAAACTAGGTTTTCTTCTTTGGCATTCGCCTGAAAAAAAAGGTGTAGCTTGTGCTGTGTCACAAAATTATGATCCTTGCAAATGACACAACATCCATCCAAGAGTGCGTTTGCTAATAGTTCCATCAGGTGTTGGTTTTTTACAACGCGTTTTCAGCTACGAAGTTCAGACTTCCCACCAGCTTCCTTAAGCTGTCCTAGCTTTAGCGATTGTTTTACAATTACATTGTTCTTCCATTCCCGCTCTACATTTTCCCCCTGTCTTTCCAATATGTCATTAGCAAAGGCGTTGGTTGAGTATGTTTCACCAGCCCTGATGCAGGCAGTCAGCATTAACTGTTGTCTCCCTTAGTCCAATCAGTGCATCTTTGCCCTCTTACTAGATCCACACTGAAGTTCACTGCTTTGCTGAACAACATGGACTTTAACACATATGTGCTCGTACTCAAGTTCAATTTTTCTCAATTGATAATGCAGTTATTACTCCACTTTGAAGTATTTCTAAGTGAGGTAAATATCTACACCTGATATTCAGCATTTTCATGAACTCATAAAGTTACCATGATTTTTTTTATTTTTTGGAAATCCTAAAAATTTTTTTATCCACACATTTACAACTAAAGTTACACATTTTTTTTTAATCCACACATTTACAACTAAAGTTACACACTTTTTTATCCACACATTTACAGCTAAAGTTACACACTTTTTTATCCACACATTTACAGCTAAAGTTACACAACACATTTACAACTAAAGTTACACACTTTTTTATCCACACATTTACAACTAAAGTTACACATTTTCATGAACATCAGATGATGCCAGTCAAGTGTTGCCGTAGCTCCTCATTATCTTACCGTAGAATTTATTCACCATGCCAGCTGGAGCAGCTGTTTGTATTGCAGGTTTTTATCAGACAGAATTTCAGACGAGTACAGTTTATAATGAACTAAATTATTTTTTAAAAAGCATTTTGGGGGAAAAGTGTTGTTGTTTTTTTTTTGTAAAGAGAATCTTATTAAACTAAATGTAATTTTGAAATTTATTTGGTTAATTAAAGACAGCAGTGACTATATTAGCACTAATGTTAACTTTTGTTCAGTACACCAGGTGATCACATGGTTGTCCTTTTTTTGTTGTTATACACTTGTATTATTGGCATATATGTTACAACATCCTATTTTTTGTTATTATACATCCATATATTTGTATTTTTATTATTATACACCCATACAGTTGTCTTTTTATTATTATTATTATATATCCATATAGTTTGTCAATATATCTCCATATACTCATCTATTTTTAAAAGTTTTATGTCTATCATAATTCTTATATGTAGCCTCACATTCTCGTTTTTGTCATATTTTTTTCTTGCTGTTTGTAGACATAGCCCCTTTCATTTTTGGTATGATTTTGTCTTGATGTAGGCCCTGCCTACCTCTTGTCCAGAATGGCTCATCATTTATTTTTCTTCCAGCAGAATTACCTCATTACCCAAGTCTCACCCATCATAAGTTAATACATTACACTTCTTATTGAACTGCCTTGTGTGCTTGAATTTGTACGAATGATAGAACACTGCATTTCAACTCAATTCCTATGTAAAAGTTCATTTTGAGATTGTCTTCATTCATGTAGCGAGTTAAGATGTTCCAACCTCATCTGAATTGTATTCAGGAATCCACAGTGCCTTTACCTGCACACAGCTGGCGGTGCTATTAGCCTTTACCTGCATGCAGCCGGCGGTGCTATTAGCCTTTACCTGCACGCAGCCGGTGGTGTTATTAGCCTTTACCTGCACGCAGCCGGCGGTGCTATTAGCCAATTAAGATCTTGTATATTTTTGTGGAAACCATATTGCTTTGCCAAAATTAGCTTCTGCCTACAGCTGTGTGATACTGTTATGTTAAATTTGTTGCTCGCTGAACTGCTGGGATAAATGCCAGACTTTGACAAACATATACATCAAGTTCTTATTTAACATACATATCAGCCCTGAAACTATTATAAATGCTCATATGATGGCCATAAAATATGGTCACGAAATGTCTGAAACTCCTATGAGAAAGAATTCATGTTTATTTCATCTCCTGCCTGTATATACAATGTAAACATCATTTGTTTCCTCTACAGTTTCTATCATATATATCTCCAAAATATTTTGCAGAGATTACCGAGAGATTCATGTATATCTTCTCTCACTGCCAGTCTCTGCCACGTTGAAATTTCTATTCACTACATAATGTCCCACTGAGCAGCTTTAAAGATACGCACAGTAAAATAAACATTTTTCCTGTTTTGAATGTACAAAAAAATCCCCGCAAAAACTTGAATGTGATTGGCCTGGATCTTTATGTATATTTTTAGCAATTCCACAAGAAACCACGTCTTCATGATTTCAAGTGATGAAATTGATAACTGACCCACATTGTTCACAGACGAGAGAATGTGTGTACTGAACAGACTGCACCAGTCCTGCTATGCAAGTTCCTGCACTTTTCATCATTTTAAAGAAGCAGATCCAAGACTTCTTAGTCCAGAAAAAAAAAGTGATGTCCTCAAATATGAGATGTCACCATGGATCTCAGATGTTGACACTAAATTTTTGCTTCGTTTCTATATTCTGCATTTTTTTTTTTTCTGTAGCTTAATAACCTGCAACTTGCAGCGTGTTGGTAACATAATGTGTAAAATTCTGAGCCACTACACACGCACACAATGTGTGTATAAATGAGTGAGTGTGTTTAAACCACATTTATGTATACAATGTGTGTATAAATAGTAATTTATTTGATAAATTATATCCATTTTCCTATTTAATTAAAGATCTTTATGCAGACAATAAACAGATTAATTATTACCAAGATTGTGAAGGTTTTTAACTGCTATAGTTTTATCATTATCTTACATCCTTCTCGTGCCGTTAAACATCACACAGAGCTCACATAGTTGTGTGCCAAGATTTCCTATTCTCGGCGAGTCTTTCAACTTCATCAAGGGATGTTATGCCCACTAAACTTGCTTCTCTTAACAGTGTCCTCTGTAGAGTTTCACGTGGTCGACCTCTTTTTCTTTGGCCTGTTGCGGTCCACTTGATAGCTTGTTTTGGTATTCTCTGATTGTTTCTTCTCATCACATGGCCTACGCATGTCCATCTTCTTTTTTTCTGATCACCCATGAGATAGGTTGTTTTGTCATTATGCCCAGAACTAAAAAAGAAAAAAAAGGTTATGTGGATGCAGAAATTCTATCACCAAAAATCAAGCCGTTATGTGTATCTGCAATGTTTAGCACAGAACAACAATCAAACACTGATATTTTCAAAGCCATACATTGCAGGTTCAGGTATTAAATACCTCCTAGGTTGAGAAACCTTGCCGAGTGCTATTTAAAGACCATGCAATCAGTGTGCTTTCCTTTCATGGCTAGATGGTCATTCGTCCTCCTGGATCAGTCCTCCGACGTTCTCTTGTGATTTTTATTTATCCGGCGTCTGCAGTTTTTGTAGGCTAATCTTGTCTACTTTAGTCGGACAGTTTTCTGTCCGCAAGTCTAGTTGTTTCCAACTACTGATTACCAGATGATAACGTGGCGGTGAACTGACACACGATGCTTTTGTTCTCTGTAGATAATGTAGTGGAGCAGTACACACGTGGCCCCATGCATTGTTTGTGTGTGAGAGAAAGAGAAAGACAGTGAAAGAAAAAGAGAGAGAAAGATATGAAATCAAGAAAACTATCCTGAAATCAGGAACTGTATGAATTAAGATACTTTTTTTTTTTTTTTTGTGATGATTTTGTCAGAACAATGAACTGGGAAATACAGAAATTTTACAGAATGGTCTTCCATAAATCTCAAAGGTTCTATTATCAAGCATAACTATGAAATGAATGCATGTGATGAAACAAGCACAAACATATCTAAACACAAATGAGTGTGGTGATGACTGTAAGGTGTATGATGCAGGCTTACAACAATGTAGACATGTCAATGAGAAAAAAAAATAAATGCAATTGTAGATGATCAACAAATAGATATTCTGATATGACATTTTTCTTCAAGGACCACAGAAGCATGAAATAAAAAAAACGAAAAATCATTTTTCCATTACGAAGTCTGATTTGTACAAAGATCTGGAATGAAATCCAAGCACATTTTTGTAAACTTGTAACACTCGGAGCAGCATCCAACAGCTTGGCTAACGCTCAGGGATCATATTTGTGATAACAGAGCATTCAAATACCAGTTGTTCACATAATCAGTGGGACCATGTATGTAATTACTGAGCATTCAAATACAAGTGGGTTCACATAATCAGTGGGAACATGTATGTAATTACTGAGCATTCAAATACCAGTGGGACCACATTTATGATAACAGACCATTCAAATACTGCAAGGATCACATTTGTGGTAACGGCATTCACATACTGCAAGGATCATATCTGTGATAGCACATCCAGATAATGCAGGTCTCATTCTCATGAAATATGCTGAGAAAATTAACTGAACTCAAATATCAAGGGAACTGATCAAAATCTGGACATGTCTGAATATACAAACACATCAAGCCTCTTTCTCTTGTTAAAACATCAAGCCTCCATCTCTTATAAACACTTCAAGCCTCTTTCTCTTGTTAAAACATCAAGCCTCCATCTCTTATAAACACATCAAGCCTCTTTCTCTTATAAACACATCAAGCCTCTTTCTCTTGTTAAAACATCAAGCCTCCATCTCTTATAAACACATCAAGCCTCTTTCTCTTGTTAAAACATCAAGCCTCCATCTCTTATAAACACTTCAAGCCTCTTTCTCTTATAAACACATCAAGCCTCTTTCTCTTACAAACATCAAGTTCATTTTTTGCACTTCCAGTTACAAGTTCTTTTGCTGTCTTCGTTGCTCCTGAAATGAAAATTCAGAAAAAAAAAAACATAAATAAAAGCCTGTCACTTTGACTAAATAATTCTAAAGCAGGAAAAAAAACCCACACACACAAACTGTGGGCACTTAACATCAAGTGAGTCACATAAAAGATCATACGAGAATTTAGTTCCATGAAGAAGTATGGTGCAGTTCTTGTAAAACTGCTTCCAGCAAAAGAAATTAAAAAAAAGAAAAAGACGAATGAAAAGTTAGCAACAAGAGATAAGAGTGAAATGGCTACAGAGAACAAAAACAACTCAATATTTCTGCAAGCATGCTTTTGTGCAGGACAATGGAGAAGACAAACGGCTAAATACATTAAAAAATATCTGAGATCCAGACTAAAAGAAACTCTAGTACATAGTCCTTGTTTTTGTTTTCTACCAGAACCTGTTTTACCCCAGTCATCTTTGTTTTTGTTTTCTACCAGAACCTGTTTTGCCCCAGTCATCCTTGTTTAGGCTCCGGCATAAGTCCCAGCTGGATTTTAAAAATGGAAAATAAATAAACGCTATACATGTTTTTTGGTAAAAAAAGTGAAATGAAACTCAGAAAAGTGGGTATTTTTATTATTACTGACAATCATATTTAGATTTTGAACATTATGCCGGTTAGATGACTGTCATTACATTTGATACATTCAGACAGGCTTCTGGAAAATTCCTGCATAACACCATTTAACTCTTTCCATGCGGCAGAAGAAACACGGACGTGTCATGCCGTGTGGGAGTAAAATGCGGGTCTTTGTCAGTAAGGGGGTCTAGTTGTAAAATGGAATGGAAAACAGTATTTCCATGCACTTCCGTATACGTAATATGTGTCAAAGTGTAGCTAAATGAATGAAAATTTCATAAATGCAGAGTTTTTTAGGAAAAAAGAAGTAATGTGATGTTTTTAGACACTGATTGTGGCCAGCTCACCATCGGCTAGGTCTAGATTCGCGCTTCTTACCCCTATTTACCATCTAAGATGTGTAGATCTACTTATCGATCTCGTATTGTGACTCCGTATGGCATTTTCGCTTACTGAATGTCTGAAATAACCTCCTAACTACTTCTCCAGTCGTCTAAATATGTCTAAATCTACTTAGAAAACATTCAAGAGCAGCGGGGTGGCCATAGGCTATGTCCATACCCCTATCTACATCGTCAAAGATTGAAAAATTTCCATGCTTCGCGTCCTTGTTCTCTCTCGGCATCGCTCGTAACTAGGCACGCATTCTCCATTTTGAAAGTGTCACCGGAATCGCGGACGAAATCTGTACAATATAACTGTTACACCGCTTGTTTTAATGGATCAATGATTGTCGAATTTTCGACCATACGCCAGATTGGGACCACCGGAAGTGTCGAAAATTCAACCATACGCACGGAAAGAGTTAACATGTTCAAAGAGATATTCTGAATGCAGTGTCATATTTGATCTTTTAGGTCTGTAACTGACTGTCGTCAACTGGCATACACCGTGTTCTTGAGATACCCCCAACAAAAAGAAGTCTGCGGCTGATAAACCCGGTGACCATGTCGGCCAATGAATATCCCCAAATCTGGAAATAAGACAATTGGGAAATACTTGTCGCAGCATGGCCATGGACTGACGGGCTGTGTGGGCAGTTGCTCCATCTTGTTGAAACCATATTAGTCTCTTATTTCTATTGGCCAAGTCTGGAATGAAGTATTCAGTTAGCATCTGCACATAAAGATCACTATTAACAGTAAGAGGATGCCAGGTGCCAAAGCGTTCCTAACAGCTGATCGCCGAGGGTTACTCAGCAATGTGTTGCGGACTTCTTGAATTTGTTCAAGTGTCTGTTGAGTTCTTGGATGACCAGCAGACTTTTATTAACTCATCCCGTGCCATCATCGCTATAGCGCTAACTTCTGGTTACTGAGTTGCATGCCATAGTCGTTATAGTGACAATTCATTTGTTTCAATAAAACAACCGGTGTAATATTTAGATTATACATATTTCATCCGCGTTTCCGGTGACACTTTTCAAAATGGTGAAAGAGTCCTTAGTTACGAGCAATGTCGAGTGAGAAAAAGAAAGAGAAACATCGAAAATTTTCAATTTTTGATATTGTAGATAGGAGTATGGACATGGCCTGTGACCACTCCACTGCTCTTGAATGTATCCCAAGTAGATCTAGACATATGTAGATGACTGGAGAAGTAGTTAGTAGGTTATTTCAGGCATTAATTTAGCAAGAATGCAACATAGAATCACAATACGAGATCGACAAGTAGATCTAGACATCTCAGATGGTAAGTGGTGTAGATCTAGACCTAGCCGATGGTGAACTGGGCACAGTCATTATCTAACAACATCACATTACTTCTTTTTTCCTAAAAAACTCTGCAGTTATGAAATTTTCATACATTTAGTTATACTTTGAAACATAATAAGTACACGGAAGTACATGGAAATATTGTTTTCCATTCCATTTTACAACTATACCCCCTAACATATCAAGACCCGCCCTTTTATTCTGGCACCAACTGAACGACAGCGTTTCTTCCTGTGGCACGGGAAGAGTTAAGGCAATCAGCAGTTTCCTTAAATTTTTTGACCAACCTCAAAATTGTTTTGTCCTCTGATCGGGAAAATTATCACGGGGATGCAACTCAAAATGGCGACGAAACTTTCATTGTACAGTAATAGACAATTCTCCACTTTTAAAATAAGTTTCAACGGTGAATGCGTGTTGTTGTGTTTGACAAGAAGCCATTGTTAAAAATGACCGTTTGTCTGCTTCATCTCTGACGTCATGTTTTTTTTCACATGTATTCAGTTTCAGCGCATTATGTTAGTTAAATCTAGCTAAGCTTTATGCCGGACCCTGTACTTATCTTGCACGAATTTAAAAGTGGAGAGAGAGGAGAGAGAGAGACAGAGATACACAAAATGTGAATCTTATATCCTTCCCGTGCCGTTAAACGTCACATAGGGCTCGCAAAGTAGTTCGCCAATTTTTCCTGTCTTCGGCGAGTCTTTCAACCTCATCAAAGGATTTTATGCCTGTTAATTTGGCCTCTCTTAATAATGTCCTCTTCAGAGTTTCACGCGGTCTGCCTCTTTTTCTTCGGCCTGTTGTGTTCCACTTGATAGCTTGTTTTGGGATTCTCTGATCATTTCTTCTCATCAAGTGACCAACATATGTCCATCTCCTTTTCCTGATCACCCATGAAACTGGTTGTTGTTCAGTCATCTGTCTTATCTCTGCATTGTTCTTGAATTCATTCCACTTGATGCCCAGTATTTTCCTTAGGCATTTGTTTTCAAAAGAGTCTAATTTCTTGTCTATTTCTTTAGTTGTTTTCCAGCTTTCGCATGCATAAATGAGGGTGGATATTACATTTGAATTGAATAGTCTTAACTTGGTTTTTGTGCTTATAACTTTTGAATTCCATATGTTCTCAAGATTCTTGAAGATTGATGCTGCTTTTGCAATTCTGATCCTAACTTCCTTTCTAGTGTCACCATCCTGGTCTATGTAGCTGCCAAGGTATGCAAATTGATTGATTTCTTCAATATCTGTCCCTTCTATGTGTATTTTTCCAATTTGATTGATGGGAATTTTCATTATTTTTGTTTTGTCCTTGTTAATTTCAAGTCCTATTTTGCTAGCCAGTGAAGACAGGCTTTCTGTTTTTTCTTGCATGGAATTCACATTATTACTGATAAGAGTTATGTCATCAGCAAAATCAAGATCTTCTAGTTGGGTCCCATGTACCCAGTCAATACCTGTGTTACCTGAGCAGCATTTTTTCATTATGAAGTCTATATAAAATGTGAATACTTAACATAAAATAATCAATATTTGTAAAAATTCAGAAGATGAATTATTATGCTCCCCTAGTTTCTGGTGAATCACAAACCTTCAAAATCACTGGCAGAATCTTCAGCGCTCTGTTGTACTGTGGAACGAGAGGTTCTAAATGCTGTTGATTCACTGAAATTCTTTTCAGTTTAGTCCACCTCCCAGACTCTCTAAGCATCTTTTTGAAGTGAAACATCTGTACAGAGAAAAGAGAAAATAAGAAGTACTTCACCACAGCACCACAAACATGCCCCCCCTCATCCCCCCTTGTAATATGATGGCAAAGAATCTACAGTCAGGCTGAGAGAAGACCATAAGGAGCAAATAAAAGCAATTTGTTTTTTATCTGACACATGTACCAGATACAGAGGACTAGCTACTAGGCAGAATATAAAATAGACTATTACCAAAAACTCCAAAAATGTGGGACAAATAGACAAGAGTATTTCTTGACATCCTAGTACAAAATGGTATAAATCATAACATGAATGATCTGATATAAAGGAATGAATCATCACATGAAAGATTTGATACAAAGGTATAAATCATCACATGAGTGCTGATATAAAGGTATACATCATCACACGAATGATTTGATATAAAGGTATAAATTGCCACATGAATGATTTGATATAAAGGTATAAGTCATCACACGAATGATCTGAACAAATACAAAGGTATTTGTTTGTTTGTGCAATCTCCCTGTAACTGCAAGCTGGTGTTCTTTGCAGCCGATGCCGTAGAGGTGTTGATGTACAGCATCGTATCGGCGTGAGAGCAGGTTATGGCAGCTATGTTTTCAGTCCTGGAGTACAGCTAAAAAGCAGGGGGTGTGCAACGCTTCTTTAGCAGTCTCCACCACCATGGGGACTATGGCAATCCCTGCCCCATTTGCCAAACTAGGTCTGTTACTGGGGGTACCATGGAGAGGTGGGACAGGGTCTTGGTCAGCTATGGTTCGCTAACCCTGACACTAGCATATCAGCTATGGGTCGCTAACCCTGATACTAGCATATCAGCTATGGGTCGCTAACCCTGATGCTAGCATATCAGCTATGGGTCGCTAACCCTGATGCTAGCATATCAGCTATGGGTCGCTGATTACTTCATCGGACATGCATCTTCACCCCCGATACAAAGGTATAAATCATCGCTGAATGATCTCATATAAAGGTATAAATCATTAAATGAATTATCTGATGTAAGGGTATAGATAATCACATGAATGATCTGCTATAAAGGTATAGATAATCACATGAATGATCTGATATAAAGGTATAGATAATCACATGAATGATCTGATATAAAGGTATAGATAATCACATGAATGATTATAAAGGTATAGATAATCACATGAATGATCTGATATAAAGGTATAGATAATCACATGAATGATCTAATCTCTTTCTCTCAATGTCTCTGCTGACAGGCGTAGGATATCATGTCCTTCCATAACCCTCCCTCCCTTGTGCATCTCAACAGGTTTGTCACTGAGCATTTCCCGTGCCAGGAAGCCAAACCATCAAACATCTTCTCTCTCTGTCTTCCTCTGTCTCTTCAACCTTCAGTCTTCCTTGCTGCCAGTTAGGTGCTCTAGCCTGCCTCTCCTTCAAACACGCCCCATGAATTCTGACAAAGATGGCCATCACTAAATGATTGCTTTATGTCACAGCTTGCTGCTAGGCACTGATAACAGAACCTTTCAGCTCCACACATCCAACTTTGGCATCGTTAACTCATTACTACTCTCGAAAATGCAAACAACAGCATGACAACATACTAGCCCAATCTTTAGTCATAGATCTGGAAATGAAATGAAGAAACTTAAAACATAATAATTTAGATTTTGTATTTGAAATAAATTAACAAAAACAACTTTTTCTCACTCTATTCCAACATGTCACATGACCTACCTCCTTTCCCTCGAGTAGAGTAATTGCAGTTCCTGGTTTATTAGCCCTGGCAGTCCTGCCCACTCTATGAATATATGTCTCGATATACGTCGGAGCATCATAAGATATAACATAGTGCACATTTTCAATGTCCATACCCCTGGTCATCATATCCGAGCAGATCAAACTATGAGATAAAGAAACAGGTTTTCAAAAGTCTGTATCATTCATTCATTCATTTGCATGTCCCTTGTGGAATTTTGCCTCCCTAACAGCACTCCTGTAGGCCTTCCAGTTGTGAGCAAGATGGCCTGCTGCTGATGCATCCATTTGCAGATTATCAATCATGTCTTGCACCCATCTTCGCCTTGGTTTTCCTCTCTTTCTTTTTCCCATTATGTACCCTTCCACTTTCACTCGTCTAGCAACCAAATGGTCGAGGGTTCGAATCCCCAGCTGAGCGGGATTTTTTTTCCGACCAATACGGCCCTGAGGTCGACCCAGCCTCGTAAAATGGGTACCAGAGAAAATCTGGGAAGTAAAGGCAGCGAGGAAAGGAACTGGTCACCCTACCTCACACGCTGATGACCCAGCATAATGAGGTCTCTAACGCTTCACCCCCTACGGCATTTGAAATGCTATGGGACTATCTTTACTTTACTTACCCTTCCAACACATTCTTCTCTAGATTATCATGGTGTTTAATGTGTCCAAAATATTTAAGTTTTCTCTCTTTAATCCTTTTTATTAACCAGCCTTCTTCAATATTAAGTTCTTGTAGTATGGATATATTTGTTCTTTTTTGTGTCCACGATATTTGAAGAACTCTTCTGTAGCATTTACATTCAAAGGAATTTATGAGTTTCTCAGCTGTTTTGTTAAGTGTCCAGGTCTCACAGGCATATGTTGCGATGGGAAAGATGCATGCCCTTAAAAATCTTATTTTTGTGGTTCTGTCTGCTCCTCTCCACAGATTCTTTAGTTGTTTTACTTTCTGAAGAGCGATAGATGTCCTCCTTTTAACTTCCCTCATTGTATCTCCATTATTAGTTAGTAGTGATCCTAGATATTCAAAACTCTCCACTTCTTCCAGTTTTTCCTCATTGATACATATTTAATCTGCCTTGTTTGTTTTGTCAGTTGTCATCAATTTAGTTTTCTTCGCATTAAGATAGAGGTTTTGCTCTTCACTGTTCTTACAGACTGACATAATTAGTTTTTCCATTCCTTTTTGTGTTGTAGACAGTAATACTGTGTCATCAGTATATCTAATCTCTGGTATTTCATAACCTCCAATTGTTATGTCATTGTAATAATCTTTGTCTACATTTTCTCTAACATTCCTCATTATATTTTCAGTATACAAGTTAAATAAGTAAGGTGACAATATGCATCCCTGATGGACCCCTTGTTTTATGTCAAACCAAGTTGTTGTTTCACCATTTATTCTTACTGCTGCTTGTTGGTCTAGATACAGCAGTAATGTTAATTGTATCAAATGTGTTGGAAATCCCATTTTTTCCATTATTTCCCAAAGTTTCTGGTGTTGTACACAATCAAATGCCTTTGAATAGTCTATAAAGGCTAAATACAGATTCACATTAAACTCTCTGCATTTCTCTATTATTAATCTTATATGATCTCCAGTAGGGAGTCTACGGATCTATGTTAACTGGGAACCACTCTCTCTCTCTCTCTCTCTGAACCTTAAGTGCCCAGGGCACATGGGACTTCCGCAAGGGTTTTCCACAAATGCCTGTTCTGGGAACCACTGCTCTATACCAAATGGGCCGCAACAAGGGAAGATAATCATAGAAATGTGTATGAAACTTGGTACAAGACTCAGACTGTCACAAAGGCCACAAACTTTCCTGGAAACCAAGGGAACTGAGGAAATAACATGTACATCTACCTGTATAGAATGCTAAAAACATTACCAAAATATCTGTAACAAACTTACAGGTGAAGATCTCCTCTTGTAAATTTGCGAATTATTCGTTCTCTCTTCAAAGTGTGAACAGCAGATGAGATCTCTGCCACCTTAAGACCTTCCATTTGTTTAGCAAGCAGATACAGTCTAAACATGAGAAAACAAGTACAGTTGTACAATCTAAACATGAGAAAACAAGTACAGTTGTACAATCTAAACATGAGAAAATAGCTACAGTTGTACAATCTAAACATGAGAAAACAAGTACAGTTGTACAATCTAAACATGAGAAAACAGATACAGTTGTACAATCTAAACATGAGAAAACAGATACAGTTGTACAATCTAAACATGAGAAAACAGGTACAGTTGTACAATCTAAACATGAGAAAACAGATACAGTTGTACAATCTAAACATGAGAAAATAGCTACAGTTGTACAATCTAAACATGAGAAAACAAGTACAGTTGTACAATCTAAACATGAGAAAACAAGTACAGTTGTACAATCTAAACATGAGAAAACAAGTACAGTTGTACAATCTAAACATGAGAAAATAGCTACAGTTGTACAATCTAGACATGAGAAAATAGCTACAGTTGTACAATCTAAACATGAGAAAACAAGTACAGTTGTACAATCTAAACATGAGAAAACAAGTACAGTTGTACAACCTAAACATGAGAAAGCAGACAGAACTTGAACAGAAGAAAGCTGGCAGAATCTAACACAAGAAAGCTGGTATAAAATCTAAACCTGAGAAAGATTTTCATAAAAAAAGGTTAACAAAAGAAAATAAATATTTATAAACATGAAATGTGATGAGCTATACATTCGTAAATAATGTTTCATTTACATATTGAATAAATTATACAGGCAAGATGCAAAGTTAAGTAGAAGAATGAAACAACTACATTAAATAAGAGCTTGCAAAAAAACAAAAAAAGATCAAGCACAGCTAGAACTTGACAGATAATTAACCATCTTCATTCTTCAGTGAAATGTTTCAAATATCAGCTTCAGTTTAGTAGCAAGTCTGATAGATCATTTCATGACTAAACACTATATCTAGTATATACAAATATTAAACACTACATCTAGGATGTATAAATGTTAAACATTATATCTAGAATATACAAATGTTAAACACTATATCTAAAATGTATAAATGTTAAACATTATATCTAGAATGTACAAATGTTAAATTCTATATTTTGAACATACAAAAAGCTGTTCTTGAAGTGAAGGCAATGGTGTCTCAGTCCTTGAAATCACACTTATTTCAAATAATTTTACGCACAAGAAATGAAGAAACCAGACATGAAGAAACAATCATCCAAGCTAACTAACCTGTGTGTTGACTCAACTGAGTTTGTGAAACACAGAACTTGCTTAAACTTTTGATTCAGGACAAAATGGAAGAGGATAAGTGGCTTCTCTGCCTTCTTGCAATCCATAAACATTTCCTGATGTGTAGAAAACAAAAAAACATACCTGAATAAAAAAAATGAAACAAATATTTTCCAAAATCTCAATTAACAGAGTTGTGTGCCGCACATCAGAGAAGACTACAGATAATTACATCATTTAATGCAGGTCTATGACTTGTTCCTTCTAATATATAAGACTGAAAAAAATACAACACGACAAGGTTGAAAAACAAAAAAATAAACACAATTCCTTGAAATCTACACTCTGTTTATAGCTGATTACATTCTCATTTACACTAACTCAACTGACAGCAGTTATCTATATTCTTATTTATTGTTGGTGTTGTATTTTCATCTCCTTGGTTGAGTAACAATCTATATTCTTATTTATTGTTGGTGTTGTATTTTCATCTCCTTGGTTGAGTAACAATCTATATTCTTATTTATTGTTGGTGTTGTATTTTCATCTCCTTGGTTGAGTAACAATCTATATTCTTATTTATTGTTGGTGTTGTATTTTCATCTCCTTGGTTGAGTAACAATCTATATTCTTATTTATTGTTGGTGTTGTATTTTCATCTCCTTGGTTGAGTAACAATCTATATTCTTATTTATTGTTGGTGTTGTATTTTCATCTCCTTGGTTGAGTAACAATCTATATTCTTATTTATTGTTGGTGTTGTATTTTCATCTCCCTGCTAGAGCAGCAAATCTACATTCTTATTTATTGTTGGTGTTGTATTTTCATCTCCTTGGTTGAGTAACAATCTATATTCTTATTTATTGTTGGTGTTGTATTTTCATCTCCCTGCTAGATTAACAATCTATATTCTTATTTATTGTTGGTGTTGTATTTTCATCTCCCTGCTAGATTAACAATCTATATTATTATTTATTGTTGGTGTTGTATTTTCATCTGCCTGGAACCATGAGTAGGTCATTCTCTGCAGCTGATGTGGTGAAGGTGTCAAAGCTCAGCACCGTCTTGAATGAGGAATGGGTTGCAGCAGACCACAGGACATGTATAACAGAGGAAGTTTACTAGTACATATATAACAACAGAATAAGTTTACTAGTACATATATAACAACAGAGAGAGTTTACTAGTACATATATAACAACAGAGAGAGTTTACTAATACGTGTATAACAACAGAGCAAGTTAACTAATACATATACAACAACAGAACAAGTTTACTAGTACATATACAAAAACAGAGCAAGTTTACTAGTACATGTATAACAACAGAGCAAGTTTACTAGTACATGTATAACAACAGAGCAAGTTTACTAGTACATGTATAACAACAGAGCAAATTATAAGATATCAATGGCCAGTACATGAGATTGCTTATATGTCTGATGACCAGAAGATCCTGGGTTCAATTCTTCACCAGACTGATATTTTTTTTTGTTTTTGTGAACTGACGGCCACACTTCATCCCAGCCTCCAACTACCAAGGACAAGTGCTGACCTACCTACCACACACTGCTGCAGCTTAGCAATGTGAAGGCATTAACACTTCACGCCCCTACGACATGCAAATGCCATGTGATATAATTGGTTAATGACACGTACCTTCAAGAGAGCTGGTGTTGAAAACTTATCCACTGCCTCTGTCCCTGCTGGTGAAATCAATACAAACAAAATTTTGATGGACAAGGCAAAATTATTGAGTTCATTTTAAATGAACATTTTACATGATTTTACAGTTAAGATATTCAAAAAATGTACAAGATTCTACAGTTAAGATATTTTTAAAATGTACAAGATTCTACATTTAAGATATTCAAAAAATGTACAAGATTCTACAGTTAAGATATTCAAAACTGTACACGTTTCAACAGTTATTTAGCATAATCAACAGCTGATGGATGCTTCTATACAACAGATTAGTGTGCAGCATAATATATACATAATATTTAACAACTCTCATCTTCAACTGCAGTGCTGTATGTTCTGAACTAAGAACCTTTTTTTATTGTTTTAGTGAAAGTGCACCCAGCCATTCCTATCCTTCTATTAATTACATTCATCCTGAATATGTGACTTCTGTCACTTGTTCTAGAGTTTCTTCGTTTATGTTTATGTTTACAGATAGTTCTGTTATTCCCTGCACATACCCTGTCAAAATTATGCATGACTTTCTCGTCTCTTTCCCTGAACAAATACCTTTTTATATGATACAGAACACATTGGTCAGCCAGGAACATCTCAGAGCAGCATCACAGGAACAATATGTTTTCTTCTGAGGCATTAAATATGAGCGAGAATAGAAAAAGGTAATGGCAATTTGAAAATTACGTGGTAACCACAGTGGACAGAAGCTGAAACAGTACAACATGTTTGCAATGGCTGATGGGTAGTTTTAGCACTCACAGTGCAGCACTCTACCCTTACTAAAGCCAATGTCAAACACGGACGTTCTGCTGTGGGATTGCATCACTGCTGACAATGCACCTTAGTGAGACATTTATGCACAGAGTGTGAAACCTGCTGGGATTCACTGCAGGATGTTGGCTCATTATGGAGGAGAGAAAACAGTACGAGAGAGGAACTGAAACCTGCAATTTGCAGCAAAAGAGTATCGCTGTCAAGAACAGTCTTGCTGCATCATGACAGTGCATGTCCCCACACAGCAGCAGAAGCATGAACATCTTCCTCACCCCCCCCCCCCACACTCCTGATCTGATGTCAACTTCAGTTCACTTAAAGAGGCTCCACATGGTCACAAGTTCATCTCTGATGATGAGGTTAAGGAAGTGGTGCAGACCTGGATTTGGAAGCAGCCCAAAAAAGTTTATTCTCTGAAGGAATGAAGAAGCTAGTGGAATGATACAAGAAGTGCACTGACCTGTGGGGAGGGCTATGTGGAGATTTGTTTGTTTGTTCATTAACTGGGCATGGCACGTTTTTGGTTCCCCCTCATATTAATCTAATTATGCACCCACATCATCATCTACAGGGACCAGTCTTATTCGAGTCTCATCTATCACTCACAGAGAAGAACTAAACCAGTCGCTCTTATCTCAGTCTCATCTATCACTCACAGAGAAGAACTAAACCAGTCGATCTTATCTCAGTTTCATCTATCACTCACAGAGAAGAACTAAACCAGTCACTCTTATCTCAGTCTCATCTATCACTCACAGAGAAGAACTAAACCAGTCACTCTTATCTCAGTCTCATCTATCACTCACTAAGAAGAACTAAACCAGTCACTTTTATCTCAGTCTCATCTATCAGAGAAGAACTAAAGCAGTCACTCTTATCTCAGTCTCATCTATCACTTATAGAGAAGAACTAAAGCAGTCACTCTTATCTCAGTCTCATCTATCACTCACAGAGAAGAACTAAACCAGTCACTCTTATCTCAGTCTCATCTATCACTCACAGAGAAGAACTAAACCAGTCACTCTTATCTCAGTCTCATCTATCACTCACAGAGAAGAACTAAACCAGTCACTCACTTGGAAAAACAAACTTCCTGAGGAGATGGAACAAGATGATGATGGTGATGTATCACCTCTGAGCGAGCTAATAACTTTTTTTATTGATGCTTCTTAAGCACAATGTGGTAATCTTAGCAAAGCCTTAGAAATTATATGCCCAAATATAAACCTGAACAACTTTCACAATGCAGAAACCTCTTCATTTCTTTTATCAAATCCAGTGAAGCTTGAATAAAACTTTTAACCAACAAAGCATCCTCACCTTGTGTTTCAGCATGTGTACTTTGTTCTAACTTCACTTCAGAAGAGCTCTTTGCACCAGGAGCAACAGTTGTGAACAACAATGGCAGAAACAGGTTCATCTGCTCCAGTTTTTCTGGGTTTTGGGACAGCGTTGCAGAGAAGAGAAGCTTCTGGAGCTTTCGAATTAAAAACACATTTTCTTAAACTTAAAACATGAAACACGGAAACACAACTCAATAGGGTAAAAGATAACATGCTCGTTTCCATGCCATTAAGGCATATTGGGGAGTACGGCGTTAGGCTGGTATTTTCCAAGGCCTTCGGCACATGAAAGTCTGATGTGGTCAGTATCACGCCTGGCCGCTTTACCTTCCCAGATTTCTCTGGCACCCATTTTTAGAGTCTGGGTGAACATCGGAGCATTTCTGGTGTGTACCAGAAAAAATCCCACTGCTGGGGCTGAACCTGACACCACCGGATTAGTAAACCGAGCGCCTAACCACTCAGTAACCAGATGGTCAATATGTAAGGAAAAAGATTTGTTTATTAAACCTTCAAAGGATTTTGTTCTGGGTAATTGAGGTAAGATAAGTAAATGAAGTGAGGTTAGACAAATTAAGAGAAGAGGGGTAAGATAAGTGAAGAGAGGTAAGGCAAGTAAATGAAGTGAGATAAGTAAGAGAAGAGAGGTATAGTAAGTAAATAAAGTGAGATAGTGCAAACACATGAAGTGAGGTAAGTAAGAGAAGAGAGGTAAAGTAAGTAAATGAAGTGAGATAGTGTAAACACATGAAGTGATGTAAGTAAAACAAGTGAAGTAAGGCAAAACAAGTCAAGTGAGGTAAGGCAAGTACACAAAATGAGATAAGCCAACTACCACATGTGATACAAGTCAAGCAGCCAAGCAGGGCAATGAAGTGAAGTGAAGTGAAGTAATTAAACCAGATATGGCAGGTAACAGGGAGCGAAGTGAAGTAAACCAGACATGGCAGGTAACAGAGAGTGAAGTGAAGTAAACCAGACATGACAGGTAACAGAGAGTGAAGTGAAGTAACCAGACATGACAGGTAACAGAGATACAGCAAGATGAAGTCTTGACCATCATGGTGACCTCCAGTCTAAAAAAAGTCATGGCAGACTACAGGTCATTTCAATTCTTGTCCTAACAATGGTCATTTAAGCAGCACTTTAAAAGTATAAAAATAAAATAACTGCAGTCAAATGGTTTGTTCTGTAGTCAAGAGTTTATAAATCTGAAGTGCTGTAAACATTAAAATTAGACATCATCTCATTTCACTAACAGCCATGTTGTTTAATTTAAAAAAATATCCAAGTATCTTATGTTGTTTGTTATGATCAGAGCTCAACAACGAAGCTAAATATAACGAAGTTTACTTCTGTTGTGAAAGAAAAAAATAACATACTCACGTGCATCACCATCTTGCGTGTGCTGAATGTGAAAGATTTTTAAAAACTTTGTAATTGAGGCAGCAAAAAGCACAGAAAACAAAGATGGGGACAATAAATACAAAAAACTGTGATAGAAATGGACTCAAACTGACAAAAATAAATGATGAGAAGTAACTAAAACGAACATCACTAGTAAAGCTCAGATCAATAAACAGCCACTAGTAAATAGCACTAAGATGGACACCACAGGGGAACAGAAGTAAGGGTAGACAAAAAGAGACATGGAGAAGAACAGAAAGGATGTTGAGCAATAGAGGGCTCACCTGGACAAGAGCAGAAAAAAAGGCAAAGGACAGGCACTTGTGGAAAACCCTTGCGGAAGTCCCATGTGCCCTGGGCACTTAAGGTTCAGAGAGAGAGAGAGAGAGAGAGAGAGAGAGAGAGTAATGCTCAGATCAATAAACAGTACAAAACTTTAGTTAGCAAAAAGCGCAAACAGGCACAAAAAACATTTTCTTTTAAATCTGATTTATTTTTCAAACCAAATAAAACCTGGCAAAAGAATCCAAAAATTTAAAAAAAAAAAAAAGATTATTTTTCCAAATTCCATAATTAACACTCATCCTGTTTGCTTCAGATTTTAAATTTTAAGAGCCTTCTCACTTTCAAATCGTGTTTATGAAATTAGTGAACAAAAGACCTAAAAATAAACATCATATATTTAGGAATAAATAACTAGGCTCAATGACTGAAGAAAAAAAAAATGACCAAAAAATTCTAACTAGCAATTTGTGTTTTCTCCTCCAAGAAATGAATCCTACCTGGCAACTGTCAAAGGGCCTGGATAATCTCGGTAATATGGAGAATATGCCCCAGGTTTTGGCGTGTAGGCTGCAGATTCAACCTGGGCAAGCCAATCATCATAAACATCCTCCATCTGACGGTCTGCTTCGTCTATGACCTACAGATAGGTGGTGGGACCACAGAGAAATTATTATGGCTGTCATGATGATGATGGCTGTCATGATGATGATTTTTATGAACGAAGGAACTACGAGCTAATTCTTCTGATAACATGATTAATTTATCAAAAGCCTCACAATTTTTCTTTCATTCATTAGTCCTTTCCAACATTCCCATATCTCATCACAGTTTTCCCTTCCTTCTTTTGTCCTTCCCAACATTCCCATATCTCCTCACAGTTTTCCCTTCCTTCTTTTGTCCTTCCCAACATTCCCATATCTCCTCACAGTTTTCCCTTCCTTATTTTGTCCTTCCCAACATTCCCATATCTCCTCACAGTTTTCCCTTCCTTCTTTTGCCCTTCCCAACATTCCCATATCTCCTCACAGTTTTCCCTTCCTTCTTTTGTCCTTCCCAACATTCCCATATCTCCTCACAGTTTTCCCTTCCTTCTTTTGCCCTTCCCAACATTCACATATCTCCTCACAGTTTTCGCTTCCTTCTTTTGCTCTTCCCAACATTCACATATCTCATCACAGTTTTCCTTTCCCAACATTCCCATATCTCCTCACAGTTTTCCCTTCCTTCTTTTGCTCTTCCCAACATTCCCATATCTCCTCACAGTTTTCCCTTCCTTCTTTTGCTCTTCCCAACATTCCCATATCTCCTCACAGTTTTCCTTTCCCAACATTTCCATATCTCCTCACAGTTTTCCCTTCCTTCTTTTGCTCTTCCCAACATTCCCATATCTCCTCACAGTTTTCCTTTCCCAACATTTCCATATCTCCTCACAGTTTTCCCTTCCTTCTTTTGCTCTTCCCAACATTCCCATATCTCCTCACAGTTTTCCCTTCCCAACATTCCCATATCTCCTCAAGTTTTCTCTTCCTTCTTTTGCCCTTCCCAACATTCCCATATCTCCTCACAGTTTTCTCTTCCTTCTTTTGCTCTTCCCAACATTCCCATATCTCCTCACAGTTTTCCCTTCCTTCTTTTGCTCTTCCCAACATTCCCATATCTCCTCACAGTTTCCCTTCCCAACATTCCCATATCTCCTCACAGTTTTCCCTTCCTTCTTTTGTCCTTCTCATATCTCTTCACAGCTTTCCCTTCCTTCTTTTGCTCTTCCCAACATTCCCATATCTCCTCACAGTTTTCCCTTCCTTCTTTTGCCCTTCCCAACATTCCCATATCTCCTCAAGTTTTCCCTTCCTTCGTTTGCTCTTCCCAACATTCCCATATCTCCTCACAGTTTTCCCTTTCTTCTTTTGCTCTTCCCAACATTCCCATATCTCCTCACAGTTTTCCCTTCCTTCTTTTGTCCTTCCCAACATTCCCATATCTCCTCACAGTTTTCCCTTCCTTCTTTTGCCCTTCCCAACATTCCCATATCTCCTCACAGTTTTCCCTTCCCAACATTCCCATATCTCCTCACTGTTTTCTCTTCCTTCTTTTGTCCTTCTAATATCTCCTCATAGTTTTCCCTTCCTTATTTTGCCCTTCCCAACATTCCCACTCCTCCTCATAGTTTTCCCTTCCTTCTTTTGCCCTTCCCAACATTCCCATATCTCCTCACAGTTTTCCCTTCCTTCTTTTGCCATTCCCAACATTCCCATATCTCCTCACAGTTTTCCCTTCCTTCTTTTGCCCTTCACAACATTCCCATATCTCCTCACAGTTTTCCCTTCCTTCTTTTGCCCTTCCCAACATTCCCATATCTCCTCACAGTTTTCCCCTCCTTCTTTTGCTCTTCCCAACATTCCCATATCTCCTCACAGTTTTCCCTTCCCAACATTCCCATATCTCCTCACAGTTTTCCCTTCCTTCTTTTGTCCTTCTCATATCTCTTCACAGCTTTCCCTTCCTTCTTTTGCTCTTCCCAACATTCCCATATCTCCTCACAGTTTTCCCTTCCTTCTTTTGCCCTTCCCAACATTCCCATATCCTCACAGTTTTCCCTTCCTTCGTTTGCTCTTCCCAACATTCCCATATCTCCTCACAGTTTTCCCTTTCTTCTTTTGCTCTTCCCAACATTCCCA
Organism: Achatina immaculata; assembly: GCA_009760885.1. Taxonomy (NCBI): domain Eukaryota; kingdom Metazoa; phylum Mollusca; class Gastropoda; order Stylommatophora; family Achatinidae; genus Lissachatina; species Lissachatina immaculata. The sequence continues at coordinate 64,318,705 of CM019713.1, read as the reverse complement.
TATCTCCTCACAGTTTTCCCTTCCTTCTTTTGCCCTTCCCAACATTCCCATATCTCCTCACAGTTTTCCCTTCCTTCTTTTGCCCTTCCCAACATTCCCATATCTCCTCACAGTTTTCCCTTCCCAACATTCCCATATCTCCTCACTGTTTTCTCTTCCTTCTTTTGTCCTTCTAATATCTCCTCATAGTTTTCCCTTCCTTATTTTGCCCTTCCCAACATTCCCACTCCTCCTCATAGTTTTCCCTTTCTTCTTTTGCCCTTCCCAACATTCCCATATCTCCTCACAGTTTTCCCTTCCTTCTTTTGCCATTCCCAACATTCCCATATCTCCTCACAGTTTTCCCTTCCTTCTTTTGCCCTTCACAACATTCCCATATCTCCTCACAGTTTTCCCTTCCTTCTTTTGCCCTTCCCAACATTCCCATATCTCCTCACAGTTTTCCCCTCCTTCTTTTGCTCTTCCCAACATTCCTATCTCTAGTGCAGGTCATAACCTTCAGCCTCCTTGATGCTCTATCTCAACACATGTCTCTTCACTTCTGCTGTTTTCAGGTGCCATGATATATTTCATTATGATATCCTTTACCCAGAAGTCTTCCATCTGACCTCTGGCATCTGGTCTCCCACACTTGTCATGGCAGCCACTCTTTGCCTTTTCTGAACAATGCTGTAGCTAATCCTTGTTTGTTCTGCATGTTACATAAGCCACCCTTTCTCTATATTATATAACATGGTGATCATGAAGTTAGAGTGGACCAAATTTGTGCTTGAAAATCTCTGGAACCTCCTACATGGTGTTTTCTTTTGTTAGGCAGCACAAAATAAAACAAAAAAAACATATGCCTGTCTAAGACGCAGTAAAGTAACTAAAAATGTAGTTTAATGCTTACTAAAAATCTCAGATGTGTGAGGTCAAATCCTTCTGTTCGGTGGATATGGTCAAGTAGTCTCCCCCTAGTGGCTACAACAATGTCAGCCAAACTGGCCCACTTCTCACGGCTGTCCGCGTGAGGCCTAATTACAAAACAAAAAACATCAAAATCTGGCATCAAATGACATCATGTTTTTCACAAACACAGAAATATACCAGACTAGGTAATTTAACTGAATCTTGCCTAAAGTTCTTGAACAAAGATCATATTTCTAGGCACAGAAATGAATATGTAACTCTTACAAGACAGTAGTTACCTCTCTCGTACCAAGCTGATTTGTTCTGTATGGAATTCTTTCTTCCCAGCTAGCAACACAACCTGGAAACAAAGAATGGAAACTTATGAGGGAACATCTAGCAAGAATGGAACTGCTGTGTCACAACCACACATCTCATCAATATGAAAATTATAGAGATGAGAGATGACAACTGCGGTAAAACTGGTTCTAGTTTTAAAGGTAGATGGAGGTGTATGGTTCAGTTTTACAAAATGAAAAAGGAAATGAAGAAATCAAGCAGAAACACAAATGGCAGAATAAGGATGTAAGATGATAACGTATAAATGAAGAACATACAACATTGAATAATTTGGCTTGAGCCTTTTTTCAAGGATTAAAAATAACACAACACATATAAAAAAATATGAAAAACTTCGCTTTTTGGTCTCCTCCTGCTATGAAAGACAAGCATGAATGGGCCCGGGCAAACGAAATTGTAGGGTGGGAAAAAAGTGACTGGTTGAGGAATGACGTAGGATAACAACTTCAAAACTTCAGCCAATCAGAAACCTTAGGCAGCATGGATGGAGAACAATAGTGGTGGTGGTTGGGGGGGGGGTACAGAAAGAAACAAGAAAGCTATAAACACATGGAGGCTGTTACAGAAGGAGGAGATAATAAGGCTAAAACTGCAGCGGAATGAGCGGGGCTGAAGAAGGAAAGAAAGTACAGGCAGCAGAAAGTAGGTGGGAATTTAAAGAATTTCTTAAAAAGCTGAATTTCTTGTTAATTCCAGCTCTGGGTGGAGGCAGCCAGTCTAGAAAATAAGGCGCTGTTCTAGAGCCCTACGGGAACGTTCATCGGAAGAACAGGAGCCGACTGCAGTAACAGAAATGCCCTGTTTTCCTTGGTGGTTTCTTTGGCAGAAGCATTTTCCCACAGGGATGTCCATGCCCTCTGAGATATGTCATTAAGGTGTTGACAAAAATAATATCAATGTAAACCGGTCTCGCCTATATACTTCATATCACAATACCTGCACATAATGGCATAAGTGATTTGCGTGAAGTGCAGGTGAAGCCCTTCTGAACTGATAACGTGGACTTTTGGAAACGGGCAAGCACTGCATCTACGGCAACCACAATGCTTAGTACCATAAAAAGTCTTGTCCTCTGTCATTAGGCGACTTCTTGAGGTTCTTGTCCTGTCTGTAGCCCACCAATGGAGGTTCCCCAAAAAGTTCATGTCTATCAGTCTCGGTCCAGAGGAGATCCAATGATGAAACAAGATCTCCTTAACTGCCAAACTATGGAGGTGGTGCGTGAATACTGATATCACTCTGTCCGAGTTGGGGGCGGTTTAGGAGTGAGGGCTTCTTGTTGCGAGATATAACTTATGCAGTCTCAGGACGAAGTGAGATAATCACATTTTCAGAAGAAATTCGACATTTTGTGAGCTTGATCATGGAAATCAACAACCTCAGAACACAAATGTCACGACCTAAGAAGCCGAGAAATCTCAGTCTGCATGACTGAAGAAACTATGCCCGTTGCATGAACACTCACTGAAATGGGATAACTGGCTAAAACTTGGTCTTGCACAATCTGAAATTTTCTTATTCAGAACAGCATGTCCATTTTTTGTCAGACAAAAAAAACCTTCTTCCATTATGATTCGGGTACTTCAAAGTGTTCAATACCAATACTAAAACGCATAAAATGTACAACTGGAACTAGTTAGGCATGGCACATGATGGTGATGGAACTAGTTAACTATTTTTCTACAAAATAAAAAATATTTTCTTAAAATGATCCTATCTGATCAAAATTAATATTTCACTCCTCTCCCCCCACCCCTCCCCCAAAGCAAACAACATTTTGAAGATTCCCCTACCCCTTTCTTACATCTTACATCCTTCCTGTGCCGTTATATGTCACATAGGGCTCGCATAGTTGTTTGCCACATTTTCCTGTTCTTGGTTAGTCTTTCAATTTCATCAAGGGAAGTTATGTCCACTAAACTGGCTTCTCTTAACAATGTCCTCTTTAGAGTTTCATGTGGTTGACCTCTTTTTCTTCAGCCTGTTGTGCTCCACCTGATAGCTTGTTCTGGCATTCTCTGATTGTTTCTTCTCATCACATGACCGACATATGTCCATTTTCTTTTTCTGATCACCCATGAGACAGGTTGCTGTTTGCTCATCTGTCTTATCTCTACGTTGTTCTTCAATTCGTTCCACTTTATACCAAGTATTTTCCTTAGGCATTTGTTTTCAAAAGAGTCTAATTTCTTGTCTATTTCTTTAGTTGATTTCCAGCTTTCGCATGCATAAATGAGGCTGGATATCACATCTGAATTGAATAATCTTATCTTGGTTTTAGTGCTTTTGAATTCCATATGTTCTCAAGAGTTCTGAAGGACAATGCTGCTTTTGCAATTCTAATTCTAACTTCCCTCCTGGTGTCACCATCCTGGTCCATGTAGCTGCCGAGGTACGCAAATTAGTTTACTTCATCATCAACTGTTCCTTCTATGTATATTTTTCCTACCCCTTTACTCACAGCAAAACTGTAACAAGTCTATATCACTTCAACAATACCACAGTTTGTGAGCTAGTCTATAAATATTAAGCAAGGTATCCCATGCAGGTTAGTTATGAGTGCAGATATACCAGTATTTATAAAGCTCGCTGCATATTTTGCTTAATCACTTCTGTGGGGGAATATCCAGTAGCATGAAATCTTGAACCAAAACCCTACTGAGGGGAGAGAGCTATGAATCCGTAAAAAATCTGCAGTTTTTAGTTCGTTCCAAATTATTGCTGCCCAAACTAATGGTGTATCTTATTCGCTGGCGTGTCTTATAAGGCAGGCAATATAGTAGCTATGTTTGTCAGAGATGCAACACAACACAACACAACAAGTCTGGAATACAAATTCAACAGCAATTACAGAATTCAGTAAAATTAACTATGGAAAACAGCAAGAGAAGATAAAGGGAAAGAAATCTGAAAGATGAAACATGAGCTGACAAATCACCTTGAGTGGAGTCCCCTGAACATACTGTTTAAATACTTTGTACACCTGGATAGCAAGGTCCCGGACAGGCAGGACAACCAACGCTCGTACATGGGGTACAACCCTGTCCTGGAGTGCCTGTTGACAAATGTTTGTACAATACAAAGAAACTGTTCCCACTTCTGTGATATAGATTTACATTTCACCTAGTGCGAGCTCAATGTTATAAATGACAGAAGCAAGACAAATTCTTACATCTGTTTTAATTTAACCCTTTAACTGCGTAGTTACTTTCCTTGTCCTTACGCAACTGACTTACAATGAGACTGATTATGAAAAGGGTGTTATGTTCAATATTTTTTTGGAAATTAATAATATAGCAAAACAATGCAGCATTTTATGTAGCATTAAAGGAAACTGAAGCTAGAGGTTAACATGTCACTGGAAACAAAAACTATATGTGAGAGAAAATATTTTGGTTTAAATTTGTATGTGAACTAACAGAAACAAAAACTATATGTGGGAGGGGAATATTTCGCTTTAAGTTTGTATGTAAACTAACAGAAACAAAAACTATATGTGAGAGGGAATATTTGGCTTTAAGTTTGTATGTGAACTAACAGAAACAAAAACTATATGTGAGAGGAAATATTTTGCTTTAAGTTTGTATGTGAACTAACAGAAACAAAAACTATATGTGAGAGGAAATATTTTGCTTTAAGTCTGTATGTGAACTAACAGAAACAAAAACTATATGTGAGAGGGAATATCTGGCTTTAAGTTTGTATGTAAACTAACAGAAACAAAAACTATATGTGAGAGGGAATATTTGGCTTTAAGTTTGTATGTGAACTAACAGAAACAAAAATGATCATGATGGACAAAAAAAACTTTGATTTACATAAACCTGCCACCACATTCACAAATAAAATTACACCAAGTAGCAGATAATCCAGCTTGTGAATCACAACATAAAATTATGTTACATAAAGTCACTTTATGTCACCAGGTACAGACTACTGCGGCAGCACAATGATAATTATTAAACTGTCTCTTCAACTATAATTTTTTTTATTTTTATCAAGTTTCTCCAACTCCGTGATTCATTTGAATTTTCATTAAAAAAAAAAAACTCTTTAGCTTTAGGACAAGATTATCTGCATCGCTCAAAATAGTTGACAGGAAATTGTCACTTATAACAACTTCACAGAAATATGTCAGTTCATAAAAACTTCACAGAAATATGTCAGTTCATAAAAACTTCAGAAATATGTCAGTTCATAAAAACTTCACAGAAATATGTCAGTTCATAAAAACTTCATAGAAATATGTCAGTTCACAAAAACTTCACAGAAATATGTCAGTTCATAAAAACTTCACATAAATATGTCAGTTCATAAAAACTTCACAGAAATATATCAGTTCATTAAAAAAAAAAGACAGCTCCCGTAACCTTGGCAGACTAGAAAAAATAATGACACAACCATTCCAAAATGTCTCAACATCACACATATAAAGAACCACCTGGTTATGTTTGCTACCTCCACCCAGTCAAATTATATTTTTACCTGAATAATTGGGAGTGCAAAAGTTAACGTCTTCCCACTTCCTGTTGGAGCCGAGACACATACATCACGAGGACGAAATCCTGCATCGCCAGCATATATTCCGTACTTGCACTGCGCCAACAACTCTGGTATCACAACCCACTGAACTGTCACAGTGGATACAGAGATAAAGCACCACTTTTCACATCATTTACAATGTTTTATAGGTCATTCATAAACACAAACTATGTCAGCTAATGTTTCTTATATGAATGACTACGCTGTTTAAACTTGATGTGTTTCACTGATGCACATATGTCATTTAGGTTTGCACTGAACATATTTATATGTTGTTTAGGTTCATTAATATTTCTTGGACATATGTATGTTGTAGAATTTTTATATATAACTTCAAGTGAGAAGCCATCAGTAATCTATTTTTCATATCACAAAAATTTGAAATCATCTCTCTTTTTAAAAATAAAAGTATTTTTAATTGAAAGATAACAAAAATGATATTTTAATCTTATCTTATCTTATCTTATATCCTTCCCGTGCCGTTAAACGTCACATAGGGCTCGCAAAGTAGTTCGCCAATTTTTCTTGTCTTCGGCGAGTCTTTCAACCTCATCAAAGGATTTTATGCCTGTTAACTTGGCCTCTCTTAATAATGTCCTCTTCAGAGTTTCATGCGGTCTGCCCCTTTTTCTTCGGCCTGTTGTGTTCCACTTGATAGCTTGTTTTGGGATTCTCTGATCATTTCTTCTCATCAAGTGACCAACATATGTCCATCTCCTTTTCCTGATCACCCATGAGACTGGTTGTTGTTCAGTCATCTGTCTTATCTCTGCATTGTTCTTGAATTCATTCCACTTGATGGCGAGTATTTTCCTTAGGCATTTGTTTTCAAAAGAGTCTAATTTCTTTTCTATTTCTTTAGTTGTTTTCCAGCTTTCACATGCATAAATGAGGGTGGATATTACATTTGAATTGAATAGTCTTAACTTGGTTTTTGTGCTTATAACTTTTGAATTCCATATGTTCTCAAGATTCTTGAAGATTGATGCTGCTTTTGCAATTCTGATCCTAACTTCCTTTCTAGTGTCACCATCCTGGTCTATGTAGCTGCCAAGGTATGCAAATTGATATTTTAATGCTCACTTGTTAAAGATTAAAAAGATGACAAGTGAAATAAATACAACAAACACTAAATTTATTCCTGTTGTAACACTCGCACCCAAGCAACAAGTGAAAAAGCAAAATTTGTTGTTGCATGCAGCAAACATATTTTTCTGTAAAGACAAATTTTTCCATCAGATGAGCCAATTCTTGTAAAGCACTCACTGTCTCTGGAATAATCTAGAAGTGCCCATTTAACTATTTTAATAAAAGAAAATGATCCATGGTCAAGGTCACTCACACACCCCATCTGACAAATGTTTACCAGGAAAACAATCTTCTACACCATTCTCCTTAAGTTTTTGCACCAGACGTGGATCCAGGGACATAATGCTTGAGAAATCTCTCACTTCTTCATCTTTGATCAGGACTGGGAATCTCAGCCAATCAGGCAACACTCTTTCCACCTGCATGGAGGTCAGACAATCTTAGTAACACAGCATGGAGCAGAATATGAACAAATGAATATCATTTTCTATGAAATAATTTGGCCATGTTGACTTGACTTTCTGTTCTTTATATCTCATACTGTAAAAAAATACACAAAAATTCAACACAATTTTCTTCAAGTTCATCACATGAAATAAACATAAGAAATAGACATAAGAAAAATAAGATGACAACACTTCTATACTACAACCATAAGCCATACCACATGAAGTTTGTTTTTTTTTAAAATTCACTTTAAATAATAATAATAAATCATTCACTAGATGCTGCACCAAGAGACACTGGCAACTGAAACAGTGATAGTGCTAAGATGTTTTGAAACTGGTATAGCTGTACCTGTGTTTCACTTTGCATGGAGAACTTTCTGAAATACTGGTTTTCTCAAACTTTTATACAATGTAAGCACATTTTACTTGAATATTTACAAAATGCTGACATGCTGAACCAGTCAAAACTGGCTGATTCTCCTCCGTGCAAAGTGAGCATCATCATCCTGTTGCCCTGATTATCCTCCAACCTTTTTCCTAAGTTTTTGATAATGTGAATCTGTAATTGTAAAAAATGACCTCCAAAAGTTTAGGTTTTTCTTGTTTTTTTTTTTATCATTATTTACCACTAACTGCCAGTTAACACGACCACTGTTTGAAGACAATCAATCATTCACTAGATGCTGCACCAAGAGCCACTGGCAATCACGATTTCTCATTTTGTGTAGTTCTAGGTAATCTCTCTTTCTTGCCCATGACACAAGGGGCTGCTCGTAGCAAGATATTTCCACTTTTGTCACTCCTTTGCTATCTTCTTGACTGTCTCCCATGTCAGTATCTGTATCCCAGCATTCTCTCTGCTGAACATCTCCAAGTCTCTTTGGATAAGTAACAGTCTCACACTAATTGCTGTTTCTTTCAGGTGCCACATGTTCAGCTTATCCACATTTATGTTTTCCAGTCTCCCTTTCCTCCTTTTTCCCCTGAGTTCTCCAGATAATCAATTCTAATAAAAAAGTGTTTTTTTGTTTTTACTGGTGACAGCAGAACATCGGTTTAGAGAACAAAAGGACAACTCTTTGGCTGAACATAACGTAAACTGTTACAAGCTATTTTAACTATTATCTGTTATTTTTTAAAAATATGTGCCAGCAACAATGAAAGCATTAGAGGCAACTGAAATGTGGTTCCTATGAAAAATGTTAAGAATATCATGACCAGCTAAAATAACAAATGAAGAATTCCTGAAGGAAAGCCAATGAGAAACAAATCTGTAAAAAACACACTATGGGAGACAGTCTAGATTCACTGGCCACATAATGAGAAGAGGAGGAATTGAAAATATTGTGACAACAGGGAAAACTGTAGGCAGGAAAGGGAGAGGTAAACCAAGGGAGAAAGATGGTTTGACAAAATGGCACGGGGAGAAGCATAACAAAAGTACAAAAGTACTGATGGATAACATCACACAGATTGGAAACTGTGGAGAGACACGGTCACTGATGTTTTCAGACATGGCATGTTCCAACAGGTACCTAAAACAAAACAAAATGAAACAAAATGGTAACCATCTCACTTTTTAAAACTAACAGGTATAAGTGTCTGTCTATCACTCAGAAGTATGTGAGATACTGCCAGATGTTCAAGATCCAAGTACCTGTCTCATGATGATGATGATGACCATTTAAAATAATCTGAACTGATCAGTTTTACCTTTTTTCTCTCTTTTGCTTTGAATTCCCCAAGAATGGTGAAGCCAGCAACATCTTTTGGGCCTTCAAATGCTTCAACAACATCCTCTTCTTTTTCTTCTCCATCATCCATTGCCTCTTCATCCACAGCCACCTCCTCATCAGGAATCAAGGTCATGGTACTCTCTTCACCTTTTGCTTCAGTTTTACCACCATCAGAAGCTTTAAACTTTTTCTTCACCACACCTGCTATCTTCTTCTTCTTCATGGCTGACAAAAGTGTTGAAGTACCAATATTGTTGTTGGTAATCTTCAGAAAATGAAAATCTGCAAATAAAAAAAATACATCAAAATACAAAACAAAAACTACAATAAAAGCTTTTTTTAAAATGAAGGATATTACAAACTACTGATAGCAACTGTATTCGTTTTTTTCTGGGTTCAAATACTGTTACTGAGCATCTTCAATATTTTCATTTCTGGAATTTCTAGGAGAATGTTAGAAATAAACCTTGGCTATTTTGAAATAAACCATGAAATGGAATGTTAGATATAAACCTTGGCTTAGTCAGTCAGTCAGTCATTTGCATGTCCCTTGCAGAATTTCACCTCCCTAACAGCTCTCCTGTAGGCCTCTTAGTTGTAAACAAGATACCCTGCTGCTGATGTGTCCATTTGCAGATCATCAATGATGTCCTGCAGCCATCATTGCCTTGTGCTTTTTCTCTTTCTTTTTCGCATTATGTACCCTTCCAAGATTGTCTTCTCTAAATTATCATGATGTTTTAATGTGTCCAAAATATTGAAGTTTTCTCTCTTTAATCCTCTTTACTAGCCAGCCTTCTTCAGTATTAAGTTCTTATAGTATGGATATTATTATTTCAATTATTTCAATTTCCATTAATCAAAATGGAAAAGCACATGTAGAAGGAATGGATGTTGAAGAAGTCAATCAATTTGCATACCTTGGCAGCTGCATAGACCAAGATGGTGACACTAGAAAGGAAGTTAGAATTAAAATTGCAAAAACACCATCGATCTACAAGAATCTTGAGAACATATGGAATTCAAAAGTTATAAGCACAAAAACCAAGTTAAGACTATCCAATTCAAATGTAATATCCACCCTCATTTATGCATGCGAAAGCTGGAAAACAACTAAAGAAATAGACAAGGAATCAGACTCTTTTGAAAACAAATGCCTATGGAAAATACTCTGCATCAAGTGGAACGAATTCAAGAACAATGCAGAGATAAGACAGATGACTGAACAACAATCAGTCTCATGGGTGATCAGGAAAAGGAGATGGACATATATTGGTCACCTGATGAGAAGAAACAGTCAGAGAATACCAAAACAAGCTATCCAGTAGAACACAACAGGCTGAAAAAGAGGACATTGTTAAGAGAGGCCAAATTAATGGGCATAAAATCCCTTGATAAGGTTGAAAAGCGTGCCGCAAACAGGAAAAATTGGCAAACTACCTTGCGAGCCCTATGTGACATTTAATGGCACAGGAAGGATATAAGATATAAATATGGATATATTTGTTGTTTTTTGTTTCCATGATATCTGAAGAACTCTTCTGTTGCATTTACATTCAAAGCCATTTATGTGTTTCTCAGCTGTTGTGTTAAGTGTCCAGGTCTCACAGGCATATGTTGTGATGGGAAAGATGCATGCCCTTAAAAATCTTATTTTTGTACTTCTGTCTGCTCCTCTCCACAGCTTTTTTTAGTTGTTTTATTTTTTAAGGAGCGATAGATGTCCTCCTTTTAATTTCTCTCATTGTATCTCCATTATTAGTTAGTAATGATCCAAGATATTCAAACTCTCCACTTCTTCCAGTTTTTCCTCATCGATATATATTTCAGATGTTCTATTTGTTTTGTCAGGTGTCATCAATTTAGTTTTCTTTGCATTAACATAAAACCTTGGACATTTTGAAATAAACCACATGAAACAGAATGTTAGAAATAAACCTCGGGTATTTTGAACTAAATCATGAAATGATACATGAACCTGTAAAAACCAAGCTTTAAGCTTCTTTACGTTCTGGGAAATAAATGAACTCAACACAAAGCAACTAATCAAAATGGTAGTGAGGCAATGAAGACAATTAATATCATAATGAAATGTTAACAAGACTAATTAAAATCACAAGAAAAAAACTATGTAAACACCAAAGTTGATGAAATAAAATTATATCCATAACTTATTTCATTAAAAAAAAATAGATTCTGACTGATACAACAGTCAACTACCAAACTGAGAGGAGCAACAAGAACTGAAAGCAGCAACAATAAGAACTGAAAGCAGCAACAATAAGAACTGAAAGCAGCAACAATAAGCACTGAAAGCAGCAACAATAAGCACTGAAAGCAGCAACAATAATCACTGAAAGCAGCAACAATACGCACTGAAAGTAGATATAATAAACTTAAAGCAGTACAATAGGCACTGAAAGCAGCAACAAAAAGCACTGAAAGTAGTAATAACAACAAGAAAAGAAAGCAGAAATAACAACAAGCACTGAAATCAGCAACAATAAGCACAGAAAGCAGCAACAATAAGCACAGAAAGCAGCAACAATAAGCACAGAAAGCAGCAACAATAAGCACTGAAAGCAGCAACAATAAGCACTGAAAGCAGCAACAATAAGCACAGAAAGCAGCAACAATAAGCACTGAAAGCAGCAATAACAACAGGAACTGAAAGCACCAAAAATAATAATTCAAAGCAGAAATAACAACAAGCACTGAAAGCAGCAACAATAAGCACAGAAAGTAGCAATAACAACTGAAAGCAGCAACAACAATAAGCACTGAAAGTAACAACAATAATAAGAACTGAAAGCAACAACAATAAGCACTGAAAGTAGCAATAGCAACAAGAAATGAAAGCAGCAAAAATAAGCACTGAAAGTAGCAATAATAAGAAGAAATGAAAGCAGCAACAATAAGCACTGAAAGCAGCAATAACAAGCACTGAATGTAGCAAAAACAACCACTGAAAGTAGCAACAATAATAAGAACTGAAAGCAACAATAACAACAAGAACTGAAAGCAGCAACAATAAGCACTGAAAGTATCATTAACAACAAGAACTGAAAGCAGCAACATTAAGTACTGAAATTAACAACAACAAGAAATGAAAGCAGCAACAATAAGCATTGAAAGCAGCAATAACAACAACAACAACTGAAAACAACAACAATAAGCACTGAAAGTAGCAACAATAAGCACTGAAAGTAGCAATAAAAACAAGAAATGAAAGTAGCAACAATAAGCACTGAAAGCAAGAACAATATGCACTGAAAGTAGCAATAAAAACAAGAAATGAAAGTAGCAACAATAAGCACTGAAACCAAGAACAATAAGCACTGAAAGTAGCAATAACAACAAGAACTGAAAGGAACAACAACAAAAAATGAAAGCAGCAACAATAAGCACTGAAAGCAGCAACAACAACAAGAAATGAAAGCAGCAACAATAAGCACTGAAAGTAGCAACAATAAGAAGAAATGAAAGCAGCAACAATAAACACTGAAAGCAGCAATAACAAACTGAAAGCAACAACAACAAGCATTGAAAACACCAAAATTAACATTTAAAGTAACAACAATTAGCACTGAAATGAACAATAGCAAACACTGAACTTAGAAACACCCACTGAAAGCCATCAGAAGAACTGATGTCATGTACACACATCCCCACATAAAAAAATGTAAAATTATCTCAAAGTTCATGTAAAAAGAGTAAGAAGATGATACAAATTTCTAGAGAATACATAACCACTATGATATGCATCACTAACAACATGATCAAATGCTTCAGTCTCTCTGGAGACCATGCAGGCTGGAGATTCCTCCTGACAACCTACTTGGTGAAGTAGATCAGCCCAAGTTCATCAGAATTCTGACCTTCAGGAATGTTTAATGTTCTTAGTAACATCGCTGTGTCACTGTTCTTGTGAAAAAAATTATATCTTGAACGACCGTTAGTGACTCCTTGATTTACTTGCATGTAGGAGATCAGATGTACAATCGGGATATAACACAATTAATTAGTGTATAGTCATACAACCATACACAAACCACTGCAGTCAAGCTGTGATACCAAAATGTATAAACTAGGAAGAATACCCATTCTCACTTGTTGCACTTAGTTTAGTACCCTCACACATCACATTACTACTCCTCTACCACAACCATAATCATTCATTTCACCTTCTCCTAAATAGACTACCATCCCTTCTCTACCATTATTTACTATCAGACATCACAAATCCCTATTCATTCCCTACCATCATCTATTATGAAACATCACAAGTCCCTATCCTATCCATTCTCTACCGTCATTTACTATGAAACATCATAAGTCCCTATCCTATCCATTCCCTACCATCATTTACTATCAAACATCACAAGTCCCTATCCATTCCCTACCATCATTTACTATCAAACATCACAAGTCCCTATCCTATCCCTTCCCTACCATCATTTACTATCAAACATCACAAGTCCCTATCCATTCCCTACCATCATTTACTATCAAACATCACAAGTCCCTATCCTATCCATTCCCCACCATCATTTACTATGAAACATCACAAGTCCCTATCCATTCCCTACCATCATTTACTATGAAACATCACAAGTCCCTATCCATTCCCTACCATCATTTACTATGAAATATCACAAGTCCCTATCCTATCCCTTCCCTACCATCATTTACTATCAAACATCACAAGTCCCTATCCATTCCCTACCGTCATTTACTATCAAACATCACAAGTCCCTATCCTATCCATTCCCCACCATCATTTACTATGAAACAGCATAAGTCCCTATCCTATCCATTCCCCACCATCATTTACTATGAAACAGCATAAGTCCCTATCCTATCCATTCCCTACCATCATTTACTATCAAACATCACAAGTCCCTATCCTATCCATTCCCTACCATCATTTACTATGAAACATCACAAGTCCCTGTCATATCCATTCCCTACCATAATTTACTATCATACATCACTTTCCACTCCCTTAAGAGCATCGTCTACGGATATTGACTCTCCAGTCATCCCTGCTCTTTGTATAATTCTCTGCTCCTTCTATGGGCATCCCTTGTCTCTTAACATTTTCTACACTCAAACATGCACTATTTTGCACCTTTCAGCACGAACGCGGTATAACTATGGTAACGGACACATATTACTTATGTTCCTTGATATACACAAACCTTTTTTGTGCCTTTACAAGAACTGAGATAAGTTTTCATTCCGTTACTATTTTTCTTTCATTTTTTCATTGATTTTTTTCATTTTTTGTTATTTCGCTTACATTAGTTTGATGTAGTCTATACTTTGTCTCTTCTCTCTAATTCTTCGTCCTGTTTGTTTTTTGTTTGATAAAGGCTTGCGCCGAAACGTTACAAGTTTGTTATAGTTAAATAATAAAGCTGTTCCTACTTTCTTCCTAGTTTATACAATCGGAATATAAATAAGAGTATTACAAAAGAAGACTGCGCACTTTCACAGATCCTGTCCCAGCACATATCATTCATAAGAAGCCAAGCTAATATCAAGACTAACAAAAATGCTAATAATATCTTACCCCGGTAGTAACCACGCACGTGTACAGTTTGTTGTTTACACTTTGCTTCGTTCCGCACAACTTCACAGGATACGTTTTTTATTTTCAAATATACAAAAATGTTACGTCAAATCTAGAACAAAATATTTTAGTCCATCACCCACTCGCCCCTTTATCTCTCTCTCTCTCTCTCTCTTTCACACACACGCGTACACACACACACACTCTCTCTCTCCTTCTCTTAGATGACAAAAATATTTATTAATTCATTACACGCTCTCGACGATCATACTTTACATTTATGCACAGTTCATAAAATACTCTGCATCAAGTGGAATGAATTCAAGAACAATGCAGAGATAAGACAGATGACTGAACAACAACCAGTATCATGGGTGATCAGGAAAAGGAGATAGACATATGTTGGTCACTTGATGAGAAGAAATGATTAGAGAATCCCAAAACAAGCTATCAAGTGGAACACAACAGGCCGAAGAAAAATAGGCAGACTGCGTGAAACTCTGAAGAGGACATTGTTAAGAGAGGCCAAATTGACAGGCATAAAATCCTTTGATGAGGTTGAAAGACTCGCCGAAGACAGGAAAAACTGGCGAACTACTTTGCGAGCCCTATGTGACGTTTAACGGCACGGGAAGGATATACGATATACGATACAGTTCATAGCTTGTCTATTTAGATATGTTGCTTTTCTTCTCCTGTGCTACTTGGACGATAAGTTTTAATTTTGTTTTAACAATTGTTAGAATTCACTCTATTGATTCCTTGTCTTCTTTGCACACTTCTCAGGAGAATGCCAAGTCCTTAATGGCAAATCTAAAGTCAAGTCTGAAGTCACAACTTTCAAGTCTCAAGCCCTTGCAAGCAGCTTCAAGTCTCAAATCAATGAGCCAAGATGCAGAGTAACTTTTGGTTTCTGTCAGCAACAGTTTGCTGTAATGTGTACTGGGACTGTAAGTTGTGAAAGTAAACTAAATAAAACTGCCGCTATATATACTTTATTCTTCATTTTATCTATTATCTCAGAAGTAATTTACTCATTTTTATGTTAAACTATAATAAAATATATTAGGAATACAGTGTTAATCTTCCATAAACCATCAGCTTTCATTAGACACATTTTTAGTTTTTGAATTTATTTCTTGTAAGGATAAAAGCATGTGGACACTATCATACTTCAAAAATTGTTACACAAATCCAATGATCTTCCTCACTTTACAAGACACATGTGATATTTTGGGCAAGGTACTGACGTGACAACTGGCACTCGTACAAATCCTTCAGTTTGCCAGCACCTCTGCACTAGTGTTGTTGATCTGTATTCTCTTTATGCCATCACTCTCTGCGATGAATAGACTATGACACAATGACTAGACGTGCATGAAGCAAAACTCAGCAGACCGGAGATTCAAATTAGATAAGTCTATAGCCCCAGCACTGGGGATTTTTTCTGGTATCACCGTGCCAACAAGCAACAGGGTTCATCTTGCTTCTTAAAATGGATACCAGAGAAATCTGGGAAGGTAAATGTGACCAGGCATGATACTGACCTCGTCAGACTCTCGTCTGCCGTCTAGGAAATATGGAACTAATATGCCTTAAATGCAGGAAAAAACAGATTCCCTGTCTTCCTTGGCTAGCAAAATAGGTCTTGAAATTAACAAAAACAAAACAAAAATAATGAAACTTCTCATTAATCAAGAAGGAAAAATATACATAGAAGGAACAGTTGTTGATGAAGTAAACCAATTTGCATACCTTGGCAGCTACATAGACCAGGATGGTGACACCAGGAAGGAAGTTAGAATTCAAATCGCAAAAACAGCATTGTCCTTCAAAGCTCTTGAGAATATATGGAATTCAAAAGTTATAAGCACAAAAACCAAGTTAAGATTATTCAATTCAAATGTGATATCCACCCTCATTTATGCATGCGAAAGCTGGAAATCAACTAAAGAAATAGACAAGAAATTAGACTCTTCTGAAAACAAATGCCTAAGGAATATACTTGGTGTAAAATGGAACAAATTTAAGAACAACGCAGAGATAAAACAGATGAGCAAACAACAACCTATCTAATGGGTGATCAGAAAAAGAAGGACATATGTAGGCCATGTGATGAGAAGAAACAATCAGAGAATACCAAAACATGCTATCAAGTGGAGCACAACAGGCCAAAGAAAAAAAGGTCGACCATGTGAAACTCTAAAGAGGACATTGTTAAGAGAAGCCAGTTCAGTGGGCATAACATCCCTTGATGAAGTTGAAAGACTCGCCAAGAACAGGAAAACTTGGCAAACAACTATGCAAGCCCTATGTGACATTTAACAGCATGGTAAGGATGTAAGATAGCTTAAGTGGCAAGGAAGTAGGGATTTTACCTTTTTTTTTTCTTTTTTAAATGGTGTTATTTAAGCATCCGTTTCTTACTTGAACCACATGGGTTAAACTCGCTGTTTAGTTACACGTAACATCATCTTCTTCAATCATTATAGTACCTCTCCACTAAATCCACCCCTTCTTACTTTTCAAACTTCCTCATAGCATCACTCTGCAACCCCGCTTACTTTTCAAACTTCCTCAAAGCATCACTCTGCAACCCTGCTATTTTCTCTGCAACCCCTCTTCCCCAATCATCTGTTTCAATTTCTCCTAGCTAGGTCGGTATTGCGTCACTCTCTCTCCCCTCCCCGGTTCCCCATCCACCACCCCCAGTTACAACCCACCGACCACATGTCACAGGTCTCTATTTAAACAGTCTCCACGTCCCACTAGATCCATTCCTGACACACACCGCCGGACAAGCCACACCTTGCAATTTACAGCTAAGTACTCTTTTTAAAAAAAATTTTTTTTTTTAAGTATTCATGTGAATCTATACTTTATCTCCTCTCTCTATTTCTTCATCCTGTATGTTTTTGTATGATTAAGGCTCACGCCGAAACGTCACAACTTTGTAATCGTTAAGTAATAAAGCTGCTCCTACTTTTTTCCTATTTTATACATTTGCGTTTCTTACTTATACTACACTGTGTAAAGATGATGATTGTTGACTGACTAAATATGTCAAGTTGTGTGTCGAGTCCAAATCACTATTCTTCAAGTCAAGTTTAGATCAAGTCTTCAAAGTGGCTTAAATCCCACTAAAGCCTGAGTTGATTAATTTGAGTCTACACCTCTGTTTCATCCTTCACTTTGTAATTAACTGAAGCCTGTACGTGACCAAGGTCCGAAGACACCACTACAACAGGACACCATGAATGAATAAATAAAGTAAACAGACGTAAACAATGCACAAAGAAAGAAAATACAAGTAAAACATATCAACAATCAAAACCACCTTTCACTTTTGAAATAAATCAATATTTATTCATGTATACCCTAATAAACAAGCATAAACAAACACTGCAAATACAAAGCAAAATGTATACACCCAGAGGAAGTGAGAAACTTCTTGTAGATAAGTTCACATGGGGAAATGTTTGAATCTTGTCAAAGTGAAAGATTGAATACAAGAACAAAACCAATCCACCACTTACAAGCATTTATACATCAAGCACAACCAAAACTGAAAAAATAATTTTTCTTTGGTAACTTTAATTCAGAAGAAAAAGTGAATATTTTCAGGATATAAATAATGATTAAAAAAAATTACAAAACAGCATTTTCATTAGTTTATAAAGATTATTTTTCCAACCTAACAACTGCTATCACTTGTGCTACACATTTATTGCATGTTCACTGTGATGGTTGCTATCACTTGTGTTGCATATGTATCATACGTTCACTGTGATGGTTGCTATCACTTGTGTTGCATATGTATCATACGTTCACTGTGATGGTTGCTATCACTTGTGTTGCATATGTATCATACGTTCACTGTGATGGTTGCTATCACTTGTGTTGCACATGTATCATACGTTCACTGTGATGGTTGCTATCACTTGTGTTGCATATGTATCATAAGTTCACTGTGATGGTTGCTATCATTTGTGTTGCATATGTATCATAAGTTCACTGTAATGGTTGCTATCACTTGTGTTGCATATGTATCATACGTTCTCTGTGATGACTGCTATCATTTGTGCTGGGTTTGTATCATACATTCACTGTGATGACTGCTATCATTTGTGCTGTGTTTGTATCATAAATTCACTGTGATGACTGCTATCATTTGTTCTGTGTTTGTATCATACATTCACTGTGATGACTGCTATCATTTGTGCTTGGTTTGTATCATACATTCACTGTGATGACTGCTATCATTTGTGCTGTGTTTGTATCATACGTTCACTGTGATGACTGCTATCATTTATGTTTTGTTTATATCATACATTCACTATGATGACTGCTATCATTTGTGCTGTGTTTGTATCATACGTTCTCTGTGATGACTACTATCATTTGTGCTGTGTTTGTATCATGTTCTCTCTAGTATTGGCTGTCACCTGTCCTACCTCTCTGTCTATTTTAAGCCAGTTTTGAGATATTCTCTTTTTTTTTTTTTTTGCTTGTTTCATAAGATACAGCAATTTTGATCAATATTAACGAGATCACTGTATAATCATATACACTGGGGAGGGGAGGCACTGTTGTAAAACTGAGGAAAGAGATTTAGAGGTAATAAGACGTGGCTGGCCCAGCTTACTTTCCTGGTGATCAAAGAAAAAGTGTATTATTTCGGCAAGAAGTCTTCATCAGAGAATGACAACAAACAGAAATTAAAGGAGAACAGATGCCATGATTGATGAAAAACACATTTAACAACATTAACAGTTAATAAACAAAAATAAAAAAAAATTACCTCTGAATATCGGACAATCATGTCACCAGGCATCAACTACACTGATCAAAGATGTGATGAAATGCTCTGTAACAGAAAGTGCCAAAGGCATCTTACACCCTTCCCCTGCTGTTAAAAGTCATGAATTGTAGTTGGCCTTTTTTTTTTCTGTTTTCAGCGAGTTTTTAAACATCACAGAGGGACATCATGCTCACTAATTTAGCCTCTCTCAACAAAGTTCAAAGTTAGCACAACCAAAACATGTCAAAACAAAATGAAAAAACAAAACAAAAAAACCATGATTTCAACAACTGACAGAAGCAAGGCTTAATGTGGCTTTTCTTACTGAAATCTCACGGTGTTTAGTATCATTACTAACTGAAGCCTGTTTCTACTCTTTTTTTTTAATCTTGAAGTGACTTTATAACAATGTTCAAAGTTTCAAACAGACTTAAAGCAAAATGCATCATAATATGAACTAAAATAATTTGGGAGAAATTTGACATAATTTTTCAATCAAAAATATCAAAACTTCATATATTTTTGTACAAACAGATTTCTTCAAATACAGTTCATGGTTTGTTTAACACATCATAATATTATTACTGCAATTTACTTG
This sequence comes from Achatina immaculata, assembly GCA_009760885.1. Classification (NCBI taxonomy): domain Eukaryota; kingdom Metazoa; phylum Mollusca; class Gastropoda; order Stylommatophora; family Achatinidae; genus Lissachatina; species Lissachatina immaculata. The sequence continues at coordinate 64,298,664 of CM019713.1, read as the reverse complement.
GCCTGGATTTTGTGTGGTGGGTGGAACAGATGTTAAGCTCTAATACAGTTTCAGTGATAATGGTTTCTACATACTCTGCGCAGACTTTCAAACAAACAATAGCTATACACATATCACACTGTCTTGTTGATATGGAAGTAATATTAACATCTTAATTCTTGCAAGGCTGACTATCTGAACCAAATGAATTTATCTCATCTGCGGAAAATAGTAAGATTTCATGACAGTCATTCCCTGCATTTTCATTGGTCAAATTAAACAAAAAAATTGTTAAGTACTGACCTCTGACCTAAAATAAGAGGTGAAATGTCATTCAGGTTTTCTGAATATTTTGTGATTATTAACTCTTTTCTCCCGAACTATTTTCCACCCCTGTGCCAGAAAAGATTTTGTTGAGAAATTTCAGCACAGAGAAACTGGAAGCTATTTTCTGTACAACTTTAAAGAATGTTTTGGGCAAGAAATTTTCTATTTTTCATTTTTTTTTTTTTTAAGAGTATGCCTGATTATAATTGTGAGTGTTGATCTGCATAGGTGTACAAGATCTGCCAGCTCTATCGGTGTTGTTCCAGAATGAAACAGTTAAAACCTCACAAACGACCATGGTTGGTTTCAGCCTTGAAAGTATTAAGTGATAAGCATAAAAAAAAAATTAATGAAGACAAGCATAAATTATCTCTCAACCTTCTTCTGTGCCATCATCTTCTTTCTATCAGTTCAAATGCTGTACACCATAAATGACATGTGTTCACTTTCTCTTTTGTTTAAATGCTATACACCATAAATGTCACATTGTTCATTTTGTGTTCAAATGAAATGCACAATAAATATATGTTCATCAGGATCTATCACATACTCTAACACTTTTATAATGATAAATACAACACAGTCTAACTGGAACATTATTTAACTGACTGATAAGAATGAATAATATTCATAACTTGTACACAAAAGTGACTGTAAGTTTTATATGACATTTACAAAATGCAAACAATAAAAAGGAGTTTTTTCTCTCTTTCACATGTTGCTAGCATAACTAATGGCCTGCATGAAGGATCATGTGCTCTGGAGAAGCATAATAGCCAACGCCAGTTGGCATGGCACCTGATGATGATGATAATGATATGTTGCCAAATGTACAACTCTAATAGCATGCCAAAAAGTAAACAAACAATTACAAAACTGTATGTGTGCAAGTTATCATGCACAAGAAATAGATTTCTGGATAACTCAACACTAAAAAAATGTTAACACAGAGAGCAAAAGGTCATGGGTTCAAATCCCTATAGATGTTTGGTTTCTTTTTTTTTTTAAAAGTTGTGGTTCCTTTAATCATCTCATGGTGTGCCTCATACTTCCGAGACAGAAATATCAGCACTGTGGGCTTTGAAAACTGAGAATACCCTTACACTAGCGTACATATAGATGCTAGCATAGAAAAACAAAACAAAAAAACAGATCAGAACACTGCATTAACTAAACAAAAGTCAGTGTAAAAAAAAATCTAAAGGAAATCTTAAAAAAAAAAAAATTACCAAGTATTAATGGCAGTTTTAAGAGAGTAAACAAAATTTTCAGGAAAGAAAAGTGTATATAAAGATTTTTTTAAAAAAATCATTAAAAAGTAATGCAAGTCAAACATGTACATGTAAATAAAGTTAAAATGCCAAATTAATGACGCAGAGAATCACAGAAACAAAGACGAAGAACATATGAGCAAATAAGGCTTGTCAACTACTTGACATGCACGGCCAAGCAGGAAAATGAAAACAAAAAAGAAATGAAACAAACAAGTAATCCCTCCCACACTGGCATCTACACCTAGAAGCTGACAAATACTGCTAGTTACAGAAGTAACATTAGTTACATAAACAAACAGCAAGTAGATGATTAGTTACATAAACAAAGAACAAGTAGATGATTAATTACATAAACAGAGAATAAGTAAATGATTAACATAAACAAAGAGCAAGTAATTAATTAATTACATATATAAAGAGCAATTAAATGATTAGTTACATAAACAAAGAGCAAGTAGATGATTAGTTACATAAACAAAGAGCAAGTAGATGATTAATTACATAAACAGAGAATAAGTAAATGATTAACATAAACAAAGAGCAAGTATTTAATTAATTACATATATAAAGAGCAATTAAATGATTAGTTACATAAACAAAGAGCAAGTAGATGATTAGTTACATAAACAAAGAACAAGTAGATGATTAATTACATAAATAAAGAGCAAGGATCCAACCATATTAATAACAACCAATACTTGTTACAAGAATAAAAATATTATTATATAAATAAACAAAAATGATACTATTATTTGAACAAAGATACTTTCAGTTACAAGAACAAATAACAAGGATACTTTCAGTTACAAGAACAAATAACAAGGATACTTTCAGGTGAAATTTGTAAAAATTCATTTGGAGAAATTTAAAAAAAAACATGTACCAGTTATATATCAATAAAGAACAAGTATACAACTAGTTACATGAATAAAGAACAATATTAGCTATGTGAATACAGAACAAGAATATTATTAGTTATAAGAATAAAGATACTATTAGTTACACCAATAAAGAACAAAGATGCAATTAGTTACACTAAAAAGGAACAAAGATACTAGTAGTTTCATGGATAAAGAACAATGATATAATTTGTTACATAAACAAAGAACAAATCATCAACACAAAAACAGAATAAGCTGAGACTAAAAAAAAACCCCAAAAAAACAGTAACAATCTTTTCAAATCTATCATAACCACCATCACAGACTGCACAAGCAATCTCAGCTTTGCCGCTTCAACACCTTTTTTTCTAAAGACCAGCGGACCGTCAGTTAACTAGCTACGGCCAAAACAAAATTTGCTCAGATTAGTTGTTCACTTTCTGACAGTGTTTTGTATAAACCTCACATATCACTGAGAATGCAAAGGAAGCGAAGAAAGAATAATGATCAAACAAAAGACAATAAAACTTAACAGAAACGAACTGGATTTTATAGCAAGGCTTCCACTCTTAAATATGGGTAAGAACGAACGACATCAATCTGCTGCGGGGAACCGACATCTCCATCTTATTTATATCTTTTATCTCTTGCTCGGCTCCTTGCAATAAGAGGACCCTGATGACTTGGTACACTTAACTCTTTGCTGGCCAGAGACCATCTAATATCAAATGATCAGAACAGTGCTTCAGACATTAGCAAAGATATTTTTTTTTTTACTATGGTGCTTAGGTTGGTATATTTAGGATGAGTTTAAAGTGTCAATGTATTTTTTTTTAATAATCTGCTGAGGACTGGAAAACTTGCTCTGTGAACTGATGCAGTTTGTGTTTCTCATGGGAGCTTGGCAAACCATGCCAGTCTGTAGCAGTGAAAGGGTTAACTGTTGTTACAAGAATTACTTTCAGAAGGCATTGACAAAAATCTGAAGAGCATGGAACTTTCTAGCATACAACAGCCATTTTGTGGGGGGGGGGGGGGTTGTGAAATCACAGGGGGATCAATCCAAGAGATCAATACAAGAGATTATGGAATCTATAGAACAAAAAGATAAACATATTAATCGTGGGACTTTATACTAATAAGCCACAATCTGACTCGTACAACAAGAAAGATAATACATATTAATCATGGGGCATTATACAAATAAGCCAGTCTGACTATAACACTGAAATGCCAAGGATTGATTCATGTTGTAATGACAGAAAGCTGACTTGCAACACCTAAACAGTATGAAAAATAACAGCATGAAAAATAACAGTTGTTTATAAAAAAAAAAAGAATCATAGAAAAATGTAATTAAAATGTATAAAACAATCATCATGTGCCATCTCCACACTGAAAGTTGGGTGTAACTCGCTCTAACTGTACCACACACTCCTAGTCTAAAGCTTCAAATCCATTTTACTGCTGATTTTTTTTTTGTTTCTCTCCAATATTATTTTCAATATAGATCAATGTTTCTTAATGTCCCAAACACTTCTGGTGACTGACTAGCTCTTTACAGTCTAAACAGACAAAATGTCTGGCTGCTAACAAATCATATCACCTCTTTCTCTCCCTCTCACCTTCTTTCTTTCCCTCTCACCATCTTTCTCTCCCTCTCATCATCTTTCTCTCTCTCTCATCATCTTTCTTTCCCTCTCACCATCTTTCTCTTCCTCTCATCATCTTTCTCTCCCTCTCACCATCTTTCTCTCCCTCTCACCATCTTTCTCTCCCTCTCATCATCTTTCTCTCTCGATCATCATCTTTCTCTCTCTCATCATCTTTCTCTCCCTCTCATCATCTTTCTCTCTCTCTCACCATCTTTCTCTCCATCTCACCATCTTTCTCTCCCTCTCACAATCTTTCTTTCCCTCTCACAATCTTTCTCTCCCTCTCACAATCTTTCTCTCTCTCTTATCATCTTTCTCTCCCTCTCATCATCTTTCTCTCCCTCTCATCTTTCTCTCTCTCATCATCTTTCTCTCCCTCTCACCATCTTTCTCTCTCTCTCACCATCTTTCTCTCCCTCTCACAATCTTTCTCTCCCTCTCACCATCTTTCATTCCTTCTCACCATCTTTCTCTCCCTCTCATCATCTTTCTCTCTCAATCATCATCTTTCTCTCCCTTTCACCATCTTTCTCTCCCTCTCACCATCTTTCTTTCCCTCTCACCATCTTTCTCTCCCTCTCACAATCTCTCCCTCTCATCATCTTTCTTTCCCTCTCACAATCATTCTCTCCCTCTCACAATCTTTCCCTCTCACATCTTTCTCTCCCTCTCATCATCTTTCTCTCCTTCTCACAATCTTTCTCTCCCTCTCACAATCTTTCTCTCCCTCTCATCATCTTTCTTTCCCTCTCACAATCATTCTCTCCCTCTCACAATCTTTCTCTCCCTCTCATCATCTTTCTCTCCCTCTCACAATCTTTCTCTCCCTCTCATCATCTTTCTCTCCCTCTCACAATCTTTCTCTCCCTCTCACAATCTTTCTCTCCCTCTCATCATCTTTCTCTCCCTCTCACAATCTTTCTCTTCCTCTCACAATCTTTCTCTCCCTCTCACAATCTTTCTCTCCCTCTCATCTTTCTCTCCCTCTCACAATCTTTCTCTCCCTCTCATCTTTCTCTCCCTCTCACAATCTTTCTCTCCCTCTCACCATCTTTCTCTCCCTCTCACAATCTTTCTCTCCCTCTCATCATCTTTCTCTCCCTCTCACAATCTCTCTCCCTCTCACCATCTTTCTCTCCCTCTCACCATCTTTCTCTCCCTCTCCTCATCTTTCTCTCCCTCTCACCATCTTTCTCTCCCTCTCACAATCTTTCTCTCCCTCTCATCATCTTTCTCTCCCTCTCACAATCTCTCTCCCTCTCACCATCTTTCTCTCCCTCTCACAATCTTTCTCTCCCTCTCACAATCTTTCTCTCCCTCTCACAATCTTTCTCTCCCTCTCACAATCTTTCTCTCCCTCTCACCATCTTTCTCTCCCTCTCCTCATCTTTCTCTCCCTCTCACTATACATATATATTTTCAGGATGCTACCAGCTTTCTCATGTTTGTACTCAGTGTAAGCATCTAACTGTCCCCTCAACATTGAAATGTGTAGGAGGAAGGAGACAAGACACTTTGAATGTGAAAGCACAGACTAGCATACACTGTATATAACACATGACAACTCCCTCAACTTTCAGCACCAAACAAAAGCAATAGTCAATCATGTACTTGATACAGAATACAAATACCAGGAAGATATGGAAGTGCATGATTACAAATGCTAGTAATTATAATATTCACAAAAATATAGGAAGACAGATAAAAAAAAAAAGCAATCAAAAGAAAAAAAGAAAGACACAGGCTAAAAAAGCAAATTCAACAGAATAAAAAAGGAAGACACAGCAAAAAAAAAAAAAAAAGCATTCCCTGAAAAACAAGGAAGACACAGACAAGAAACAAACAATAAAAAGAAAGGCACAAAGAATACACTGACAACAAAAAAGAAAAATCTGTTTGTTACAAACACATGGTCATGTTAAAAACTACTGCTAAGAACAGTGCCAGATAATCTCAGTTTAACATTATATTAAAAAATATAACACACATATTAATTCAAAACTTTTTGTTGCCTCAATAAAAAAAAAAAAAGCCAATGTCCCACAATGCAACATTAACTTTTGTCCTGAAACCTCACATTGTTTATCTTGCAAAATAACATTGGCATAAATACAGAATCATTACTTGACTCCACATCTTCAGCATTCTTGAACTCATTTCCCATGATTCCACATCTTCAGCATTCTTGAACTCATTTCCCATGATTCTCTCCCTCTCACCATCTTTCTCTCCCTCTCACCATCTTTCTCTCCCTCTCATCATCTTCTCTCTCGATCATCATCTTTCTCTCTCTCATCATCTTTCTCTCCCTCTCATCATCTTTCTCTCTCTCTCACCATCTTTCTCTCCATCTCACCATCTTTCTCTCCCTCTCACAATCTTTCTTTCCCTCTCACAATCTTTCTCTCCCTCTCACAATCTTTCTCTCCCTCTCATCTTTCTCTCTCTCTCATCTTTCTCTCCCTCTCACCATCTTTCTCTCTCTCTCACCATCTTTCTCTCCCTCTCACAATCTTTCTCTCCCTCTCACCATCTTTCATTCCTTCTCACCATCTTTCTCTCCCTCTCATCATCTTTCTCTCTCAATCATCATCTTTCTCTCCCTTTCACCATCTTTCTCTCCCTCTCACCATCTTTCTTTCCCTCTCACCATCTTTCTCTCCCTCTCACAATCTCTCCCTCTCATCATCTTTCTTTCCCTCTCACAATCATTCTCTCCCTCTCACAATCTTTCCCTCTCACATCTTTCTCTCCCTCTCATCATCTTTCTCTCCTTCTCACAATCTTTCTCTCCCTCTCACAATCTTTCTCTCCCTCTCATCATCTTTCTTTCCCTCTCACAATCATTCTCTCCCTCTCACAATCTTTCTCTCCCTCTCATCATCTTTCTCTCCCTCTCACAATCTTTCTCTCCCTCTCATCATCTTTCTCTCCCTCTCACAATCTTTCTCTCCCTCTCACAATCTTTCTCTCCCTCTCATCATCTTTCTCTCCCTCTCACAATCTTTCTCTTCCTCTCACAATCTTTCTCTCCCTCTCACAATCTTTCTCTCCCTCTCATCTTTCTCTCCCTCTCACAATCTTTCTCTCCCTCTCATCTTTCTCTCCCTCTCACAATCTTTCTCTCCCTCTCACCATCTTTCTCTCCCTCTCACAATCTTTCTCTCCCTCTCATCATCTTTCTCTCCCTCTCACAATCTCTCTCCCTCTCACCATCTTTCTCTCCCTCTCACCATCTTTCTCTCCCTCTCCTCATCTTTCTCTCCCTCTCACCATCTTTCTCTCCCTCTCACAATCTTTCTCTCCCTCTCATCATCTTTCTCTCCCTCTCACAATCTCTCTCCCTCTCACCATCTTTCTCTCCCTCTCACAATCTTTCTCTCTCTCTCACCATCTTTCTCTCCCTCTCACAATCTTTCTCTCCCTCTCACAATCTTTCTCTCCCTCTCACCATCTTTCTCTCCCTCTCCTCATCTTTCTCTCCCTCTCACTATACATATATATTTTCAGGATGCTACCAGCTTTCTCATGTTTGTACTCAGTGTAAGCATCTAACTGTCCCCTCAACATTGAAATGTGTAGGAGGAAGGAGACAAGACACTTTGAATGTGAAAGCACAGACTAGCATACACTGTATATAACACATGACAACTCCCTCAACTTTCAGCACCAAACAAAAGCAATAGTCAATCATGTACTTGATACAGAATACAAATACCAGGAAGATATGGAAGTGCATGATTACAAATGCTAGTAATTATAATATTCACAAAAATATAGGAAGACAGATAAAAAAAAAAGCAATCAAAAGAAAAAAAAGAAAGACACAGGCTAAAAAAGCAAATTCAACAGAATAAAAAAGGAAGACACAGCAAAAAAAAAAAAAAAAGCATTCCCTGAAAAACAAGGAAGACACAGACAAGAAACAAACAATAAAAAGAAAGGCACAAAGAATACACTGACAACAAAAAAGAAAAATCTGTTTGTTACAAACACATGGTCATGTTAAAAACTACTGCTAAGAACAGTGCCAGATAATCTCAGTTTAACATTATATTAAAAAATATAACACACATATTAATTCAAAACTTTTTGTTGCCTCAATAAAAAAAAAAAAAGCCAATGTCCCACAATGCAACATTAACTTTTGTCCTGAAACCTCACATTGTTTATCTTGCAAAATAACATTGGCATAAATACAGAATCATTACTTGACTCCACATCTTCAGCATTCTTGAACTCATTTCCCATGATTCCACATCTTCAGCATTCTTGAACTCATTTCCCATGATTCTACATCTTCAGCATTCTTGAACTCATTTCCCATGATTCTACATCTTCAGCATTCTTGAACTCATTTCCCATGATTCTTGAACTCATTTCTCATAATTCCATATCTTCAGCATTCTTAAACTCATTTCCCATGATTCTTGAACTCATTTCCCATGATTCCATATCTTCAGCATTCTTGAACTCATTTCCCATGATTCTTGAACTCATTTCCCATAATTCCATATCTTCAGCATTCTACCAGCTTTCTCATGTTTGTACTCAGTGTAAGCATCTAACTGTCCCCTCAACATTGAAATGTGTAGGAGGAAGGAGACAAGACACTTTGAATGTGAAAGCACAGACTAGCATACACTGTATATAACACATGACAACTCCCTCAACTTTCAGCACCAAACAAAAGCAATAGTCAATCATGTACTTGATACAGAATACAAATACCAGGAAGATATGGAAGTGCATGATTACAAATGCTAGTAATTATAATATTCACAAAAATATAGGAAGACAGATAAAAAAAAGCAATCAAAAGAAAAAAAAGAAAGACACAGGCTAAAAAAGCAAATTCAACAGAACAAAAAAGGAAGACACAGCAAAAAAAAAAAAAAAGCATTCCCTGAAAAACAAGGAAGACACAGACAAGAAACAAACAATAAAAAGAAAGGCACAAAGAATACACTGACAACAAAAAAGAAAAATCTGTTTGTTACAAACACATGGTCATGTTAAAAACTACTGCTAAGAACAGTGCCAGATAATCTCAGTTTAACATTATATTAAAAAATATAACACACATATTAATTCAAAACTTTTTGTTGCCTCAATAAAAAAAAAAAAGCCAATGTCCCACAATGCAACATTAACTTTTGTCCTGAAACCTCACATTGTTTATCTTGCAAAATAACATTGGCATAAATACAGAATCATTACTTGACTCCACATCTTCAGCATTCTTGAACTCATTTCCCATGATTCCACATCTTCAGCATTCTTGAACTCATTTCCCATGATTCTACATCTTCAGCATTCTTGAACTCATTTCCCATGATTCTACATCTTCAGCATTCTTGAACTCATTTCCCATGATTCTTGAACTCATTTCTCATAATTCCATATCTTCAGCATTCTTAAACTCATTTCCCATGATTCTTGAACTCATTTCCCATGATTCCATATCTTCAGCATTCTTGAACTCATTTCCCATGATTCTTGAACTCATTTCCCATAATTCCATATCTTCAGCATTCTTGAACTCATTTCCCATGATTCCACATTCTCTATCTCTTCACCCCAGCATCTCTGCCTCAAAGAAGTTTCTTGTTGATAAGTCTTACAAGTACAAACTGATAGCCTGTATCCTTTGATGACACAGCTGTGGACTCAAAACACATACAAGACATAAGTACCAGTTCTACTGGCCCTACATCTTCTTCAGTTACATTTGTTGTAAGAATCTCATTTCTCACATATAATCATAATATTCCTTTACTATGTAATACAAATGGATTACAAAAGATGCAATGGGACCAAGTTAACACACAGGAAAAATTGGGCATGAATAAACTGTTAACTGGTAGAAAGGACACATATATTGAGCTAATATACACACAAACTATTTTCAAAATGCTGATGTAAAATGATATGCATTAAAAACAATTAATCAAACATATAAAAACATTGTGTGATGACTCTAGAATTTTACAGCAAATAAAAAAGCCATATTGTATGTTAGCCATTTTGTGTCTGATAGTCTCAAATCTACTTGTATGTCAGCCATCTTGTATTTGGCAATAATCCCAGAATCCCCTCATATCTTCTGGCAATCCTGAAGCACAGATGACTGTGCCAGAATAACTGGCATGATTACTGAGCCATCTGAGACTCTATCCTACTTTTTCATGGAGCCCCCTGTATTGTGCTTCCCTTAGCCAAACAACTGAGGGTCCATCTGTGGTAACTAACGATTACCAGCTCTGAGTCTTGGAAAAAAAAATCCCCGCACTCACCTGCCCGCCCAACACTTGAAGAAAAGTCCCCGCACTCACCTGCCCGCCCAACACTTGAAGAAAAGTCCCCGCACTCACCTGCCCGCCCAACACTTGAAGAAAAGCCCATGCACTCACCTGCCCGTCCAACACTTGAAGAAAAGTCCCCGCACTCACCTGCCCGCCCAACACTTGAAGAAAAGTCCCCGCACTCACCTGCCCGCCCAACACTTGAAGAAAAGCCCTGCTTCCATGCTGTTAAGACATATTCATATTAATCCACATATGGCATATAAACCAAGTTAAAAATGCTAAGCTGCATTACTCCTGCACCTCTTTTTTTACCCTGGAAGTATGTCACGAAGCTTTTATGGCAAGATAAATATAGCAAGGAGCCTTTATAAATATAGCAAGGAGCTCTCACAGCATTCTAGCACAAATTTTCTTTTTACATTTTCTTCCTTATTAACTCTTCGGGTACTTACTGCTCCTTTCTGCGAGTGTAACTGCTACATATTCCACTACAGCTTTTCTGTTTCTAGATATAAGAGATTCACATCTGAGCCATTCATGAATCTTCACCTCAAACACTCTGTCCAACCAGTATAAACTGGGGGGGGGGGGGGGGGGGAATCAAACACGGACTAAAATATAAAACATACGTGACAGGACAGAAATATACATGGCCATTCAAAACTCAGTTTATCACAGTGGTTTTCAAAACTCATCATGTCAGTTAAATGAGGTACGATCTACAATATATTCAAATATCATTTCTGCAATGCTCCACGAAGATAATAGAGCCACCATAAAATGATAAACTACAACAACAATCAGAATTTAAAAAAAAAAGAAAAAAGATAAATCTACAAACAAACAAAAATAAATCTACTTACATGCATCCATTTAAAAATTGCTATTAAAAAATTCATTACAAAAGTAGACATATCAAGCTAGAAAACACTATAAAATTCAACAACGACATTACATTTGGATATATTCAGTTTTTTTAGGTTTAAAAAAAAATGAAAAAAAAAAGTGTGAAAAGAAATATATTAATGAACAGTGTAAATATCGACAAAGCTTCCGGGAACTATTACAGACCACTCTTATCAGGATGAAGGTCACTGTTGAAACGAGATATGTTGGCTTCTAGAAATAAGAAACAGAAGAATAAACTGTAAGATGTTACTGCTCTAAAGATGTTCGCTGCAGGTAACATTGTCTGAAAGGAAGTCTATAATCGTCGTACATCAATAAATATATCCTTACACAATCCAACCGTCAGATAAATGTCACATAAAGAACACCATAAACCACACATCATGTATGGATATCACCCTCAGTCAAATGCCACATGCTTAAGACTTCATCTGTCAGATGTCATATGCTCAGGACAGCATCAGTCAGAAGTCACATGATGATGACACCTTCAGTCAATGTCATATGCCAAGGATATCATCAGTCAAATTTCATATGAACACTATCAGTCACACACCACAAACTGAGGACACCACCATCATCATCATATCAAGAATGACAACAATGAATAAAACTACGAGGCCTGAAGTTTTGTTTTAAGCGCTTTCCCAAAGCTCTTGACCTTTGCCCCCAGTCCCTTGTGCCACCCTGACTCTTCTTTGGACTCTCTGTACTCGTTAAGCCGCTGCAGGAACAGATCTAAAACATGAACCAAAAAAAATAGTTAAAATTTAAAATCACAATACAGTGAGGAGAAACATGGAAAAACTATAGGAAGATGATAAAGCACAGATGAAAGAAGAGCTGAGGAAAGTACAGAGAAAATGAAAACTTAGGACACTGGACAATACAGTAAATTAAACAAGTTTTTCTCTGTGCTGGAATTAACCTTAAGTGCCCAGGGCACATGGGGCTTCCGCAAGGGTTTTCCACAAATGCCTGTCCTTCGCCTTTTTTTCTGCTCTTGCCCAGGTGAGCCCTCTATTGCTCAACATCCTTTCTGTTGTTCTTCTCCATGTCTCTTTTGGTCTACCCTTACTTCTGCTCCCCTGTGGTGTCCATCTTAGTGCTATTTTTGGTAGTGAGTTGTCAGTCATTCGGACCATCGCCAGCGTCTTTCCTCAATAATTGTTGTCAGTGATTTCATCTGCATTTCTGCTAATAAAATGTTATTTCTTATGGTGTTTGGCCAAAATATTTTTTTAATTCTTCGTAAACATTTAGTCTGGAAAGAATTCAACCTGTTTTCTATGGTTTTGGTGATTTTCCAGTATTCACTTCCATAGAGTAGTACACTTAGAACATTACTCTTAAATATCCTGATTTTCATATTTATGCTTAGTTTTTTTGATTTCCATATATTCTGCAGCATTGCAAAAGCCTGGTTTGCTCTAGTAAGTCTGCTGTTGATGTCCTCTGTGCTGTCTCCATTTTCTACTACTCTGCTGCCAAGGTATACAAATTCGTTGACCTCCTCCACTAACTTGTTATCTACTCTGAGTACATTTCTGTTGTTCACATTTTGCTTCATTAACTTTGTCTTTCCTACGTTGATCTTTAGTCCTATGTTGTTTGCATTCTGAGTTAGCTTGTTTATTTTATCTTGCATATCTTTGTGACTGCTTGATAATAGACAAATGTCGTCCGCAAAGTCAAGGTCCTCCAGCACTGTGTCAAGGGTCCATTGTAATCCTCTGCGTTTGTCTGATGTTGCCTCATTCATTAACCAGTCTACTGCCAAGATAAATAATGTTGGTGATAGTACAAATCCCTGTTTCACTCCTGTTTGTACCCTAAAGCTGCTGGAGGTATGTTCTCCACAGATAACTTTGCACTGAAAACCCTCGTATAGGGCTTTGATTACATTAACTATTTTATGGGGGAGGCCATGCCATCTTAGGATTTTCCACAGTGCATCTCTGTTGACACTGTCAAAGGCTTTCTCAAAATATATGAATAATGCATATGTTGTGCTATGCCACTCATTTGCCTGTTCTAATATTTGTCTAAGTACAAATATGTGGTCTATGCATGATCTTCCTTTCCTAAATCCTGCCTGCTCTTTCCGAAGTTTTTCCTCAAGTGTTGGTACAATTCTGTTGATGATTATTCTGCAAAATACTTTACTGGTGAGTGGCAGTAGGGTAATACCTCTCCAGTTCCCGCAATCTCTGAGGTCACCCTTCTTTGGTAGTTTTACTATAAGACCAGTTTTCCACTCCTCTGGGGCTTTTTCTAAATCCCAAATTTGTTGTAATATCTGGCAAAGTTGTTTTGGTGTTTCTGTTTCTTCTGCTTTCAACATCTCAGCAGTCACTTCATCTTCACCTGGTGCCCTGTCTGATTTTAGCATCTTTATCGCCTCCTTAACTTCATTTATTGTTATTGGTCCTGTATTGATGTTTAGTTCTGTTTTTGCTTCAGGTATGTCTATTGCTTGTGTTCTGTTTAGTAGGGTGTTAAAGTGTTCCCTCCATCTTTCAATTTTTTCTCTTTCTCCACTGACCAGTTGTTGTCCATTTTGTGTTCTTACTGCACTTTCACATCTTGTGTTGAAGTTACCTGTCATCTGCTTTGTGATTTTATATATGGTTTTCATGTCATTTGTATATGCTGTTTTCTCTGCTGTTTCTGCTAAGTTGTCATAATATTGACGTTTATCTTGACGGCATGATTCCTTCACTTCTTTGTCTTTTTGTGCATAATTACTTAAAACTCGTTCTTTAAGCCGTTGTGATTTGGTGTTCAGTAATTTTTTCTTGATTTCTTTTCTTTGCTCTATCTTTTCCCATGTGGTCTCGCTTATCCATTCCTCTTTTCTCCTTTTCCGATATCCCAGCACCTCTTTTGCTGTTTCCTGTAGTGTTTTATTGAACTCTAATATGGACATTTCTGCTTCGTCTTGTAGGACACTGAAGCGGTTCTTAAGTATTATTGAGAATTCATTTCTTGTTTGCTGGTCTATCAGTTTTCTTGTATCAAAATGTATCTTTCTGTGTTCTCCGATTTTGGCTTTCCTTAATTTTAGTTTTATTTTTGCTACCAGAAGGTTGTGATCACTTCCTACATCTGCTCCTTTCCTTGCTCGCACATCTTGTAGTGACCGTTTCCACTTGTTGTTTATTAGTATGTGATCAATTTGGTTTTCTGTGGTTTCATCTGGTGACCTCCAAGTCACCTTATGGATGTTTTTGTGTTGGAAAATTGTCCCTCCGATGGTCATCATGTTTTCTTCACAGAAACTGCACAGTCTTTCTCCATTTTCATTTATTTCTCCGATTCCTTCTCTTCCCATGATTCTTCTTCTATCTTCATTTCCTTTACCTACTTTTGCATTGAAGTCGCCCAAGATGAGTAGCATATCATGCTTGGGTATTGTTTCTACTGTGGCTTGGAGGCTGTTGTAAAAATCTTCTTTTAATTCCTCTTCAGCTGCTTCTGTTGGTGCATAACAAACTATAATAGACAGCTTTGTGAATCTTGAGTTGAACCGTGCATATAATAATCTCTCATTTATTGGGGTCCATTTCAGCAATGCTCTTGATGCTTCTTTTGTTATAATCAATGCTACTCCTCCTTCATGAAAATCTTCTTTACCTGACCATATTATTGTATCTTCTGTGTGCTGTGTTGTTAATTTCCTTCTGCCTTGTCCTGTCCATCTTGCTTCTTGTATTCCTAGTATGTCTAGTTTGTATCTGTGCATTTCCTTGATGGTTTGTGCTAGTTTTTCAGTCTGGTTTAGTGTTCTTACATTCCAGCTGCCTATTTGCATCTTATGTTTAGGTTCCAGGAGGTCTGCAGTCGGGCTGGGGACTTCCAGTGGCTGGCTTTCATCCACAACCTTCAAGGGCTCAGTTTCCTGATACGCATTTCTCCTTCCACCTGCATTTGCTTTTTCCCTTGCTTCTGTTTCTGTAGCAGTCTGATAGTTTTTTTACCAGATAGGGTTGCTGGCCCTAATATCCATACTACAAGAGCTTAATATTGAAGAAGGCTGGCTAGTAAAGAGGATAAAACAGAGAAAATTTAAATATTTTGGACATATTCTTATTTATATCTTAAATCCTTCACATGCCGTTAAACGTTACATAGGGCTCGCAAGGTAGTTCGCCAATTTTTCCTGTATTCAGCGAGTTTTTCAACCTCATCATGGGATTTTATGCCTATTAATTTGGCCTCTCTTATCAATGTCCTCTTTAGAGTTTCACATGGTCTGCCCCTTTTTCTTTGGCCTTTTGTGTTCCACTTGATAGCTTGTTTTGGGATTCTCTGATCATTTCTTCACATCACGTGACCAACATATGTCCATCTCCTTTTCCTGATCACCCATGAGACTGGTTGTTATTCAGTCATCTGTCTTATCTCTGCATTGTTCCTGAATTCATTCCACTTGGTGCCAAGTATTTTCCTTAAGCATTTGTTTTCAAAAGAGTCTAATTTCTTGTCTATTTCTTTAGTTGTTTTCCAGCTTTCGCATGCATAAATGAGGGTATATTACATTTGATTTGAATAGTCTTAACGTGGTTTTTGTGCTTATAACTTTTGAATGCCATGTGTTCTCAAGATTCTTGAAGATTAATACTGCTTTTGTAATTCTAATTCTAAATGGACATATTAAACATCATGATAATTTAGAGAAGACAATCTTGGAAGGGCACATAATGGGAAAAAGAAAGAGAGGAAGATCAAGGCAAAGATGGCTGCAAGACATCGTTGATGATCTGCAAATGGATGTATCAGCAGCAGGGAATCTTGCTTACAACCAAGAGGCCTACAGTTGAGCTGTTAGGGAGGCAAAGTTCCGCAAGGAACATGGAAATGACTGACTGAATCTCCCTGGAACTTCAAACCTGTGTTCTATGAGACAGGTTTCAAGGCAGCCTTCAAGCACTGTCATTATCTTTGGGTGCGGTGTGCACATGGTGGAATCTCTGAGCTGGGACCCGTGGAGAGCACATCTTGACACATTCCACCTTCATGTGATCAATCCCATTAGTCAACCCAAAGGACTGGATCAGCCTTTTTCTATAAGTGCCACAAAGACAGGGTCTTGATCAGTGCTGGCTTACATCCTTGCCTGACAACTGATCAGTCCCTCAAACATAATTTCTGACAATTATTCAACAAAAGTATGAGAGGCACCCACATACATGTGAGGAAACTACAAACATGAGAGGCAACCACAAATATAGGAGGCAACCAAATACATGAGAGGAAACTACAAACAAACAAGGGAGGTAACAACACAATTAAAAAGCATACCACTTGTGCCATAATCCGACCTCTCCACGTGGTTAGTGATGAACACCTCAAACATCTGAGTCTCAGTGAACCACGCCAGGAACTCTTTCACTTCCTTGGAAATCACTTCGCTGATGAAAGCTTCTTTCTGTTAACAGGACACAGAAGTTTCATGAGCAACCATTACCTGATTTGTACAAGATGTGTGCCAGCTACTGCAAGCAAGGTAGCAACATCTCAACCTCTAACTTGTTTTAGTACACAAATCACTAGCAACATCTCAACCTCTAACTTGTTTTAGTACACAAATCACTAGCAACATCTCAACCTCTAACTTGTTTTAGTACACAAATCACTAGCAACATCTCAACCTCTAACTTGTTTTAGTATACAAATCACTAGCAACATCTCAACCTCTAACTTGTTTTAGTACACAAATCACTAGCAACATCTCAACCTCTAACTTGTTTTAGTACACAAATCACTAGCAACATCTCAACCTCTAACTTGTTTTAGTACACAAATCCCTAGCAATACCTCAGCCTCTAGCTTGTTTTAGTACACAAATCCCTAGCAATATCTCAACATTTACCTTGTTTTATAAATTCTAGCCAAAATGTTAATTATCAAGGAGATGGTGAAATTACTTTTAGTTCAGTTGAAAGAAAACCCTCATGGCTGGTTTATCACACAGCCTGGTGTTGTAGAGTAGGTAAAGTTTAGTCTATGAAATGAGATTTACTGTCTGGGGTAGTACTGTGGTGCCATCTAGTGCATCAAACAAGGTCAAGCTTCTAAAAATAATTATGGGAACCACTCGAGTAGGCAGGGCCATCATGGTGTTATTTTCAGCATGTCTTCTGTTTTCCCCACTGGAAATGTGACAAAAAAGGAGGTTAAGCGAAACAAATCGGTAATGATGAAAAAAGCTGTATGTACCTTAAATATTCTGTTGCCATCTTGCAAGGCAGATATGTGGTTGTTGAAATGACCAACAGTTTCAATAAACACACGTAAGAAAGCCTCAGCAACCATCAGCCACTGAGCATTTCGAGCCTCTGGAATGGTCAACATATGAAAAGTGAAATTTAAATGTTACAAATATTTTTACATAAATTATATTATTAAATTGTAAATTTATTATAACAGAACTATAATGTAGTGAATCCATTATGCTTACAAAACTCAAGTAAATGTAAGAAATGTAAGTTTTTTTTTTACATGAGCCTATATTTTACATATCATATGCTAACAACCTTATCCTGAGACCTATCTAGAGGCAACTCCAGATGGGAAAAAGAGATATCGTTATGGAAACTCGCAGAGAACCCAACCGAGCATCAGGGATGCCAACTCCGAAGAGCTCATTCGTCGGCCCCAAACATGTGACAAAGATCGGATTCTGGAATGTGAGAACGATGGCAGCACCAACAAAAACTAACCAGGTCATCAAAGAAATGGAGAGATACCATCTAGACATACTGGGCATCAGCGAAATGCGATGGCCAGAAGCGGGTAAAAGATCGGCGGAACACGGCAAGTTAATTATACATTCAGGTAGAAATGACAATAAATTCCGAGACGGAGTGGGCATTATTATGTCAAATGTAGCTGCAAAGAGCCTGGTAGAATGGGAACCAGTGAACAGTCGTATAATAAGAGCACGATACAACCTACGACACGGAAGAATGACAATAATACAGTGTTATGCACCCACGAATGATGCAGATAATGATGTGAAAGACGACTTCTATCACCAACTACAACAAATCACCAACAAAGTCCCTAAACACGACATCCTAATTGCTATGGGGGACTTCAATGCTAAGGTAGGGAAGGATAATACCGACGTTGAAAAAGTGATGGGGAAAGAAGGAATTGACATGGTTAATCAGAATGGAGAAAGATTAATTGAAATATGTCTAACAGAGGGCATGGTCATTGGAGGGACAATATTCCCACACAAAGAGATACATAAAACAACGTGGATATCTCCAGATGATAGAACTAGAAACCAGATAGACCATTTTTGTATTAGAAAGCAATACAGAACATCTCTCATGGATGTAAGGGCTTATAGGGGTGCAGATGTCAACAGTGATCACAACCTGTGCATAGGGAAAATAAAACTAAAATTGAAAAGTCAACACAAGAAATCAGTACACAGAAAGATAAACATCCACAGCCTACAAGAAGAAAATACTAACATTAATTTCAATCAGGAACTTGCCAATCATTCAAAAACACCCAGTGAAGTTGAGGAGATAGATATAGATGAGTTATGGAATTCTTACAGCACAGCCATAATCACAGCAGCAAAAGTAAGCGCTGGATTGAAAAACCAAATAGAAAAGCATGGATATCAGATAAAACATGGAAGTATATACATGAAAGACGAGCAGTCAAATTAAACATGTTGAATGCAAAAGCAGATCATGAAAGAGATTCGGCAAAAGCAAAATACAAAGACATAGACAAGAAAGTAAAAAGTTCAGCTAGAAGGGATAAAAGAGAATACATAGACAATATGGCGAATGAGGCAGAAAAAGCAGCAAAAACAGGAGACAACAAAACTTTATATAACTTACAAAAAGGCTAACAGGTACTATTACATCTAAAGAAAGACCAATCCTTAGCAAAACTGGAACACTATTAACATCAAATAAAGACCAAAAGCAAAGATGGGCTGAACACTTCCAAGAAATACTCAATCGACCACACCCAAAAGAATTGTTAAACCTTGAAACTGACTTACCAGCCCCACAGCTAAATGTCAACCTAGATGAAATTGAATTGCATGAAATTGAAACAGCAGTGAATTTAATGGCTAACAACAAAGCTGCAGGTGAAGATGAAATAACTGCCGAGATGCTAAAAGCTATCAGTAGTGACAACATGAGACAACTACAGAGAATGTTTAACAAGATTTGGAAAGAAGAAAAGGCCCTTCTAAGTGGAAGAAAGGAATCATTGTTAAAATACCAAAAAAGGGCAACCTTAGTGACTGTAACAACTGGAGAGGAGTAACCTTACTATCAGTTGTGTCAAAAGTATTTTGCAAGGTCATTTTGAATAGACTCAAAGATATAGTGGATGTTGCAATGAGAGAAGAACAAGCAGGATTTCGAAAAGGGAGAAGCTGTCTCGACCAGATCTTTACTCTCAGAATAATACTTGAAGAACATATTGAAAAGCAGAAACCATTAATACTGAATTTCATAGATTTTAAGAAGGCATTTGATAGCATACACAGAGATTCATTATGGAGAATTCTATGTCTATATGGAATACCATCTAAAATTGTCAACATCATTAAGGACTTATACAATGGATATGGTTGTGCAGTCAAGACAGAAGAAGGGATGAGTGAATGGTTTCAGATTGAAACAGGCGTGAAACAAGGATGTATACTGTCTCCTTTACTTTTTGGGATTACAATAGACTTCATAATGAAAAAATGCTGCTCAGGTAACACAGGTATTGACTGGGTACATGGGACCCAACTAGAAGATCTTGATTTTGCTGATGACATAACACTTATCAGTAACAATGTGAATTCCATGCAAGAAAAAACAGATAGCCTGTCTTCATTGGCTAGCAAAATAGGACTTGAAATTAACAAGGACAAAACAAAAATAATGAAAATTCCCATCAATCAAAATGGAAAAATACACATAGAAGGGACAGATATTGAAGAAGTCAATCAATTTGCATACCTTGGCAGCTACATGGACCAGGGTGGTGACACTAGACAGGAAGTTACTCGTCCTGCCAGAGATGGTGGTCAGTCACAGTCAGTCTCTTAACAACTTTTCTTTCTCTCACATCTAAAGTGCTTTCTTCATCATCTCCCAGGCAAATCTTACACGCTGTGCTCCGTCACTACACTCTGTGCAAGCCTCAATGTTTCTGATTGGCTAAATTTGCACCTAGAGACTTGCAATTTTTACTGGTTCATCTTTTTTTTTTTTTAAATTAAGCCTGAGAACCTCCTGCATTCTATGTTTAAATTCATGAAATTAGACTGTTCCCTTGAGGATATCATGAATTTCTATTTAACATTTTGCCTCTCTGTCTCTCTCTTCCTCCTCCCCCCACTCACTCTCTCTCACCTTCTCCCTCCCTTTCTCTCTCTCACTTACACACATGTTCACTCATTCTCTTCTCTCACTCATACATTCACTCTCTTTCTCTCTTCTCTCACTCGGTCATACTCTCTCTCTCTCTTGCTCACTCACATTCTTACCTCTCCTTTCTCTCTCTCTCACTCACGCACTCATACATTCACCCTCTTCTCTCTTTCTTGCACATACACTCACACTCTCTCCTCTCTCTCTCTCACTCAAACACACATTCACACACTCTCTCTCTCTCAGCAGAGACAATGAGAAAGCACAACAATCCTGCCACCATCTCCCTAGAACCAGGAACCCACAAATAAAACCACAACTGGTGACCGCTGGGCATACCTGCATCGATTTTGCACATGTTAATGGCAGTCTTCAGAGCTTTCTGTACTCTCTTAGGCAAAATGGTGGACTCATCACTTTGACATTTTACAATATTTTTCTTGTCCAGCTCCACAATGAAGACCTAATGAAATCAAGAAACTCTTATGCACTCCTTAGATATACACCGCATAATCATGGTCTAACTTTAAATAAAATTACCATCAATAAAGCCATGACAATGACATGTAACAAAAATAACAAAGATGTGGATCACAGCAGGTCAAATGTTCTATTTTTTATGCAGAGTTATGCTGTCACCAGAAGAAAATCAAATTATACAAAATCTTTACACCACTGCCACACTTATACATTGCACTGGAAATCAACTTCCTTATATTCGAGATGAGTTTCAGTTTTAAACGGTATAACCAGCCTGGCACATGTGGAGTCAGTTTTGCAAGGAAAAGGGTGACTCTACTATACTTGGCCAGAGTTTTAAAAGAAATCTGGAGCAAGAAACCAGGAGTGATAAAACTTGTATGAATATGCATGAGAGGTGACATTAAACACTGTAAGCTTGAAGCAGCCATGGCACTGCTACTACCAAGAGTTTATAAGGTGGAAATACCCATGAGGGACACTTCCTTTGATGATCGAAGAAGCTGAATGCTAACTTTTATTTATCTTCTTCAGCGGAAGATGCTGTCCAATCAGGCAATCAGCAACCCATAGCTGATATGCCAGCGTCAAGGTTAGCGAACCACAGCTGACCAAGACCCTGTCTTACTTCTCCATGGTACCCCCAGTAACTGGCATAGCCTGGATAATGGGGCAGAGATCGCCACAGTCCCCATGGTGGTGGAGTCTGATAAAGAAGCACTACACATCCCCTGTTTTTTAGCTGTACTCTGGGATTGAAAAAATAGCCGCCATAACCCGCTCCCAGGTCAGTACGATGTTGTGCCTCAACATCTTCACAGCATCGGCTGCAGAGAACACCGGCTCCCAGTTGTAGGGAGGTTGTATCTTCTTCAGCATTTCCCCTGAAAATATGCTGCAGCCCAACGCATTCAACTTCTACTTGACATACTTTTAAGACCTCATTTTGTCTTTCCACCACTTGTGATTTCTATTCACTCAGCCAAACTACTATTTGTTTCTGAAAGCATCACTAGGAGGCAGAATAGGGTCTTGATCAGCTTTAGTTCACCGCTAGGAGTCAGAATAGGGTCTTGATCAGCTTTAGTTCACCAACCCAGATGCACACAGTCAGCTATGGGTCATTGGCCACCATCTAATTTAGCCTGAGTACTACATTTCCACCTATGCTATCATCTAAAATGAGATATCAGAGATGCTTTTAAAAAAAAATTCACGATAAATTCAGGAAAACCGCTCAATGCTTTCCATTAGCACTTAAAACGTAAGCATACAAATGTGACCACAACTGCGACTGTTTTATTGTAAAAGTTATACTATAATTTCTAGCCTAACCACAGAAATATGTGATGGAAAACATCACAGAAAACACCGAGTCAATCATGATAAAAAGTCTGTGGACTTGGAACTCGCTTCTTGTGCCCGACAGTCAGACCTGAGATAGAATGGCAGGGAAAACAGTGTTCAGTATGGAGAGGATGAGACATGCTAGACTGTACAGCACTTACAGCTGTCAGCTAATGAAGGGAAAACAGTGTTCAGTATGGAGAGGATGAGACATGCTAGACTGTACAGCACTTACAGCTGTCAGCTAATGAAGGGAAAACAGTGTTCAGTACGGAGAGGATGAGACATGCTAGACTGTACAGCACTTACAGCTGTCAGCTAATGAAGGGAAAACAGTGTTCAGTACAGAGAGGATGAGACATGCTAGACTGTACAGCACTTACAGCTGTCAGCTAATGAAGGGAAAACAGTGTTCAGTACAGAGAGGATGAGACATGCTAGACTGTACAGCACTTACAGCTGTCAGCTAATGAAGGGAAAACAGTGTTCAGTACAGAGAGGATGAGACATGCTAGACTGTACAGCACTTACAGCTGTCAGCTAATGAAGGGAAAACAGTGTTCAGTACAGAGAGGATGAGACATGCTAGACTGTACAGCACTTACAGCTGTCAGCTAATGAAGGGAAAACAGTGTTCAGTACGGAGAGGATGAGACATGTTAGACTGTACAGCACTTACAGCCGTCAGCTAATGAAGGGAAAACAGTGTTCAGTATGGAGAGGATGAGACATGCTAGACTGCACAGCACTTACAGCCGTCAGCTAATGAAGGGAAAACAGAAGTAAGTCCTGGAAATGAGAACATTTGTGGAAGTTCTAAGAGTGCAAACATATTAAAAAAAAACACCAGGTAACATATTCTACATAGCACTGTGTAGCAAGATTTAGAAATAACACTGATAAAAGCATAACAAAGTACTGAAACACACACTGAATATTTATATTTAACTGCAGAAAGCTGGCACATGTTCCCAGCACCAGCTCTCGTCATTCTAAAATTTGCTTGCTTGTTTTGTACGCACCTCTTCCAGGTCCATCTTGAGCAGCCTGGGCAGGAAAGCTGAGAGGACGCCCACAATATAAGGCACAGGGGCATTCACAACCTCCAGCATCTCGCAGGGCAGCAGAGGGATGTACACATGCTGCCACTGGAATGGGTAGAGCAGGGCTGACAGTGCGTGTACCGTCTGTGTCAGGATGCTGGCATACGGGACAGAGTATACAAGCAGTGTTATTGAAACAATGTCAGCAGACCGTTGTCAAGGATCAGCTCTAAATGCTGTTCATGATAAGAAACTTGATGTCATTAGCCAGCAATATGACTAAGTGGTCAATGTGATAATCCACATTTTATACTCAACTCTTGGTCAGTGTGATGTTTGGTACATTTCACACTTAACTTGTGGTCAATGTGATGTTTGGGCACATTTTACATTCAACCTCTGATCATTGTGATGTCCAGCACATCTTACATTCAACTCTTGGTCAGTGATGTCTGGTACATCCTATACTCCAATTTCTGGTCACTGTGGTATGTGGCACATCTTACATTCAACTCTTGGTCACTGTTTTTTTGTTACTTAAGGTTTATGCAGAATAGAAATTAGGAACAGAATAGACCAAGCAAAGATAGCATTTCAGAGAATGAGAAACATATTAGCCAACACATCCTTATCAATGAATGTTAGAAAACGAGTCCTAAAATGCTATATTGAACCTATCTTGTTACATGGAAGTGAATCATGGACAATAGGCAGGTCTGCACAAAAATCATTGGAAGCAGCAGAAATGTGGTTTATTAGAAGAATGTTGCGAATTCCCTGAACAGCAAAAATAACTAATGAAGAATGTATGAGAAGAGCTGGAGAGACAAAAAAACCTTGTCAAAAAGATAAGAGAGAGACAATGTACTTTCATAGGACATGCAATGAGAAGAGGGGGCATTGAAAATATTATAACAACAGGAAAAATAGAAAGAGGAAGATCAAGAGAAATGATAGTGGACAGTCTGACGGGATGGTGTGAGAGGAGATCACCAACCGAGCTGATGGCCTGCATGAAGGATCGTGTACTCTGGAGAAGCATAATAGCCAAACCCAGTTGGCGCGGCACCTGATGATGATGATGATGATGAAGGTTACAGTATAACTCTCCTCATAATAAACCTTATCTTTATAACATGGTTTGTCTTTGTTACCTGAGGTTGCTGGAACACAGTATGACTCTCCTCTCCATCAGAATTGACGAAAACACCTTTACAAGCCTGTCTGTTCCCAGGTAGTGTAGTGGGCTTTCATAATTCACCTTCAGAAAGAACCGCACTTCTCCATTAATAGTTTGAAACGATATGAAATCATTATTGTCACCCCGAATTTCAGAAATGCATAAAAGTGATACTGTCCATTGCATGCACTCAGCAATGTGAAACTAGCTCAATCATATAAAAATGATTCTGCTAATTTTAATGACATCCTACAGAAGCTGAATTTAAAACTAAACAATGGAAAATGAGAACTTTCTGGGTTGTTTCAAGTTCAGGCTGAAATAAGCAACAAACTGGGAGGATAAGGACGGATGTGCACATGATTGGTTAAAAATCAAAGCTCCGTGAAGAAACTAAGATCTCCAAATGTTAACTATCAACTATCCAGGAAAAAAAAAATCTCCCCGCATAAACTTTATAAAAACAACTCATCAGGGCCCATATTCTACATAGCACTGTGTAGCAAGATTTAGAAATAACACTGATAAAAGCATAACAAAGTACTGAAACACACACTGAATATTTATATTTAACTGCAGAAAGCTGGCACATGTTCCCAGCACCAGCTCTCGTCATTCTAAAATTTGCTTGCTTGTTTTGTACGCACCTCTTCCAGGTCCATCTTGAGCAGCCTGGGCAGGAAAGCTGAGAGGACGCCCACAATATAAGGCACAGGGGCATTCACAACCTCCAGCATCTCGCAGGGCAGCAGAGGGATGTACACATGCTGCCACTGGAATGGGTAGAGCAGGGCTGACAGTGCGTGTACTGTCTGTGTCAGGATGCTGGCATACGGGACAGAGTATACAAGCAGTGTTATTGAAACAATGTCAGCAGACCATTGTCAAGGATCAGCTCTAAATGCTGTTCATGATAAGAAACTTGATGTCATTAGCCAGCAATATGACTAAGTGGTCAATGTGATAATCCACATTTTATACTCAACTCTTGGTCAGTGTGATGTTTGGTACATTTCACACTTAACTTGTGGTCAATGTGATGTTTGGGCACATTTTACATTCAACCTCTGATCATTGTGATGTCCAGCACATCTTACATTCAGCTCTTGGTCAGTGATGTCTGGTACATCCTATACTCCAATTTCTGGTCACTGTGGTATGTGGCACATCTTACATTCAACTCTTGGTCACTGTTTTTTTGTTACTTAAGGTTTATGCAGAATAGAAATTAGGAACAGAATAGACCAAGCAAAGATAGCATTTCAGAGAATGAGAAACATATTAGCCAACACATCCTTATCAATGAATGTTAGAAAACGAGTCCTAAAATGCTATATTGAACCTATCTTGTTACATGGAAGTGAATCATGGACAATAGGCAGGTCTGCACAAAAATCATTGGAAGCAGCAGAAATGTGGTTTATTAGAAGAATGTTGTGAATTCCCTGAACAGCAAAAATAACTAATGAAGAATGTATGAGAAGAGCTGGAGAGACAAAAAAACCTTGTCAAAAAGATAAGAGAGAGACAATGTACTTTCATAGGACATGCAATGAGAAGAGGGGGCATTGAAAATATTATAACAACAGGAAAAATAGAAAGAGGAAGATCAAGAGAAATGATACTGGACAGTCTGACGGGATGGTGTGAGAGGAGATCACCAACCGAGCTGATGGCCTGCATGAAGGATCGTGTACTCTGGAGAAGCATAATAGCCAAACCCAGTTGGCGCGGCACCTGATGATGATGATGATGATGAAGGTTACAGTATAACTCTCCTCATAATAAACCTTATCTTTATAACATGGTTTGTCTTTGTTACCTGAGGTTGCTGGAACACAGTATGACTCTCCTCTCCATCAGAATTGACGAAAACACCTTTACGAGCCTGTCTGTTCCCAGGTAGTGTAGTGGGCTTTCATAATTCACCTTCAGAAAGAACCGCACTTCTCCATTAATAGTTTGAAACGATATGAAATCATTATTGTCACCCCGAATTTCAGAAATGCATAAAAGTGATACTGTCCATTGCATGCACTCAGCAATGTGAAACTAGCTCAATCATATAAAAATTATTCTGCTAATTTTAATGACATCCTACAGAAGCTGAATTTAAAACTAAACAATGGAAAATGAGAACTTTCTGGGTTGTTCCAAGTTCAGGCTGAAATAAGCAACAAACTGGGAGGATAAGGACGGATGTGCACATGATTGGTTAAAAATCAAAGCTCCGTGAAGAAACTAAGATCTCCAAATGTTAACTATCAACTATCCAGGAAAAAAAAAATCTCCCCGCATAAACTTTATAAAAACAACTCATCAGGGCCCATACCTAATGTGAAAATCATATCAGGGCACCCAGACCTAACATGAAAGTCATATCAGCACCCAGACCTACTGTGAAAGTCACTGTTGTTGAAAAGCTCAACCCTCAGACTGTATCTCATATAAGACAAGATGGCTAGACAGGGTTTGATAAACAGGGAAACATCTAACAAAATGACTGAAAGTACACATAACATAAAGACTGAAACACACGACTGTGCTAATGAAGGGATGGCTAGACAGACCAGATGGTACAATGTCAACTGCTAGACAGACCAGATGGTACAATGTCAACTGCTAGACAGACCAGATGGTACAATGTCAACTGCTAGACAGACCAGATGGTACAATGTCAACTGCTAGACAGACCAGAGGGTACAATGTCAACTGCTAGACAGACCAGAGGGTACAATGTCAACTGCTAGACAGACCAGAGGGTACAATGTCAACTGCTAGACAGACCAGATGGTACAATGTCAACTGCTAGACAGACCAGATGGTACAATGTCAACTGCTAGACAGACCAGATGGTACAATGTCAACTGCTAGACAGACCAGATGGTACAATGTCAACTGCTAGACAGACCAGATGGTACAATGCCAACTGCTAGACAGACCAGATGGTACAATGTCAACTGCTAGACAGACCAGATGGTACAATGCCAACTGCTAGACAGACCAGATGGTACAATGTCAACTGCTAGACAGACCAGAGGGTACAATGTCAACTGCTAGACAGACCAGGGTACAATGTCAACTGCTAGACAGACCAGATGGTACAATGTCAACTGCTAGACAGACCAGATGGTACAATGTCAACTGCTAGACAGACCAGATGGTACAATGTCAACTGCTAGACAGACCAGATGGTACAATGTCAACTGCTAGACAGACCAGATGGTACAATGCCAACTGCTAGACAGACCAGATGGTACAATGTCAACTGCTAGACAGACCAGATGGTACAATGCCAACTGCTAGACAGACCAGATGGTACAATGTCAACTGCTAGACAGACCAGAGGGTACAATGTCAACTGCTAGACAGACCAGAGGGTACAATGTCAACTGCTAGACAGACCAGATGGTACAATGTCAACTGCTAGACAGACCAGATGGTACAATGCCAACTGCTAGACAGACCAGATGGTACAATGTCAACTGCTAGACAGACCAGATGGTACAATGTCAACTGAACTCAGAGCTACAGTACACAAGAAGACATGATAATTACAACTTAAACAAAAATGGCCAAAAATGTCAAAATTAATCAAACAAAAAACAACAAAGAACACTATTAAACCATGTTGATTTGTTGATTAAACCATGTTGATTTCTCAGCTGTCAGAAGTTCTGTGCTCAAAATCAAAAGAAAATTTTATCATCAGCACAAAAGCAGCCATTACAAATTTACACTCAAATGAGAACTCTTCAGTTCATGATAAAGGAAATAAATCTCCCAACAAAACTGCTAAAACAGTGCTTTATTAATCAAGATCAGAGAATATTATTATAGCCTGTGGAAGTGTCTGTTTTCACTGACAATATCCCTGCTGATTTCTGAAGGACACATACAAATATCCAAAAGAAAAAAAATGAAATTTCTATCATACCCTTATACAAGTATATGTATATGGGTTGTTTGTAAATATCTGAGTTTAGCATTGTTAAATTTTATGTATTTATTTCATTTTTAATAAATTTAATAGCAAAACATTTGTTCTTTGAGGTCTTGTCTTTTTCTTCTCTTTGATCATTCTCAGATGTGGACTTGTATACTTCTAAAGTAATTGGTGGTCAGCGGACTTGGTGTACTTCCCCATAAAGCTTCTCTTGATAGTGATGTTGACTACATCTGTCTTCTCATATGCTGGGCACTCCTGAAGATTATGTTCTCTCTTACCAGTGCCACATACAGGATGATCTTGAGCTTGTTGAAAACATTTTTGTTAAATTCCTACATCCTTATTGAAATATTTTAAAACAAGATTGTAAATTTTAATGAAACAAATTGAGAAGGCTTGCAATTTTAAATATGCTATGCTACAAATGAACAGCTTCCCCTGAAAAGCAAAAAGTGCAACAGTTCGCTGTAACACCAAAGAGGCAGCACCCAATGTGCTTATGGTGTTTGTATTTCTCTTGAACTGACCACATACAAAAGTATGATGTCATCAGTATCACGCCCGTCTGTCACAGAGTTAGCCTGGTACCCTGGTCTACCTGAGTGACTCGGGTGTCTCTGGAGGCACCAATCTCTGGTTAAGAAGCAAGTGCACTAACCACTACACCATTCACATCACTATAACTGTGGAGATATTATTTAGAAACGTACAAATTTCAGTATGAAAACATGTGCTTCAAGCAAATCTGTAACATTAACAATAATTCAGCTGAGAAGATTTTTAAGGGCATGCATCTTTCCCATCGCAACATATGCCTATGAGACCTGGACACTTAACAAAACAGCTGAGAAACACATAAATGCTTTTGAATGTAAATGCTACAGAAGAGTTCTTCAAATATCATGGACACAAAAAAGAACAAATATATCCATACTACAAGAATTTAATATTGAAGAAGGCTGGCTAGTAAACAGGATTAAAGAGAGAAAACTTAAATATTTTGGACACATTAAATGTCATGATAATCTAGAGAAGACTGTCTTGGAAGGATACATAGTGGGAAAAAGAAAGAGAGGAAGACCAAAGCAAAGATGGCTGCAAGACATCGTTGATGATCTGCAAATGGATGCATCAGCAGCAGGCCATTGTGCTCACAACCGAGAAGCCTACAGGTGAGCAAAGTTCTGCAAGGGACATGCAAATGACTGACTGACTGAGTACATTAAGAAACATCACAAGGGAAAGTAATCAAATACTGACAGATCAGTTCCAGAGTTCTGTGCAAACTACTTTGTGTATATTTGTGAAATTTAATGCTGTGTGACGAGCACGGTTAGTGGCAAAGTGTGTGGTTAGCAAGCTAAAGTGCACAAGATCAATCCCACATAGGGGTAATTTGGAGGACAGGGGAAGGGTAAGATGTCCTCTTTTTTTTTTAAAAATATGTTACCCCCACCAAGAAGAGCAACGTTTTGATCATGTGACCTTTTGATCAGGTGATATTAGCTTGCCAGTAATTCAATTTGTATCTTCCCAGCATTCACTCTAATGATAATTAAATCATAAGACCAGTCGCTAGACCACGTGGGAGTTATTTCTGCCTGATCTTTTTCTTGCTCATGCCTAACTTTATAATGGCCAGATCAGAAAAAAAATTTTTTAATTTATATTTTCAATCTGGGATGGCAGGAAAGTCTTTTGCTTTTATAGTTTTACACAAAATTATCAAATTTTCATCTTCCCATGTCATTTCTGGCAGGTTACAATTAGCATAAAGATAATAAAAATGTAGTACTCATGCTTTAATAACCAAATTTAACACATTTTTTTGGAGAGGACACAGTATATATGAGGTTTAAAACAAAATGCACAATTTAAATAAAATGCTCACATTTTCCAGTCTGTTGTCTGCCGAGCGATTCAAAAATATTGTTTCCATTTCACCTTTCTCGTCCTGAAACAACATGTGCAAAAGAAAAAAAAATAAACATGCTCTAGTCATGCTGGGATAGCTCAGTAAAGCAAGACGGACTCCAGTGATCAAGTTAAACCACAACCGCACGGTATACATAAGGCTAGGCACAGAAAGTGGCAACTCTGAAACAGGCTTTCACTACGTCAGCACTAGTTATATTTCATGTCATCTTTCAAAAGTTGACAATATATAACAGGGGTTATATATAAAATGTGAAAACCAGCTTTATTTTGTGTAATATTTCAAGGTTATAAATGTTATAAAAGATTTCAAGAGAATTATGTAAGAACTAGTTTTATTTCATGCAATATTTCAAATGTTGGTAACAGAGGTTCTAAAAACAGATTTCAAGAGATTACAAGAATTGTAGTTTAATTTCATCAATTTTATTGTGAAATGCACTTTATCACTTCCTACTAAAAACTGAAAATAAAAAAGAAAGCCATCATATCTATAGACTGATGATGAACTGAATGAACGAAGTTTTATATTATATAACTGTTATTTTACAAATTAAATAAATTTTGTTCATCCAAACCTACGGCACATTTTGTCAACTAATTCTTTCTTCCTGGCATAACTTGCTTTGTAATTCTTTTTTTTTCACATTTTGTTAGGTAATTCCTTCTTCCTGATATATTATTTTATTAAGCAGCTCTTCCTGCTGACACAACTTGCTAGATACTATATTTTTACACATTTAATGTGCGAGTCATATATAGTTTTTGCAAACCACAGAGCCTACTTTAATGTACAAGTCACATAGAGTTTTTGCAAACCAGAGCCCACTGCATGCACAGTGTACACAAACTTTTTTTTTACAGAAGGCAGAAGTTTATGAGTAAAACATAACCAGTTTGGCCCACAGCCTTTCAGTGAACAATAAAAAAAAAAAAACAAGAATTTAAATAGAAAACAAAAGTACAGCAGGAAAAGACGTTTTAAACATCTGACTTACCTAAAACAGAAAATGCAAACAGACAAGTGATGAGTGAAAAGTGAAGTACTGGAGTGAACAGTGAACAATGGAAAGTGAAGTTCTGGAATGAACAATGAAAAGTGAAGTACTGGGTAAATCCAAAGTAACCCTTTTTAATTTGTCCAGTTGTTTTATCCAGTCCACGGATGACAAAAACTACAGGGTCTGAGCTTTTGGCAGGAGTTGCTGTTGAATTTGTGCCAAGAAAATAATCATAGTGGTGTCCCTTAGATGCCTTGTTATGATTACATTTGACAGCTCATTCAAAAGTTTCAATTAATTCTTTGATTTTTTTTTAATGAATTTTTTTTTTCACTTTGCAAATGTGTGGTCAAGACCATATGTGAAATCTCGCAACAACCATGATCTCACACACACACACATGTTTGCACATACACAATGTACATATGCACACTCCTGTACATTATAAATGTGTATTCATCATACTGTACATGTTATTGTTAAATGAAAATGTATTTTCCATATCTGTGCCTTATATCTGTGTGCATGCTATATGCATGAAAATAGTTGTTCTTTTTTCTGGCATAACTTGTGACATAATTCTTCTTGTTGACATGTTTTGTTATGTTAAATCATTCTTCCTGGAACAATTTGTAAGATATTCATTTTTCTTCCTACATCCAGCAATTATTCACACTACCAGCCATGATCTACAACGCTGGATGTGCATTTTTTTCATGGACAATTCCATTAGTAGGCACAACAAGAAAGGACCAAAAAACAATCTTTTCTGACACCAGGATATAACTGGAAAGGAATTTCAATCTAAGACTGTGACATACTTGCCAACAATTACCCAACAATTACATTACCCAACAATGTGCTTAAGTTATTACAAAAAAGTTCTTGTGGAACACATACTGTTTGCCACTACAATGGCCAATCAGGCAAATCCTTAACATTTGTAGAATCAGCCATGAAAAAGTTATCCAGAAAGTTCTGCATCAGCAAACATATAACAGCTTCAAAATGGATGATTAATGCCTTTATATAGTTGCTACTATCACAAAAGTATAAGAACTGGGTAAATGTGGTGAATAACGTAGCAAGAAGAAGAAATGAAAAAACTGTAAGGTTTAGAAAGCATTGTGAACCAGAATGTATGATATTCTGTGCCTGCAGAACCTGTGGGTGTTTTCATGTTTTGAAATGAGAATTAAGTGAGTAGGCATTTAACAATTATGTCCCTGGATGACTATTTCAATATTCCAGTCTCTGGTATGGAAATAGAAAACTTCTTTCTATATTAGTCATGCAACTAATCCCTTTCCACTGAAAATGTTGAGACTAACAAGTGGAACAATATTCAACATAAACATACAATCTATGAGAAACCAATGCATAGTGTTCTAGTCCTTCAATGAAATTATCACAATTTACAATTAAAGTGTTCATGATTTGAGCCATCTTAAAAACGTTACACAAACAGAACCCTAATACCACCAAATCTAGAAGTTACAAAAATCAGAATATGTTGAAACAAAAAAATATACAGATTTTCCTTTCATATTTAACACTAATTCAGTTGTCAATTACTTCAGAATTTTTACTTCTTAGTTCAGAAATTCTGGATAATTTTGGATGCCACAAAATAAGTTGACACAGTGCTGGAGGACCTTGACTTTGTGGACGACATTTGTCTATTATCAAGCAGTCACAAAGATATGCAAGATAAAATAAACAAGCTAACTCAGAATGCAAACAACATAGGACTAAAGATCAATGTAGGAAAGACAAAGTTAATGAAGCAAAATGTGAACAACAGAAATGTACTCAGAGTAGATAGCAAGTTAGTGGAGGAGGTCAACGAATTTGTATACCTTGGCAGTAGAGTAGTAGAAAATAGAGACAGCACAGAGGACATCAACAGCAGACTTACTAGAGCAAACCAGGCTTTTGCAATGCTGCAGACTATATGGAAATCTAAAAAACTAAGCATGGAGACAAAAATCAGGATATTTAAGAGTAATGTTCTAAGTGTAATACTCTATAGAAGTGAATGCTGGAAAATCACCAAAATCATAGAAAACAAGTTGAATTCTTTCCAGACTAAATGTTTACAAAGAATTAGAAAAATATTTTGGCCAAACACCATAAGAAATAACACCTTATTGGCAGAAATGCAGTTGAAGCCACTGACAACAATTATTGAGGAAAGACGCTGGCGATGGTTGGGACATGTGCTCCGAATGACTGACAACTCACTACCAAAAATAGCACTAAGATGGACACCCCAGGGGAACAGAAGTAAGGGTAGATCAAAAGAGACATGGAGAAGAACAACAGAAAGGATGTTGAGCAGTAGAGGGCTCACCTGGGCAAGAGCAGAAAAAAGGCGAAGGACAGGCATTTGTGGAAAACCCTTGGGATGCCCCATGTGCCCTGGGCACTTAAGGTTCAGATGTGTGCGTGTGCGCGTGCGTGTGTTTTTTTTTCCCCCATTCCAGCACATCTCTGGAATGCCTGGAGCAATTTCAACTACACGTGGTACACATATGAGTTACAGTCTGGAGAAAAGTACTGTGGGGGTATGACCCCCTAGCACCCCTAAGGGTAGGGGTGACATACTATCCACTAAATTTAAGAAGGAAAAAAGATTGGTCTAATGGAGATAATCATGAAATAGAGTGGTGCAGGTCTAAGAACAGCATTTGTAGCCTCCCATGGCAAGTCCCACGTGGTTACCAGGACCCAGATCTAAGTCTGAGGAGAAAAGAACAGGACCATTGCCACCTTCCACTTATGTCGTAAGAGGTGATTAATGAGGTTGGGGGATAGGCCAACAACCTGTTCCCTGTAAAAAAACTGGAATGTTACAAAACACGGAGAGGAAAACCAGTGGACTGGCCACACTCTGAGGAAACCCAACACCAGCATAGCAAGACAGGCACTGACATGGAATCCTCAAGGAAACTGAAAATGAGGAAGACCTTGGCTTACTTGTAGAAGGGACATGACAGGGCTCAGAGACATGCAAATGGAAGGAAGCAGAGAATACTTCCAAGAACAGGGATGACTGGAAAGCCTTCATCCGTGGCATATGCTCTCGGGGGAGTGAAAGATGATGATGATGATGATGGCAAGTCCAAATAATTTTGATGGTCTCTCAGTCAGCTCCCATTGGCATGTAGGGTGAGAGAGGGGTGGGGGTGGGATGGGGGTGACATGTAAAAGTAATCGAAAATGACCGATATTAGTGTTAAGTCCACAGTTTTCAGTGTTGCTGAGATGAATAGTGACACTCCCAATGCCGTTTACATCCAAGTTCAGCCCCCATCGGCATGGAGTGTGAGAGGGGGTGAAAATTAGGGTGGAATCTCCAATTATTTTACTATGGAATCTCAACCCACCAAAAGTTTGCAACGGCACAAGGCTGTGTGTAAAGAGGATGCTGAGCAATGTAGTTGAAGCGACTATCTTAACAGGACAAGGAGAGAGTGAAACAGTTTTTATCTGACAGATACCACTCATTTCGATGGATCTCCCTTTTAACTTTATGAGTTTGCAATTTCTAGTGAGACTTGCATTCTCGATCATGATCAACAAGTCACATGGGCAGTCTACACATTATAGAGTAGTCTTTTACAAATTCACTATAATATTCATTTAACTCAAAACTTGATTATATACAACATTTTTAGTTTAAACTCCAGGAGCAAGAACAAATAATTTCTTGGATGAACCCACCCTTGAGCAAGCAATATAAAGTTGTCCGTGGGAGAAACCTATATATATATATGTATATATATATGTGTATATATATATATAAAATATATAAAATCATTTATATATATATATATATATATATATATATATATATATATATATATTTTAAGACTATTCAATTCAAATGTAATATCCACCCTCATTTATGCATGCGAATGCTGGAAAACACCTAAAGAAATAGAGAAGAAATTAGACTCTTTTGAAAACAAATGCCTAAGGAAAATACTTGGCATCAAGTGGAACAAATTCAAGAACAATGCAGAGATAAAACAGATGACTGAACAACAACCAGTCTCATGGGTGATCAGGAAAAGGAGATGGACATATGTTAGTCACTTGATGAGAAGAAATGATCAGAGAATCCCAAAACAAGCTATCAAATGGGACACAACAGGCCAAAGAAAAAGAGTCAGAACACGTGAAACTCAGACCGTGTGAAACTCTGAAGAGGACATTGTTAAGAGAGGCCAAATTAATGGGCATAAAATCCCTTGATGAGGTTTAAAGACTCACCGAAGACAAGAAAAATTGGCGAACTACTCTGCGAGCCCTATGTGACGTTTAACGGCATGGGAAGGATATAAGATATAAGATAAAATAAGATATATATATATATATATATGTATACATATATATATGTATGTATTCCATTAATCAAGAAGGAAAGATATACGTAGAAGGAACAGCTGTTGAAGAAGTCAACCAATTTGCATATCTAAGCAGCTACATAAACCAGGATGATGACACCAGAAAGGAAGTTAGAAATGCAAAAGCAGCACTGGCCTTCAATAATCTTGAGAACATGTGGCACTCAAAAGTTATAAGTGCAAAAACCAAGCTAAGATTATTAAATTCAAATGTAATATCCACCCTCATTTATGCATACGAAAGCTGGAAAACAACTAAAGAAATAGAGAAGAAATTAGACTCTTTTGGGAACAAATGCCTCAGGAAAATACTCTGCATAAAGTGGAATGAATTCAAGAACAATGCAGAAATAAGACAGATGACTGAACAACAACCTGTCTCATGGGTGATCAGAAAAATGAGATGGACATATGTCAGTCATATGATGAGAAGAAACAAATCAGAGAATCTCAAAACAAACTATCAAGTGGAACACAACAGGCCGAAGAAAAAGAGGTCAACCACGTGAAACTCTACAGAGGACACTGCTAAGAGAGGCCAATTTATTAAGCATAAAATCCCTTGATGAGGTTGAAAAGCTTGCCGAAAACAGGATAACTTGTCGAACTACCATGCAAACCCTATGTGATGTTTAACGGCACGGGAAGAGTATAAGACATATATAGATAGTATGAAAGGGACTTGTGGACTTGGTCTGTTATTATCGAGGATCTGTAATGTCAGGATTTTACTGTACTCTTTATGCCCACAAAGCCTTCATTATTATGACTCTGATGTCTCATAACTGATCAAATTTGTGCTTAAATCAGACAATGTCTTGACAAATTCTGTACAACAGACCTTATCAGATTCTGAGGGGGAAAACATTGCTCTATGATGAGACAAAAATCTGTATTTTTACCCTGTTTATTTTTCATATGAAGGTTCCGGAGAGTCTGCATATAACACACGGCTTGATAAGTGCAGGAATAAAATGAGGATATTACACTTCTTCGCATTTATAACCATTTCACCTTTAGCCTTCTCAACACTGGCAAGTATCTTTCGATGTCTGGGTGTCTTTACATTTAGCGTACACGTTCGTAAGATGAAATAAATGAACTACACCATTAAAATGTGAAGTATCATCACTAAATTGTGAGGTATCAAAGCATTACATAAATTACTAGTTCACATCAACTAGATTTAAACATTTCCAAAAATCTATCATGCCAAATAACTGTTTTATAAATTCTACAGTGCTTAGATACAAAAACCTGTCCCTAGATTTTTTGTGCGGGAAAACTTACCAGGGTTCGTATATGACAAACTTTGCCAGGTTTTGGCAGTGGCCGGCCAAATGAAGCTGCAATTAGTTCTGAAGCTTGATCAAGTGATATACGACGTTTTGCTTCAATCTGGCCGAGAAGCTGGGAAGACAGTTTAAAAAAAAAAAGCCCAGTTAATATTTTCATTATATTTTCTTTTTTGTTTATCCTGTTACTCCCTTTTGCTATTGGTTGGGCAGGACCCCCTTTATATTGCCTGTGTTATGATGATCATATCAGATGTGAAGTGGTTTACAGAGAAGATCTAAGATACTGTCCATGATAAAACTGCTCAACAACCTGCTCTCATCCTAATATTCCTTTTTCACCTCACAGAAATAACGTTTAACGTTATAAGATATGAGATAAGAAGCTCACAGAAAACACAGTTTGCAAGGAAATAATACCAAAATTATCAGAGAATATAAACACACAATATGTAACCTGCTCATAAAATGACGGGAGAAGAAATCTTTAGTGTGAAAAACTCAAATCTGGACAGAAAGTTGATATAAGAATTGTTTTCATTTTATCTTTACTGAGTTATCTTTATCTTCTCTTTATTTAGTGTTATCTTTATCTTATCTTTATTTACAATGCTTTTTTATCTTATCTCTTCTTACAGTGTTATCTTTATCTTATTTCTACTTACAGTGCTTTGTTATTATATCTCTTCTTACAGTGTTGTGTTATCTTTATCCTATCTCTACATTAATGTTGTGTTATCTTTATCTTATCTCTACTTACAGTGCTGTACATGTTGAATGCATCAATGGGGCTGATAATACAAATCACTTCAGGAAGGCTGGAATCTGAGGGCTTGAGACATGAAATAGACAGCATAATGCGATCACCACATAAAACAAATAATACAAAATGAAACACAGAAGATGAATGACATAAAATAAGCAGTACAATGTGATATAACTAAAGATGAACATTATGTATAACAAACAGAATAATATGACAACTAGCATTCATCATGCCCATCCAATTTAATTCAGATTACTTTGTGTGTCCAGTGCATCACAAAACTACGCTACCAGATTCTAATCTTTATTTTTTACTCTCTTTTGTCCGAAGATAGGGGTGAAGATGCTGTCTGATTAGGCAACCAGTCACCCATAGCTGATATGCTAGCTTCAGGGTTAGCGAACCATAGCTGACCAAGACCCTGTTCCGTCTCTCCGTTGGTATCCCCAGTAACAGGCATAGCCTGGCTAACGGGGCAGGGATTGCCATAGTCCACATGTTCCGTCTCTCCGTTGGTACCCCCAGTAACAGGCACAGCCTGGCTAATGGGGCAGGGATCGCCATAGTCCACATGGTGGTGGAGTCTGATAAAGAAGCATTACACACCCCCTGCTTTTTAGCCATACTCCGGGACTGAAAAAATAGCCGCCATAACCTGCTCCCAAGCAGATATGATGTTGTGCCTCAACACCTTCACAGCACCGGCTGCAAAGAACACCGGCTCGCAGTTTACAGGTACACAGCACAACTTGTCAGAAGATTTCTGGTGCTCATTCCCTCAATAAATCGTAAACCTGTATCAACGCATTTTCTTCTCGTTATGCTGCTCCTTCATTAGGCTGCTTACAGTACCATTACTGTTACCTTCGCCCTTGGAGGGAAATAACCACTATATTAAGAAATAACTCATCTGCCTCTGGCTTTACATCCTTGTGCATGTCTACAGCATACCCTCTTCAGCTTAATTGCCCATGATTCTACAAAGCTCATATCAAAATCCAAGTTTCTGACATATTCTGTCATCTACACTGATGATGCATGTAATGAACTTATATACTGGATCTTGTTGCTTTCTTGGTCATATCACTCCTTTCGTTCACTAACATTTCATAAAACTAGACAGTGTTCTGTAGGTATCTAAACTCTTAACCTATCAAACAACATTCATGACACACATTTTTTTTTTTTAATCAAAAATTGCAGATGCCATATTTTACTGGAAAATGCCATATCCATTTTTAGAAGTTACAAGTATACAAAATTATGAACTGCTAACTACAGAACAAAACCATACGACTGCAGTTATTATATATATATATATTTTTTTTTTTTTTTTTGTTTGTTGAAAAGCCATTAAAACAGTTCATGGTAGCTAGAGAGTTAACTCTTTACTTGCCAAGCTAAAGATCTAAATGTAGGTTAGGTAAATTAACTCTTAATCTCCACTCTAAAGATCTAATGTAGGTTAGGTAAATTAATTTGCCTAACCTACCTTAGATCTTTAGCTTGGCAAGTAAAGAGTTAATTTGCCTAACCTATATTTGATCTTTAGCTTGGTAAATAAAGAGTTAATTTACCCAACATACATTAGATTTTTAATTTCTCTCCTTTATTATTCCATGTATCTCAAGCATTTCAAATGCTTTAATATTTGATTTGTTCTGTTTCCATAAAATATATCTCTTTTATACACCCATATTAAAAAGCGCTCAGTAGAGCTGGGCATTATTTTTTTTTTTTAGGAATTGAATCTTTCAGGTACCCATTTAGTAGGTAATCATGGAACAGGTTTCTGGAACTGATACCTTGGGTTACTGCCCTTGGTAAATGTGAGTGATGATTTGCATTTAGACAAATTACAGTTTCCCCAAGTTTTTCAATACGCCTCCACACAGAACTGTTATTAGATCTTTGAGCCATTATTTCCACGTAAGGTTCACAGGAAAACACACTGAACCGCAAGTGAATGAAGTAAATCTAGAAACAGTAATTCAAGAAAAAAAATTTACAGATTTAAAGATTTACAGATTAAAAATTTATAAGATGGACAATTTTATGAAGAGACATTAATATGTTCATGAGGGTTAACAAATAAAATCTGCACATTTAATGACTGCAAAGTACAGAAATATATGGCTACTGTGGTTGAAATGGTTCAGCAATTAACACAAAACAGGCTCTAAAGCTTATTATAAAAGGAAAGGGGAACATGAAGATGTGGCAGCTGCGGAGTGATATGGTGTGATGATGGCACTGTTTTGAGGTCATGACTTTCAAACAAAATCTCCCATCATCAGACGCCCTTTCCATCTGCACTGCTGCCCATCAGCAAACAGTTCAACTCCTGCCTGGAACTGCTTTGGTTTCTGTTTTCTAAAGAAGCTCCCAGTGGGTGCTACTTGGTATCCAGAGTCAGTCTCCAAGAACTGGGTACCCACTTTTACCAGAAGAACCAAAAGAATCAAGTTCCTAATCTGGTTCCTGCCCAGCTCTAGTACCTAGATGTCATTTCTATATCCACTGCCATAGTTAAATCTGTGTCACGGATGAGGTACATGTAAATGCCTGGACTAATAAGCTGAGAACAGCTGTAAGCAAAGGCACTCTAAAAAGCTCACCTGAAGTCTTCTACAGTAACCAAACACTCGTGAACCATCAGCATTGGTCATCACAAACGAATATGACTCACTGAAATGAACAAGAAGATGTATAGTGTTGTCTGGGATTGATGAATAAATAATTTTTTTAAAAACTTAACAAATCCATGAGTAATGGTAGAATGTGACAATGTTGTGCGTGAGTAATGGTAGAGTGTGACAATGTTATATGTGAATAATGATAAAATGTGATAATGTTATGTGTGAGGAATGATAGAATGTGACAATGTTGTGTGTGAGTAATGGTAGAATGCGACAATCTATAAGTGTATATAATTTTTATTATGAGTTAATGGGGAAAAGTGATATCAGAATTAACAAAATTAAATATCTGAAAGGAAAGAATTATAAAAAAATATTCATAATGTTAACATATTAACATACTACTACCACAACAGAAAATACTCACGAGGGAATAACATAAACCTTAAAAATGTCCTGAGCTGAAGCACACCATAAAACTGTGTCAGGAATGTTTCCTTCATACTGCAGGTACAGGAGAAGGGAGAAAACACACAACAAGACAAAGCAAGGAAAAACAAGACAAGTCAAGACAATATAAGGCAGGTCAAGACAAGAATGAAGCAAAAGTGCCAAGCTGTGTGAAGAAATCTATTTGCCTTCTTGTTACTGCAAGGTGCCACGGCAAGGTGACAAGACAAGACTAAGCATGGCAAGAGAAGGCAAGCAGGGCAAGACAAGTTATAATGCATCTCAAACAAATAAACCTACAGCAAAGTTCCTACCTCAACGTTGCTGAGCCAGGCTTAAATATGCTAGCATCAGGGAAACAAAAATTCGGAACAGACAGATTGCTGGACACCTGAATGTTAGAACACAAAAAAAACCCAGAAAATTTAAACTATAATACATATCACAGTAAACATTTCTGAAGTTTAGTGACATTTTTATATATTTAAATCTTTGTGTCATTATATAACAGTTTAGCATGAATAAATCTGATACTGCACAAATATAAACTATTATCACATGTGACAGTCACAAAGAAATATAATCTGTACATACTTTTTTATTTATTACATGAACCTATTCTTTGGTATTAAACAAACATTTTTTAAAATTTCATTTGCTTCACTCCAATACTCATTTAAATACATGTTTGTGACTTTTTTCAATGCTATGTTAGAAAAATGTGACAAATTAAAAATAAAATATAAGATGTTCACAAAAGAAACTAATTTAAATTCAGCTCCCTAAATTTACAGTCATCATTTGTGCTCACTCACCACAAAATCGACGTGAAATTACTAAACAATGAATGAATTACTGATAATGAAAAATGTCAAAGAACTTGAAAAGGGCTGCAAGGTATAACGCAAATGGTCATAGTTTTAAACATTCCTTTCTAATTATACCGGATTTTTTGTTTTCTTTCTTCACTCAGATTGTTTCTGTTGGTCTTGTTTATCATGACTAGCTATTACTCGATCAAGATTAGATATGGCTTTATCATGATTAGCTATTACTCAATCAAGATTAGATATGGCTTTATCATGACTAGCTATTACTCGATCAAGATTAGATATGGCTTTATCATTACTAGCTATTACTCGATCAAGATTAGATATGACGTTATCATGACTAGCTATTACTCAATCAAGATTAGATATGGCTTTATCATGACTAGCTATTACTCGATCAAGATTAGATATGACTTTATCAAGATTAGATATGACATTATCAAGATTAGACATGACTTCATCATGATCAGACACAACTCAATCTAGATTAAACTCTGTCAAGATCAGATATGATTTCATAACGACTAGATATGAATTTAACATGATTAGATATAACTTTATCATGATCAGACTCTATCATGATTAGATACAACTTTATCATGACTAGATATGAATTTGTCATTATTTGTTATGACTTTATTATACCTTAACAGACACACAGATAGTTTATTACCATAATTCAAATACTGAAGGTATACGACATCCATTAAATAACATAACATAAATAAAGTGTCCCTGAAGACTCTCACATCAGAAAATAAGCATATATAAAAATCATATTAAAGAAAAAAAAAATCCAGGGTCTGATGACCTTCAAG
Organism: Achatina immaculata; assembly: GCA_009760885.1. NCBI lineage: Eukaryota > Metazoa > Mollusca > Gastropoda > Stylommatophora > Achatinidae > Lissachatina > Lissachatina immaculata. Next base: position 64,255,773 of record CM019713.1, on the reverse strand, counting down.
GGTGGGTCAAAGTTGCAAACATTTCATAGCTCCTTGGTTAAATTACCAATAAAATGCTCAAACTGTCTTCCATAAGTTCCAGATACAAAGGAAAAACTACACTGGATATGACAAATGATGTATGATGTACATAAAAAATGTTCAGAGAAAATTATGTAGATCTGCACTGGCCACACTGCAATGTGTACAATATGGAGAAACTGACAATAAATTTCTTAATACAATAAACATTTAAAACATGAATTACAAAGAAAAAATACTCTTGAATATGATACACAAAGAAAATTTAGAGTTGTCCCAAAAATGAAATGCGCAGAAAATCTAAATTTGCCCTAAATATGATTAACAAGAAAATAAAAGGTCCCAGATATGATATAACAAAAAAAAAAAAGATAAAGTTATCAAAATATAATATAACAAAAAAATACAATGTTGGCTTATGAATAATATAACCAAAAAAACATAAACTTGTCTAAAATTTAACAAAAAATATAATGTAATCCTGAGTATAATATAACCAAAAAAAAAAAAAGTTGTCACAAATATAGCAAATAATATAAAGTTGTCCTAAATATAATGTAACCAACAAAATAATAAGTATTCTCAAATATAACAAAAATATAATGTTGTCCTAAATATAACCAAAAAATAATAAGCTGTCTCAAATATATTACAACAAAAATTATAATGTTGTCCCAAATACTTGTATAATATAACCAAAAAATATTAGGTTGAAAAAAAAACCACCCAGAAAAACCTAGTGAAATACTCAGTATAAAATAATAAATTATGTCGTCTTTTAGAAATTCGCTCACATTAAAGCCATTCAATCTCTGTTTTATGTAACAAATTAAGACTATTCGTCGGACAATGAGTCTGTTAGCATAAAAAATGTGCCTGAACTATTCTGTTATAATTACTCTAAAGTGCCATCAGTTTTTATGGTACACGAGTGCAAAGAAAACAAAAATATCCAGACAATATTAATGGTTCACATGGAGCTTTCCCACACTGACTAGGAATTATGGGAACGATTTCACGTTTTTAAAAAATACTAAAATGGCCTCAATTTTCTTCTAAATTTCACATTTTTAAAAGACCGATACTGCTTCAGTTTTCTGTTCTTACATTAGTGAACAAATGGGTGATATTTGCCAATGATATTAAATATCATATTTAATATATTTACTGTGGGTGTTGGAACAGAAGGCGGAGCACACATGGGAATGCCTGGAGTGCGGTGATGTCAGTCTCTGTTTACAGATTCAATATATTTACTGACATATCAATGGAAACAGTGCAAAAAAAACATTACACTCACAAAATGACCATGCTTCCAGTAAGCAAAGCACACTGTCCCTTTCAGTGAGCAAACAAAGGAATGAAAATTTATTTAATGAACTTCTGCAGTTGTACATCTAATAAATGAAACAGAAGATTCTGTAAGTTCTTCAGAAAAAAAATAATAAACTCAGGAAGAAGACTCACCAGAGAGATATCAACTGACATTTAATAACATTTTAAAAACAAGAACTGTACTTCTGCAAAAATGTTCACATAAAGTAATGATCACTAGCAAGTAGACATTCAATAACAGTCACTAACAAGATATACTTACATACTAACAAGATATGCATTCAGCAAATGTTTTCTAAAACAAATTTTCAGTAACATATTCACTTTCAAGTTGTTACAGCAAAGTACATATTATAAACTTAAACATTCAGCAAAAAAAGTTAGATGTGAGAGAAAGAAGTATGCTTCAGGATGACTTGCATCTTACATCCTTCCCACGCTGTCATGCGTCATACATGGCTGACAGTGTGTCCCACCATGAGTCTCTGTGAACTTCTCAGCTCATCAAGGGATCTGATGCCAATCATCTTAGTCTCCCTTGTCAGTGTTCTCCTTAGAGTCTCTCTAGGTTTCCCATGTGATGGTTTGATTTGTGATTCTCTAATTGTTTTTTCTCATCATGTGGCCCACATAAGCCCATATTGTTTTTTCTCATCATGTGGCCCACATAAGCCCATACTGTTTCTTCTCATCATGTGGCCCACATAAGCCCATATTGTTTCTTCTCATCATGTGGCCCACATAATCCCATATTGTTTCTTCTCATCATGTGGCCCACATAATCCCATATTGTTTCTTCTCATCATGTGTCCCACATAAGCCCATATTGTTTTTTCTCATCATGTGGCCCACATAAGCCCATATTGTTTTTTTCTCATCATGTGGCCCACATAAGCCCATATTGTTTCTTCTCATCATGTGGCCCACATAAGCCCATATTGTTTCTTCTCATCATGTGGCCCACATAAGCCCATATTGTTTCTTCTCACTATGTGGCCCACATAAGCCCACCTTCTTTTGTAGATCACCGCTGAGACTGTTTACTTGCATGCTCATTTCTCTTATCTCTGCTTTAGTCTAGACTTCATTCCACTGTACACAGAGTATTTTTCTGAAACATTTGTTTTCAAATGATACAATCTGCTCTCTAAGTCTTTGGTTGCTTTCCAACCTTCACATGCATATGTAAGGTTGAGTATTACATTTGAAATGAATATCTTACACTTTGTTCTTGTACTTAGGGGTTTTATCTCCATACTTTCTCAACATTCTTAAAGGTCAATGCTGCCTTTGCTATTCCGGCTCTTTCTTTCCTTGTGTCTCCTTCCTGATCTATGTAACTTCCCAGATATACAAAATGATCTACTTCTACTATTGCTGTTCCTTTCAAATATACGTTATCCTCCTTGCAAGACAAGATTCTTTCATTATTTTCGTCTTTTCCTTGTTAATGTCAAGTCCTATTTTGCTAGCCATTGAGTGCAGTGCATGTTGTTTTTTCTTCTTCTTCATCAGTTCCACTAATAAGCGCTATGACACCTGCAAAGTCAAGGTCTTCCAGCTGAGCACAGAGTAACTGTGACCTGAAAATTTATAACTGAGCTGATAACCTATTGTCCTCTTCTGACAGGTGGCTGCCTATCTTACCACAATCAGGACTTCATGTTACAGTTATTTTCATTCTATTTTTCTCTCTCTCACAACTAAAGTACTTTGCCTACAAAGTTTTTTTTTAATGCTACCCATGCACACTGCTCTAATACTTCATTATGTAGATGCCCGGTTCTCGCTAAAATTGTACCTGAAAATATATTCAGTTTCAGTAAAAATAACTTTCGATTCTAAACTATGATTATAAACAAAAGCATTTCTAAGAGAAAAGAAAAAAAAAACATAAAAGATTTGGGTTTGTGGACAATACTAGCAAATACATATGACTTACAGCATCATGGTGGTGTTCCAACATATATGTGTACACCAGAGCAAAGTACATACTTAATACATAACTGAATAAAACTGGATGCCATTCTGTAATATAAGTTTAGCACGCTTGCAAAATTTTTCTGTTAGTTTAGTGACGCAAATGGTTCTAAGGATTTTTACAGACAGAGGTGGGGTGGGGAATACGTTCTCCACGCCAATTAAATGTCTCCAAGGCGTGCGCCTCAAATAGCCTCTGACAGTCAAGACCAGCTCCTGGTCTTCTTGTGGCAGAACTGTTCAAACTGACAGGAGAAGGGGTGAAAGCGAATATATGGCGCATGAAAACCAGACACTTGGAGTAGATAAAAGTCATATTTGGTAGATCATCTACCGCTGCTGGCAAGATTCTTCAGCTGCCGTGCATGGAGTGGGGCTCCTCCCAGCCAGTGAAGAAAGGTGCGAATGGGGTTGCTGCACAGCGCCACTGTGGAAAAGGTGAAAGAAAGGATTAAGTGAAGTAATCAGTAGTCTTGAGGTCAGGACTGCTCAAATCATGGCACCTCTGCTCTGGAGGTCGGCCACATCCTATGTGCACTCATACCGGGCGAATTGCCTGAACCGGCTTAACCCAGGGGTTAAGACACTACTGGCGAGATTCTTCGGATTGCGCGTGGAGTGAAACTCTTCCAGGCCAATGAAGAAAACGCAGAAAAGCAATTAGGGTTGCTGTGCGGCGCCGATGTAAAAAGGTGATGGAAAGGATAAAGTGAAGCTTAATCAGTATGTCCAGTAGTCTCGTGGCGAGAGCTACTCATACCATGGCACCTTTGCTCTAGAGGCCGGCCACGTCCGATATACACCCATACTGGTGAAATATGCCTTAACCAGCTTAAACCAGGGGTGAAACTTGATGGCTACTCATGTCACGGTACCTCCACTCTAGAGGTCAGTCACGTCCTAAAAACGCCCATACTGGGATAATACCCTAAACCAGCTCAACCAAGGGGTGAAACTTACTAGTGGCAAGGATTTGTCCTCCTAGACAAAAGCTCCGTCCACAAAATGCTGAAGTTGGAGACACTGGAACAGTGCAGTCTAGACAGGCAACCACCTCTCACCCCGTGGGGATGTATGCATATCCTAATCACGCTGAGGTTTTCCAGTGAGAAAGTCCAACGCTAGACTGGATGGGCAACCACCTCTCACCCCGTGGGAATACACGGGTATCCCAAAACACATCGAGGTTTTCCTGTGAGAAAGTCCAACTCTAGGCTGGATAGGCAACAGTGAGAAAGTCCAACTCCAGCCTGGATGGGCAACTACCTCTCACCCAGCGGGAATATACTGATATCTAAAACATGTCGAGGTCTTCCAGTGAGAAAGTCCAACTCTAGATTAAACTGGTGCAATGAAAACCATGGTGTCACACAATCCCACTTCTGAGACCCACCAAGAATACAGGCTCAAGCCCTGTGATACTCTGAACCTCTTATGATCCTCTTGGGGATCTCGTGTGGTCTTTTCAGGGACCACAGGGGGACCACGGGACTTATCGAGGACTACAGGAGTAAATTCAGTAGGATTACGGAGAGGTCTTGGTGGTAGAAGTGAACGAAGAAGAAGTGATGCAAGTTTGCCAGTTACATCATAAACTTGAGAGAAAAAAACAAAATAGGCTGCAATAAACACAGCGAGATTCACCAAGATAAATCCCAGTTACCAGCTTGACAAAAGTAACCACGTGATAGAATGAAATATAAACTTTCATAAACAAAATATAGCTTCACTTACACAGAAACAATTATTGCTCCAGTTATAAAGAAACAATTATTTCTCCAGTTATAAAAAAAAACAATTTTTTTCTCCAGTTATAAATAAACAATTACTGTTTCAGTTATAAAGAAACAATTATTGCTCTAGTTATAAAGAAAGAAACAATTATTGCTCCAGTTACAAAGAAACAATTATGGCACCAGTTATAAAGAAAGAATTATTGTTTCGGTTATAAAGAAACTATTGCTCCAGTTATAAAGAAACACTTCTGGCATCAGTTATAAAGAAACAATTATATATATATATATAAAAACAATTATGGCACCAGTTATAAAGAAACAATTATTGCTTCAGTTATAAAGAAACACTTAATGCTCCAGTTATAAAGAAACAATTATGACACCAGTTATAAAGAAACAATTACTGCTCGAGTTATAAAGAATCAATTACTGCTTCTGTTATAAAGAAATAATTACTGCTCCAGTTATAAAGAAATAATTACTGCACCAGTTATAAAGAAACAGTTATTGCTCACAGTTATTGCTTCAGTTATAAAGAAATAATTACTGCACCAGTTATAAAGAAATAATTACTGCACCAGTTATAAAGAAACAATTATTGCTCCAGTTATAAAGAAATAATTACTGCACCAGTTATAAAAAAACAATTATTGCTCCAGTTATAAAGAAATAATTACTGCACCAGTTATAAAAAAACAATTATTGCTCCAGTTATAAAGAAATAATTACTGCACCAGTTACAAAGAAACAATTACTGCACCAGTTATAAAGAAATAATTACTGCACCAGGTATAAAGAAATAATTACTGCACCAGTTATAAAGAAATAATTACTGCACCAGGTATAAAGAAATAATTATTGCACCAGGTATAAAGAAATAAAATGTATCAAACAAAATATTTATCTTATTCTCTCTCTCTCTCTCTCTCTCTCTCTCTCTCTCTCTCTCTCTCTGTGTGTGTGTGTGTGTGTGTGTGTGTGTGTGTGTTGTGTGTGTGTGTGTGTTGTGTGTGGTGTGTGTGTGTTGTGTGTGGTGTGTGTGTGTGTGGTGTGTGTGTGTGTGTGTGTGTGTGTGTGTGTGTGTGTGTGTGTGTGTGTGTGTGTGTGGTGTGTGTGTGTGTGTGTGTGGTGTGTGTGTGTGTGTGTTGTGTGTGTGTGTGTGTGTGTGTGTGTGTGTGTGTGGTGTGGTGTGTGTGTGTGTGTGTGTGTGTGTGGTGTGTGTGTGGTGTGTGTGTGGTGTGTGTGTGTGTGTGTGTGTGTTGTGTGTGTGTGTGTGTGTGTGTGTGTGTGTGGTGTGTGTGTGTGTGTGTGTGTGTGTGTGTGGTGTGTGTGTGTGTGTGTGTGGTGTGTGTGTGTGGTGTGTGTGTGTGTGGTGTGTGTGTGGTGTGTGTGTGTGTGTGTGTGTGTGTTGTGGTGTGTGTGTGTGTGTGTGTGTGTGTGTGTGTGTGTGTGTGTGTGTGTGTGGTGTGTGTGTGTGTGTGTGGTGTGTGTGTGTGTGTGTGTGTGTGTGTGTGTGTGGTGTGTGTGTGTGTGTGTGTGTGTGTGTGGGGGGGGGGGGGGAGAGAGAGAGAGATTTTCATTATTACTAGCAATTATCTTTATATCTTCAGTTATTACTGAAGCATGCAGTTATCTTGTACCTTTTAATACCTTGACATAAGTAATTAAATATCAACAATAAGAACAAAACTGAAGAATAAACAGTCATACCACAGCAAACTGAAGATACTAGGAAGGAGAGAAATAATATATGTTGTACATTTTTGTGCAAAGAAACAATTTCCAGAATAAAAAAAAAAAAGAAAGACACACAGACATACATTCCCTGGTCAGCACATGCATTCACACACACACAGTCAGCAGACATAGCCACATATCACCAGCCCGTGCACATTTATACGAGCCATATGCTGCCATGATGGTATGACAGAAATATAGAAGCTGAGCACTCTTAATCTGAAAATCAGAAATCCAAAATGCTCCAAACTTTCT